>MCFA01000071.1:0-200479 GCA_002105025.1 Clohesyomyces aquaticus | reverse complement strand
GCGTCTTTGGAGATGCTGTTCATGCGGGAGACCTGTCAAGTCAGTCAGCTTCGCTCGCAGCGTGCATGCACGCTGTCGAAAGGTGGCGGGACCCCGCGCGCCTGATTGGATACCGAGTCGGCCTGGCCATGGCCGTGCGCTCTTTCCTGTGCAAGCGATGCTTGGTGAATTAGCCGGGAAGTGGGTGTGTCCCAGCGCCCCAGCCCTCCACTGCCATCCCTCATGTGAGCCGGCCGCTGCTCTTCTCCCTCCCGCGCCTGTTCTGACTTATCCTCCACGACAACCTCTTGGACCGCTTGCGAGGAGCGACCGTCCAGCGTTCAGCAGAACTCCCAGCAGGACACCACGCCATCAGTCGCAGCCAATTCCGGACCAGAGTCGTGTCACTGTGTCGCTCTCAGCTACAAAGGCCCCCAAGAGACGCACCCATCGCCCTTCGCTCTTCCAGTCGCTCCTGCTGCCCGCCCAGCACCCTCAATCCGTTGCGACGCAGGCGGACGTCGTCGAGTCGAGCGTCGATATCGCGACCGTGAATATTTCATTGCAATCTAATACTCACTAGTAAGTGCATCCAGTGTCGTCGCTGGCTCGCCTCTGTCGCGCTGGTGCTGGGCCTTGGGCTGGCGCCGAGGACTCGGGCTTGGAATCCCCAAAATGTTTGGCAGATTCCTCCCACACGGCGCAGCAAAATCAGGTTGACAACATGTGCTGAACTGACGTTGGCCAGAATCTTGATCCGCGGATCACTGTTCTACACTTTTTTTTTACTGCTCTTTCGCTGCTCTTTCGCTGTTCGCGTCTCCCGAGACAGTGGGCCACCACGTAAGTTAACCTCATCTCGCTCCGCCTCGTTTCCCACTACCGCGGGCACTCCGGATTTGCACGCGAGAACACATGCTCCCACCATCTCAACGCGGGTTCGTCACGTCCAAAGCAGTGAAGCTGACGCAAATACAGAGTCGCTATATTTTAATTTTCGCGTCTCGAATCTGATTCACCATGGTCTCCTCAAACCATATCCCGGTCGCGAATGAGATCAACAGCCAGAGCTCTCGTATCACCAAGGAGGGCCGTCGCATCTCGTACGCGTTGCAGGTTATCCAGCAGCCGGAGCGTGCGAGAGCCTGCGGCTCAGGAGCCAAGTGTAAGCTTCCATTCGCACCCTTGTCTGTCACTGAGTCCTGACACGATGCAGCGTCTGCCGACCGTCGTCCAGTCGACCCTCCTCCAATTGTCGAGTTGCGCGTGTACGAGGGCGAAGGTCCCAACAAGCAGGAGATCACCTTCGCGTACAATGCAAACTTCTTCCTGTTTGCTACCCTCGAGAATGCCAGGGTCATAGCTCCGGGCCGCACGCAAACAACCCCAACATTTCCAGTCTTGACCGGTACACCCGTTGCTGGTATGGCCTACCTGGACCGCCCAACGCCGGCAGGCTACTTTATCTTCCCTGACCTCTCAGTCCGTCACGAAGGCAACTACCGTTTGAGCTTCGCGCTGTATGAGGAATTGAAGGAGCAGAAGGACATGGACCCCGATGACGCTTCTGGCCTACCCATCAACCCTCAAGGAGGCATCGATGCCCACGTTTCCCACCGTCTGGAGGTAAAATCTACGCCCTTCCTAGTGTACTCAGCGAAGAAATTCCCCGGCTTGTCCGAGAGCACGGCTCTGAGTCGCATGGTTGCTGAGCAGGGGTGCCGTGTGCGCATTCGTCGTGACGTACGCATGAGGCGCCGTGAGAACAAGTCGTCCAAGGAGTGGGATGAGTACGAAGAAGAGGCGGCCTATGACCGGGCCAGACGCACCGCGACTCCCGACAATTATGCTCAACAACAACCAGGTCTGCCCACCCCCAATCCGGTTCTCGATGGGAGCGATCGTCCAAGATCCGTGTCAAATGCAAGCAACACTTCGTTCGCTCCTCCTCGTCGCCCAAGCATGGAGGATCTGGCTGGAAACTATCAAGCCAGCAGCAACTTCCAGTCCATGGCCCCTCCTCAAACCAGTGGCTATTCTCAGATTCCCCAATACGGCACTACCCAGAATCAATACCAGAGCCAATTCGCTCCTCCCCCTCAACCGGCCGCTCCCTTGATGCAACCTCCGCAGGCTCCCTACTCTCACCAACCCCAGCAGACTCACAATAGCTACCCAAGCCCCTCTGGAATGCACATGGGTCAGTCTTATGGATATATGCCGAACCAGGGTTACCAGCAGCAGCAACAGTCTCATTACGAACAACCTGCGCCAATTCGCCAAGAGCCCCCTGTTGAATACGCTCCACCTGCCACCGAATATCGCCGACCATCCATGCCACAGACTACCCAGCAGTATCCTGGTCCTAGCCAGATGATGCCATCGTACAACTCGAGCCCAATGGACCAGTACAACAGGCCGACGCATATGAATCAACAAGTTCAACCGTTGCAATCACCTAACCACTCTCAGCCACCCGTTTCCATGCCTTCGGTTTCCCAAATGCCCAGCGTCCATTCTTTGGCTCCACTCAAGACATTGCAACCACCGGCCCCTATGGACAAGATTGAACCTGTTTCCCCTCTGTACCAATCGCCGCCAAACTCGATACACTCAGGATCAATGTCTGCCGCTTCGGAACCTCCTCAGAATCATGGATACCTTGATAATCGCCCGCCATTGACCAAATACGCCCCCATGCCTCAACCCGCAGCCGGCCATAAGCGACCGTTCTCCAGCACATTTGATACCAAGCACATGACCGACCGCATGCAACAGGGTGCTCGACCTAATCCTGGAGCCTATTACGACAGCACCTACGATGACCCCGACATGGAAGAACCTATGGATCGAGCAGCCATGAGCTATCGCCGTGCAGATGGGACCCATCGTCAGCGTCACGTACCACCCGAGCTAGGAGTTTGAGCGAACAATACCCAAAATGCCGCAATCTGCTTCTAACGTAATGTCCTTAGACTTGATGTCTGTTCACGGCGGCTCTGATGGTTGTGCACGCTCGATACCCTTATAACACGTGCACACGAATGATTGCGCAATTGAAGCGAGCATCTCCTTTTGTTCAATTCCTTATATTCTACGGTGGTTTCAGTGCATGTCTGGCGATCTTTACTGATCAAAGCCTTACTGCAACGCATTTCCTTGACGTCCCGAACGATGAAGACAAACACACACTTTTCTTATTATACATTCTCGTTCCCGTTTCTTACTTTGTTGTTCAAAATTTGTTTTCCCAAACAGTTGTAAGCTAATGGACGGAAGCACAACTACCTGGATCTTGACACACAAGTACCCTCAACCACACAGCGCACAGCCTTGCGTCTAACATTTCCTACTACTGTTGCACCCAACACTATTTTCATTGCCCAACACACCGTCATACTTTACAATTTTCCTTTATGCTGTTTGAGTTCTTGTTCTAGGATTCCTTGCTGTTATCGCGGTCCTGTTTTCGTATTTTTTTTCTTTATCTGTGTATTGTGTGAATGCTAGTCCGCCCAGGTGACGGAGGGCAATGGGATGGAATGGAATGGTTTCGATATTATCACGGACTTGGAGGAACATACGGCGTAGATTCCTTTAGTATACCGTAAGTCACAACTTCACCGATTTTGAAGCGATAACATGCTGATTTGTGCATTAGTCTACCGCAATACGTAGCGACTACGATCGCGCTGTCTTTCTTAGGAACTGTTCTTTTTAGCTTGGCAACACAATGATGGGTGGGATGTGGAGAATGAGCTTGGAGGGCTTGGATTATGGGAGGATGGACAGGCAGGCAGGCAGATATGCATTGTTGAGGCTATGTAGATTTGATGAGAACAATGGGAGCTTTTACTATTTACTTGGTCATGTCCTTGAGGTCCCGCGCAGACAAGTGTACGATCGCATCTTTTGCTCCATATCGTAGTTTGGCAGCTCTCACTCCCAGCCGCCATCTCGTACCACAGCCAGCCTCCTGGAATATTGAAACGTCTCTCGAAGCGACCGCCCACCACAGCGGTTGACCAACCGCCGGTACGGGTCGCAATTTTTCCAAGGGGTTTCCTTCCCCCTTTTACGTGTGTGCCTTTGTCCTTCGGCACCCACCGTTGCCGGCGGTGGAACGCGCGCACGCATGCACGAGCGTGCCGACTCCTGAAGTCAGGCTTGAGGATTGGGGTTTCGCAGTTTGGTCTGTCTAAATTCGTGGCTCATTTCCGCGCTGGTGGAGCCCGTCGTGCGTTTTACTGAATGGGTAAATTGGATGACAGCGGGTCGATCATAGGTTATTTGGGGAATACGAGCGAGCGAGTGGATGGGTAGTTATCGATTGGGATGAGGGGACAGGGGTGACGACTGGGGGGTGGGTTGGAAGTCGGACTGGGGTGTGAGGATCGTGTATGGAGGGGAGCAGAGTGATAGGATCGGGTTCGACTTCGACCTTTTTTCTTGATGTTGGGGTGGCTTGGGGAAGAGCTTGGGGAGTGAAGGAAATATTCTCTGCGACAGCTGGATCTAGCTATCGGCAATGCAGCAGTTAGTACGAGGTACCTGTAATAAGAGATTAATGGGCTACACTTGCTTCATCACCAAACCGCCTGGAAAGGCGCAATCAGAGACGTGCACCCCCCAGCTCGGATGTGATGTCTTGTCTATTATGAATTTACCTCGCCCATCTCGAGACACAAGTTCTTTGGCGTCCAGGTTCTAGGTGAGCCGCCATTACCATCACTGCTTAGATGCTTCTTTAACTTCGGAATATCAGCGCTAGAAAGGCAGCCTCCTTCGTTAGTTCATTGTGTTGACTTTATAGGACAACCTTTGTATTTTGTTGGACAGAAACGTGGTAATGTGTAGTAACAAAGATCTTTGAGTAGAATGGTTACGTCTGTTGACTCATGCGGTTCGAATGAGCAACAATAGTTTAACCATATCGAAATAGGCGAGCGACTTGCTTCCCTTCGCAACCAACTCCTTACATTAGCCCACCGTAATACTCGAAATCCCGCTCTGCGCCACGTTCGCCGGCACGCCCGTGCATCCGCTCTTATCTAGCCCAGCAGAACCTCCACAGCACAACACGCATTGGTCGTTCGTGAACGTCCTGACAGTCAACCCAGACGTTCCAGGGTACTTAGTGTCCGTCAGGAAAACGTCGTTCGAGTATGATATATATGAAAGTAGTACCCACCACGACATACCTCTCGGACCACCTCGGATATGCGTACACGGCAAATGCACATCGGTCCCGCACCATCCGTCTACGATGCTACCGGTGTGATCTTGGAAGCCTGTCCAGAAGACCAGATTTTTTTTGTCAGATAGGGTGATGATGGAAACCTTGTAGCGCACAAGCAGTACCACACATCAATTCATTGCAATTCGCCAAGCTCTGTTCTGCTTATCTGTAGCGATGGTAGATAGAACCTTTCGGAAAAGGGTACAGACAAGGCAAAATGTAATAGAGGTTGGTGATACCAATGCAAAACAACAGGAGAGGCAAATGAGATGTCATGTGAATGGAATTGTCCCGTACCTGTGCACTAGGTATAGCTAGCTGATGCGCGCTCTGAGAGTCCGGTTGACATATAGCGTTGGATATCTTCCAAGGCCGTCTCGTTGTTGAGACGAATCAGCTCAGCGGACGCAGCGATGGCTAGTGAAGATGTCACGACATGAACAATAGACGGCTTCATGTTGGACTTCAAGGGTCGATATCTCGCAAGGCGATACAAGAAGTGGATGGAGAAACAGACTTCAAGATGCAGAGGTGTAGTGTGCAACTTCGGAGACCTCCAAGGTCAATGATCGAGCTTTAATACTTAGTGTTTATCCCTGGTTTTTGGGGGCGATTTTCTCTCTCGACTCCGGTCCCGTTTTTCATAACGGCGGATTGGCTAGTGAAGTGTCAAGGATGTAAATGGGATGCCTAAAGGATCGAGTAACAACTCCACGACGACATCTTGAACAGAAGCTTTGGCAGAGATCCTTTACGTTTCGCGTCTCGCGTAAACGCAGAGATGTCTTTGAGGAAAATAACCGCGCTACTCTGCTACCGTCCGCATTTTTCATGAGGCCTTAAGTGCCATCGTAATACGAGGTCAGCAGTCGAGCACGAGCGAAGCAGCGTTACTGTGAGTGGAGAAAGGAAGTGTCATTCAATCGTGCCTTGGTTGTTCGTGGTTCGAGTATCTATCAACTCTATCGGTATCCTACTCCTGTTCCTGTTCCTGTTCCTGTTCCTGTCCCATCATGTCCGGGATTTTTTTTTCCATTAGGCGTGCGCTCGTGCTCGCCGACCATTAGTCATCCTCCGAGACCTCAGTAAATGAAATCATGTCTCGAAACGAGTGAGTATAGTACAAGATATTATGTCCTCGAAACGAGTGGGTATAGTGAAAGAAATCGTGTATCAAAACGAGTGGGTATCAATCAGCACACACACACACACACACACACTCTCTCTCCTCTCCTCGGTCCTTATGATACTCACTCCTGTCACAACCGCCGTCTCATCTGGTGGATACAACCCCAAACCGCCGCAACAGCCCCAACCGCACTCGGAATCCCGACGCCTAGGGCAATTTTATCCGACTTGCTGAGTCCTCCGGACGACGATGTTGAAGAGTTCGGTGGGGGTGTGGTTGCTGTCTCCGAAGCCGAAGGGACGGAGGTTGGGTCGGAGGTTGGGTCGACAGACGTTGGGTCTGGGGTATCAGACCTGCTTCGCGTGCTGGTTCGCCATACCGTTGCAACCGGAGAATTGGAGATAGTTATTATAGACTTGAGTATTGTTGTCCCCTCTGGTAAGGGTGCTGTTGTGGGCTTCGGTTCGGGTGCATTTGAGCTTGCGGGCTTGGGTTCGGGTGCATTTGAAGTTGTGAGCTTTGGTAAGGGTGTGTTCGAGCTTGGGGGCGTTGATTCAGGCGTGGTAGGAGTTGGGGGTTTGGATTCGGGTGCGGTGGAGATTGGGGGTATTGACTCGGGGGCGGAAGAACTTTGAGCTTTAAGTTCGGAGACGGTCAAGACGGATACGGTTGGTGCTGGTGGGTCGACGCTTGAAGAGGCTTTCGATCCTTGGGCGGAAGAGCTTTGGGGTGTTGGTTTTGCCGTACTGGTTGATGCTGAGCCGCCTTGCACTCCCCTCACGGAGAGTGCCAATACTACTGTATGAATAGCAGAGACATCGAGCGAGCCTGTTGCGCCTGGAAAGGCGGCATCGCCGCCTTGGGGTGGGTTGTAACTGAGCGTATGCCTGGGAATGTAGGAGGACAAGGTGAGGCGGGAAAGCAAGAAAAGTATGACAAGGGAAGGCCCCCCGAAAGCTAGCGTCTTCCGCCGCATAGTGAGAAAGAGGTCGGAATGGATGGGATTGACGGATTAAGACGATATGTACCTACCCAGTTACACCCACCTTGCCGCATTCCCGTATACAGTAGCAGGACAAGGTGCGGGCCGGAAATGTGGCGGGTGCTTGCTAGGGTTATGTAGTTCTGTTGCACTGCACATTAAATACCCACTGGCCTCCTATTTATTCGAAAGCGCTCCGGTCAAGCAGTCAAAGACCAACGAGGCTCTTACACTTCTGGGGGCACCCGTATCATGAACCGAAAAGTCCTTCGTCAGCTTAGCACAACAAATCGCGCCACCAATGGACGCCACAGCGCTCTCTCCTCAAATCGCGTGGGGATATCCTACAGGGACTGACGAGTCACTGGCAACTTTCACTACCATTCGTTCCGCAGTTGTGGCTGTGGTGGCTGAGCAGAAAAAGACGCGCTTTGAACTTATGTTTGTTGCAAGGGAGACGAAAGGACAATAGAACGACTGTTTGGTGAACATTCAGGCCACAGATGCGCCTGATGCTGTTCAAAATCGGTCGGGGCGCAGTTGAGTGAATAAGACCAAGGTCATGCAAAAAGAAAAGAAAGGCGGAGCCAAATTACTACCATCGACAGATTCAGTTCCTACCTACAGTATTTCCCCCCCCCCCCCCCCTCCCCCCAAAATCCGTGCCATTCGAAAAGCACTGGTGGGGCCGGAATCTCTTGCTGACCGCGTCTAAAATGGATTTCGGGAGGTGGACGTACGAATCAGGTCGTGAGAGGCCGAGTGCTGCGAGATCAAACAGATGGCAGGTTTTAGCTAATGCGAGTGAGTAGACGTTTCGTATCTGACTGGAGATAAAGTCGGCGGGCTGGACCTCCTGCATGACACGTCGAATGTCTGCTATCATGCCAAAGTGCACAAAGGCCCAACAACAGTCAGGCTTTGCTCCAGGCTGAAATCAGTGTCGGCAGTATCTGACCACAAGGCAATGGGGCAGCGAGGCTGTGACGCGTCAATTGCTCTGGTAAGCCAGAAGGCGGAAGCAGCCTGGTGAAGTCAACCTTGGAAGAAGCTTTGCCTTCTCAGCACAGCATCGGCGAACCGAGACACCATCGTCTCTGCTGGATTCGACTCGATTCCATACAGGAGCCTTCAAGTCTTTGTCGACTCACAAGCACGAGAAGTGCCAGCCTCGCACGTGAAAGCCCCGTCTTTGTCACGCCTCTACAGGCGACGCATGCAACGGGGATTTATAGACATTCGGGCATGGATTCGGACGTAGAAAAGATGCGTCAAACGAGTCGAGAGCATTCCTTATGTTTGCAATAAAGATGACATTCTAGGCTCGCGGGTCTACCGGTGGTAAGCAAATATAGTTCTTTGATGCCACTGGCATCCGTCTTCTCACCGTCGTATATTTTCAGCTCGCAGCCACTTCTTAGCCCAACACGAGTTCCCCTTTTCCGATGAATAATCTCGGGAAGGTTGACCCCGGATATCTCTACGCACTTCTGGTTCAGCTCGCATGCACTCCACAAACATGGAAAAGATGAAACCGTATGACTTCTCTGCCCCCCACGTCACGACGACACCATCATGCACGAGCATCCTGCCACGGCAACTGCTGCCCAATCACACGTCTTTGCATGCACGCGAAAAGTCGACACTTCCGAACCAACGCAAATTGTGTGATGTAAGCCTCAACTTGCGTTCGTATGCACACCGAATGTCTGGGTGTACGTCCCCATCTTTGGAACTGGGGCTTTCCGACAGCCTGGATGTCTCAAGTGGAAGAGGGAATTGCCTCGGCTCTCCACGCACTGAAGCTCCACACCGATATCCCGAGGGCAGGACATGCTTCATTCGGGCATCAGTCAATGATTTTACGATGTTGTGGCCTTCAATTGAGTGACAATATTCCGCCGTGCTGATCTTTGACGAAGTTCATGGACACATGCTTCGGCTGTGTGGCTTAGCGCGGGGTAATGGAGGGGTCGAAATGACCAGAGGGCTTGCGGACGCTTTTGGCTGGCATTTTCTTTGGGGGGCTATTAGACTGGTATAGCGCGAGCGAGTTCGGAGCCTCTCACCTGCCCTGACAAGCTCCCAGGAAGACTGCGATATTCCTCGGGATGCTGTGCTCTAACCTGGCGAGGAAAGATTTTGGCAGGGCTATTCCATTACGGGCCGAAGCTGTGGCCAGGGCAGAGTGTTACGTTGCTGCGACACCCAGCCCCAAGCCCTCTAATTGCGTGCTCGACAAATTCGTGGCCAACGTCTTGACCGATCCGAATGGGCTGACGGTGGCTTCACTATATCCAGACAACTTGGGAAGCTCAGCAGCGGAAGCGGAACCGAGAGTCAGACTTGGTGATGTTTCACGGTGTCCTCGGCGACCTAAAGCTTGGAGGGAACGGCAGGTATAAAGAGAGAGGGTCCCAGAGGAAGGTGTGCATTCTAAGCTTCCACGAACCTGGGTAATCGAACCCTGGACTCAATCTACCAGTGCGGGGACTAGTGCCGTCCGCTTTTGCATGACGTGACGCGAACAGAGTCTTGCACGATTTCTGCTGAACTTTTGTTGCCCTCTTTCACACGCCCCACCCCTGACCCAGGATTTACGAAATCGACACCGAGAAGTGTCAAATACAGCTTCACAAAATCACCATGGTCGAGGAAATCTCCAAGAACTTCGAGACGCTGCAATTGCACGCCGGTGAGCCCCCCGCTCTCAATCCCCACTCGGACATCCATGAGCTAATGTGAGCTTGACAGGTCACACTCCAGACCCAGCGACGAACTCGCGAGCTGTCCCCATCTACGCAACAACTGTATGTGCCAATTGAGCAGGCTGGGTGGACAATAGCTGATTATCGTAGTCCTATGTCTTCAATGATTCCGCCCATGGCGCGAGGCTCTTTGGCCTCAAAGAATTCGGCAACATCTACAGCCGTATCATGAACGTGAGCCTCGCCATTCCCTAAGCTTACTGTGTGGACCCGGGTGTCAGACATCTGTCAGCAGTCTCTTACTCACCAGCTGACGCAATGGGACATTGATAGCCAACGGTCGACGTCTTCGAGAAGCGAATCGCAGCCTTGGAAGGAGGAGTTGCCGCTGTGGCAGCTTCATCCGGCCAAGCCGCCCAATTTATGGCAATTGCTGCTCTGGCACACGCCGGCGACAACATCATCTCGACTTCCAATCTGTAAGCGTCAACCATGTCCTAGCCTGCCAGAGCTGACGATATCAAGGTATGGCGGTACTTACAATCAGCTCAAAGTCATGCTCCCTCGATTCGGAATAACGACAAAGTTCATAAACGGGGACAAGCCGGAGGACTTCAAGGCGGCGATCGATGACAAGACGAAGGCAATCTATTTGGAGAGCATTGGTAACCCGAAATACAACGTCCCCGATTTCGAGAAGATTGCGGCCATTGCACACGAGGCCGGAGTACCAGTTCTGGTAAGTGAATGGATAGAAAATATCGGAGAGAATGATGGTGTGCTGACGGGCTGGATAGGTCGACAACACCTTCGGTGCAGGCGGTTACTTCTGCCGTCCAATCGACCACGGCGCTGATATCGTCGTTCACTCCGCTACCAAATGGATTGGAGGCCACGGCACAACCATCGGCGGAGTCATTGTTGACAGCGGCAAGTTCGACTGGGCCAAGAACGCGAAGCGTTTCCCCCAGTTCAACGACCCATCAGAAGGATACCATGGCCTTAAGTTCGTGGACACATTCGGTGCCATCGCTTACATTATCCGTGTCCGGGTTGAGATTCTACGAGACCTGGGCGCCGCCCTGAACCCTTTCGCCGCGCAACAACTCCTGCTTGGAATAGAGACATTGAGCTTGAGGGGTGAAAGACATGCCTACAATGCGCTGAAGCTGGCGAAGTGGTTGGAGAGCAACGAGAACGTCAGCTGGGTTTCGTATCCAGGTCTCGAGAGCCACCCATCCCATGAGTTGGCGAAGAAGTACCTTCCTCGGGGCTTCGGCGGTGTTTTGTCTTTTGGTGTCAAGGGCGGCGGTACTGCAGGAAGCCAAGTGGTGGATGGCTTCAAATTGATTTCTAATCTGGCGAAGTGAGTATTCCAGCGAAACCCATAGCGATAACGAAGACTAACCTCGGTACCAGTGTCGGCGACTCCAAGACTCTCGCAATCCACCCTTGGACCACCACTCATGAGCAGCTCAGTGATGAGGAGAAGATCAACTCGGGTGTGACCGAGGTGTGTAGAAATTCCTACCAATAACTTATCCACTATATTAACCTTCTTCATAGGACTTGATCCGTATCTCAGTCGGTACCGAGCACATTGACGATATCATCGCGGATTTCGAGCAATCCTTCAAGAAGTCGGCAACCAAGCCAGAAGAGAAGGGTGAGGCTTCCAATGCTTCTAAGACTGGGGAGACTGCTGGATCATTGTCCGGTTCTGTGTAATGGCGCTGAACACCTTCAGATGCACCAACTCCCAAACCTCGACTGTGAACGTCTCTGACGTTTAATCAAGGGTGATCACGCTACATAGATGAGATGCTGGAGACGAGGGGACGAGGGGACAAGGGGACGAGAGGTTAGATACCTTGTTTCAATATCCTGATTTTGCGAACAATATAAAGACAGTTCAATACTGTACCTCGGGCAGAAAACAGCTAATTATCGTGATATCTCGGGGTCAGATCCCCGCATTCCTCAAACTCGGAACGGTTTTCACCAACCAACAGGCAGACATCTTGAGCCGAGGCATCTCTCCGAGCGTGATGGGGATCCCGTGATCTGCAGCAAAGACCGCCATGTTTCCCGGCTAGGCTTCGCTTCCGTGTGGCTTGCGTTCATGCATGTAAAGATCTCGTCCGCGTGGTCCGCAAGATCCGGACATGTGAAAGCCGCCAACACCGCAGGAAAGAATACATTTGGCTTGTGAAAGAGTTTGCTTCTGAGACGGGCGATACATTCACAGTTATGTGGTTGTTTCGTCCAGTCTTAAGCTTAAATTTTAACCTTACTTTTGGTTGTATGACGAAGCTACGTTGCTGATGCCGGGGCCGTGTCCTCAACGCGCTCGCTCGTTCCGCACGAGGCACAAATTCGTTCGCCATGTCCGGCGACGCCGGCGCCCGCGCAGGCCCGCATCTGGAGCTCCATTTGGTACTCTTGGCCCCGGTTTTCATCTTCATTCATCTGACGTACCGAGGCCCCGTCTAGCTCACTGATAGCCGGCTCGGACGAAGTTGCTGGTTGTCCTCGCCTTCCTCACTCTTACCTCGATCTTTCCTCCAACGTTCAACTCTGCGTCTCTTCCCTCGCATGTTTACCATTCTCTGAGGGAGAAAGTGACCATTTGCTTTTGAGTAAGCTTTAGCTCAGTTCAGTTCAAGCCCCGCGATCTCCTCGATCGTGGCGTCCATACAGCTCCCGTAAGTTATGCGACCTTCGGCCTCGCCGACATCCTACCAACCCCTCCGGAATGATGGAGCTGCTTTCCTTTGGCCTGCTAACGCTGACTTTAGAGAACGGTACAGCTCCCCGACGATTCCAACAACCTGCAGGATCATATCTGTGCTCATCCCCTTCGTGTGACTGCTACGCCACGAAATCAGTCGGACCTCCGTCTCCAATTACGCAGCCTTTGAATTGCACCCCCCTCTATACTGGCTTTTGAGGGATATCTCGGCCTTGTTCTGAACGAAAAGAAAGAGGAGGGCTAGAAGTGAGGCCTGAGAGACCATGTTCGGCCAACTAGATGCCGTAGCGCAGCGTGCAGCCGAGCTCGCGAAGCCACCACCAAAGGGCCAGCCTTACAGCGTGCCAATCCCAGGGTCGCAAAAGGAAGGACGCAGCGCCGTGTACCGGCATTGGAGGTTCCGGGATGTGCCGATGCTTGAGAGGCTCGATGAGAAGGTGAGCTTCCATTGCACAGCTATTGCAAATTCGAGAGGGCAGTTGCGCCTTGAGAATCGGAGGTGCTGATTGAATTTGGTGCACAGATCACAACCGCACATGAAGCTTTTGAGGCGTCAGGTACGTTGGAAAAAGCAATTCCGGTCTTGTGCCTCCAAACACGAACAACTAACAACAACAACACTTACAGCCACAAGATATCCAAAGAATAACTGCTTGGGGTTCCGTCCCTACGACCCGATATCGAAAACTTTCGGCGCATACCAATGGGAGGATTACGAGACCATTCAAACTCGGAGAAAGAATCTCGGCGTGGGTCTGGTACATTTGCACGCTAAGGAAGGTGTCGTGGGTAGGCACTTTGGTGTAGGTCTGTGGTGCCAAAACAGGCCGGAATGGCAGATTACAGGTGCGCACATGATTGTTGTTTTAATGGAGACCAACGCTAATTCGTGTAGATCTTGCATGCATGTCGCAGAGTCTCTTCACCGTTTCCATTTACGATACTCTGGGCCCCGATACTACCGAGTACATTGTCAACCATTCCTCCCTGACTTGTGTTGTCACGTCTTTAAACCATGTCACTGCACTGTTGAAGCTCAAGCCGCGTCTACCGAGTCTCAAGCTTATCGTGGTCCTGGATCCTCTCTCGGCGGGTGAGCTTCCAGGCCAGTCCAAGGGCGAACTTCTCAATTCTTTGGCCAGTGAAATGGGAGTCAGCATCCACTACATCAAGGACGTGGAAGCTCTGGGAGAGAAGGAACCCATCCCGTATAATCCACCTAAGCCCGACGATGTCATCACGATCAATTACACATCTGGTACAACTGGAGATCCAAAGGGCGTTGTCCTCACGCACAGAAATGCCGTAGCAGGAACCAACGCAAGTCTGATCATCATGGGTGCATCTCCCGACCAGGTCGTTTGCAGTTTTCTCCCGCTGGCACACATCTACCAGCGATTGGGAGAACACTCGGCACTCGCAGGAGGCGCCGCAATTGGCTATTTCCACGGGAATATCGCCGAGCTTGTCGATGATTTGAAAGTCTTGCGACCAACGGCGTTTGCTGGCGTCCCCAGGCTATACAACCGTTTCGGAACCGTCATCAAGGAAAACACAATCCAGCAAACAGGCTTCAAGGGCGCACTGTCCCGCCATGTCGTGTCAACAAAATCAGCTGCTCTCAAGGACAAGGAGAACCCGACCAACAAGCACGCTCTGTATGACCGCATTTGGTCAAAGAAAGTGATCAAGGCTTTCGGTCTGAACAGGTGTAAGATCATGGTCAGCGGATCCGCACCAATTGATCCCAGTCTTCACCAGTTCCTGAGGGTTGTGTTCGGCAACAACTTCGTCCAAGGATACGGCTTGACGGAGACATATGCAGTCAGCTTAGTGCAAGTTGAAGGCGACATGAGTGCCGGAAACTGCGGAGCTGTAGTGCCAACAGGCGAATGCTGTCTTCTAGATGTTCCGGATATGGAGTACTTGAGCACTGATAAGCCGCACCCGCGTGGAGAGTTGTTGATTCGATCGACGACGCAGTTTAGAGAGTATTTCCGCAACGAGGAGGAGACCAAGAAGGCTATTGATAGCGAGGGCTGGTTCCACACTGGAGATATTTGCTCGATCGATGAAATGGGCCGCTTCAAGATCATTGATCGAAGGAAGAATGTCCTCAAACTCGCTCAGGGCGAATACATCTCCCCGGAGCGGATCGAAAACGTCTATCTCTCCAACTGCGGGTACCTGGCTACAGCCTATGTTCACGGCGACTCCCACCAGAGCTTCCTCGTCGGTATCTTCGGCGTTGCACCGGAATCTTTCGCAGCCTTCGCGGGTAAGGTGCTTGGCGAGACATTCGACCCGACTGATCTAGAGAAGCTGGAGAAGATTGCGCAGAACAAGAAGGTGGAGAAGGCAATAATGAAGGAATTGGATAAGGTGGGGAAGAAGAACAAGTTCAACAGCTATGAAAAGGTTCGGGCGTGTAGACTGTTCATCGATCCGTTCACGGTCGACAACCAGCTTTTGACTCCGACGTAAGTACTCTGGACTCTCCTCCTTCCGAACAGTGCTGATGTGATTACAGGCTTAAACTCAAGCGCCCACAAGCTGCTCGATGGTTTAGGGATCATTTGGACGAACTGTATGCTGAAGCTTTGGAAGAGGAGGCGAATGGCAAGGTCAAGGCGAAGTTGTAGACCGCCACTACATTCTAGTCTCCGCTCCTCTCCGTTCTTGCTGTTGTTAATAACCATAAATTTGATCTCTGCTTGATGGCAGAGTTGGTTCTCGCTCGTGGAGTTTGATGCGGTTGCATTTTAGAGAGTAGAATTGGGGGAGCAATGCTGTAGAGAATAGACAAGTGTTGGGCGGTGGTCATGCTTACAGGACCATGACACAGATGCATCGTGGCATGTGTAAATGCACCTCGAGCGTCTCAACATAAGAGGGCCTTTCCTAGTGAGTGCCATCACAAGAGTCAGCGGGGAGCTGTGGCGTAACCCCTTTCATAGGGCTGAAACGGTCGCTTGGCATCGGAGTTTACGAGCCGCATGTGGGAGACATCAGCACCTGCGCTTTCTCCCAGTTCTCCCAAGATAACCGATACCTCGACACTCGTTTGCACCCTGCTTGCAGGACTTTCTAAAGTGATCCTTTTGCCTCGGAAATACACTCCATGAAACCTTTCCACTCACTGGAGAGAAGCTAGGGCTCCAGCGCTGCGCGTCAGCGCCAGCATCGCAACGACGACGACAATCGAATCTCCCACTCGCACCCAATGAAGCTCCCGAAGCTCACGCCTCTGCAATCGAGGCTACTTGCCTCGGTAATTGCAACCCTCCTCGTGGTCGTCATCTGGATATCCTTCCAACCGCACCACTTTGTCTACGCCGCCGAACTGAATCCGCTGCCCCTCGTCGATGGCGACCAGTCACACTTTGGAGATTCGTTACCACCCTTCCCGGTAGAAGGACATGGTCTGGAGCTAGAAGAGGAGATTCGCGATGGTGGTGGGGATTCGGGCGAGGGCGGAGCGTATGAGCCGGACTTTGCGTATTTTGATCGCAGTTTGATTGGCAGGGCGCCGGATGGCGTGGATGCGCTTGTGAATAATGTAAAGAAGGAAATGGACTCGAATCCAGGGAAAACTCATAACTTTGTGCTGGAGAAGAGCCAGGTGCAGGGGAAGAAGGCAGAACCGGGGACTGGCTTCCCTTCACGGCTGGAAGGGAGGGGGACAGAGAATACATCGAACGGGGACGGTTTCGTGGGCTTAGAGGACGAGGACGACGTGATGGACGTGGTAAAAAGGCAGCAGGGGAATATGGTGTACATCTCCGTCAGCACGTGTCGCCAACCGTCGTCCAACATTACCCTCATTACGGATGAGCCGCCGCAGTTAATGCTGTACGTATCGACAGACCAAAGGAACCAGAAGCCTGGACCGGACGCGAAGAATGATCTGGCACACGAACCTATTCCTTTCAAGAGTGGTCTTGCGACCTTCAGTGTTCAGGCAAACTCGGATGTATACATTGGCGTGGAAGCTCCCAAGCTCACCGAAGGATGGACCGGAAACTGGCATTACGAAGTTGCGGCGAGCATCGATGGGTGGTACCACAGCTATAACGACACGTCGCCCTTCCTGTGGCTGGTCGACACCGATGCCGATTCCGCGCTCTTCATCTCATATAACCTCACGAAAGAAAACTCGTCGGAGGAGATCAATGACAAGTGGGCGAAAATGGATTCTCCGTTCACTATGTATACGTTTGACACTACTCGGTGGGGAATGACGGGCGCTGGGCTGGAAAGATCAGTATGTGGTCTCAAGGAACAGTTCCAGGCAACAAGAGCAAATGTCAATGTCGCTGCCGACATGACAAGGAGATATGGCGCTGGAGGAAACAGACCAAAAGCGCAGTTCCACATCACAGGACTCAATGCTAGCACCAAGTACGTAGGCTTCCTAGCCATGGAAGGCAACGGCACAACGGATCCCTTAAATGTACCCGGAAACGCTGTTGCGCAGGCTGGAGGTCGGGTTTGGAAGCAATTCTTCTGGACCACAAAGACCGCAGGTAAGTTACATTGGCCCAACCCGGCTCTTTTGCAACCACTTCCCCAGACGATTCCCATCTACTGAAACGCCATCCCAGATTCATCCTGCCAGGTAATCTTCAACCTGAAATTCTGCACCGAAGTCGCCTACGCCGTGCCCTCGTCGCCCACCTTCCAAAACAACAGCACCGGCCTCGCTGCCCTGTACGACGACCGCGCCGCCGCCTACTTCACCAATTTCTCCAACTCCCTCGCGCAAATCGCCTGCGACACCACGGGCACCGCACAATACTCGCTCGCCAAAACGTGCGCAAACTGCTCGCATGACTACAAAGAATGGCTCTGTTCCGTTCTCATGCCTCGCTGCAAAGACTTCTCAGACCCCGACCCGTGGCTCATCGACCGCAACGTCGGCACCCCGTTCCCCAACGGAACGTTTCCGTACCAGGGGAATCTGAGCAATGAGAATGAAGCGAAGAGACGGAGACTTGCGTATAACCAGAGTAGGAATCCTATGATTGATGACGATATAAAGCCCGGACCGTATAAGGAGCTGTTGCCGTGCGAGGATCTGTGCTTTGATATCGTGAGGAGTTGTCCTGCGGCTCTGGGGTTTAGTTGTCCGGAGGGGAGGATGGGGGAAATGAGCTATGGACGCAGGCTTGGGGATGGGCGGAATTTGACGTGTAATTTTCCGGGCGCGGTCGTCGATTTGAATATGTTTAGGGGTGGGGTGGGGGGGTTGGGAGCAAAACCTTGGATGGTGGTCGTTGTTGCTGGGTTGGCGGCTGTGGGGCTTTGGGTATAGCGAGAAAAGGTGATATGGGATGGGATGGATGGGGATGATGATATGGAATGAGGGTTATGGTTTAGAGCGCATGGATAGGCGTTTGCTTTGTCTGAGGCGTTTGGGAGGAGAGTCTTTGGGATGGGTGGATGGAGTATTGTCTGTCTATTGGATGTATACCCGAATTCACATACGTTGATCTAGATTACTGGCTGCTCTTTTGAGGCTCATGTCCTTTTTCATGTGTGATTTCTTGCGAGTATGTGTGATGCGTCCTAGAAGAGCGCATAGACGGGAGCTTGCATTCTGATATCTTGCATGTCTAGTGTGAGACAGGAAACGTCACCTCTTTCCCTCTCGGCGCAGTTCCGGTAGAAGGCTATAGGAATCGTCTGTGTTCTGTTTTCTTCGCCTGTTGACCGCGCCTCTGTGTCTGAATAGCAGTTTACGGTGACAGTTGCAAGCCCATCGTTGTCATTCGTTGAATGACATACGCAAGCTTGTACGTCTCGATCAGCCTGCCTTCAGGGACATATGAGTCTTGCGTAATTTGGATGCACTGTATTGTATTTGCGCGATGTCGTAGCCAGCCAGAGTCTTGGGTATGATGACAAAAGCGGCATAACCAGAGACCATGCAATCCTCCAATCATCCATATCCTGACTTAAGTAGACATCCATACACACATAAACCGTGTGACACTAGCCCGTCCCGAGCCAGATCAAGTCAAGTAGCCCCCAACTCCGTATGCAACCATGCATGTTGGTTTTCCATTGCGCCGCCGCTGAATGCGCAGAAAAGGTGAAAGGCCTCGCGCTCTCCGGGGTCGTCGTTATCGGGTGTATGCGCTCAACCCTCGGTGGGGAGAGCCTCGCTGACACTTCCGTCTCGGGGAATGTAGTGGACGCCGGCGTTTTCGGCAGCCACGACCGCGTCTTCGGGCAACTACGTCCCTGTTAGTCATGTTTCTCTCACTTTGACCCTCACAGCTCCGTCCTTCACTACACAGTCCAGAAATCCGAAAGCTACTCACAATTCCTTCGACCTGAATCGCATAGACGCCCGGCACGTATCCCTCCAGCCTTTGATACCTCGCGACCCAGCTCTTCTCGGTATTGCTCACGGTCAACAGTCCATCGAAGACCTGGCTCGTGCAGTCGGAGATGGCGTCCGAGTTCCCAGTGAGCTCGAGAAAGGACTCGCAGTTTGGACAGCCCGACTGCATGAATTGCTGGAAGGTGCGCACGATGGAGCAGACCATGCAGGCGCGCATGTGCCGGTGCTGGTTGGGCGGGATGTAGGCCATCTCGTCGACGGGTTCGCTATTGCGCGCTGGTCTGCGCTTCTTGGGGAGCTCGAGCGGGTCGCGGGCGATCTGGGAGAGCGGGACGATGTTGGTGTGCTTGTGCTAGATATTGGCGTAAGCAAACGGGCGGGATTTTGTTTGGAAGATGGCTGCCTGGTTTGCAGGACATCTGTGGAGACTCACCTGTCCTCCGATGGACGAAGATTGCTGAGCGAGGAGCTGGGGGACAAGTGGATCTGAGGAGACGGGCGGCGCTGTTGCGGGGAATCCAGGGTCAGGAAGCTCCGGAGACTGCGGAGAATACTCAATGTCCTGTTGGCCAAAGAGGTGCTGGGCACGATTAAGATGGGAACCAGATGCAGAGTTACGCCGGACAGCCAGAGCGGCGCTTTGTTCGACGACCCCCTGTTCGACCTGTGGCTGCGACTTCGCTGCGCCATCGCGGTGGCGGCGCTGTGGCGTCGACGGCAGCCGGTCCCTCCAGCGCCCGCCGTGGCCGTGGCCCTCCTTGCTCTTGCTCTTGCTCGTGCTCGTGCTCGTGCTCGTGCTCGTGCTCGTGCTCGTGCTCGTGCTCTTGTTCCTGCTGCCCGCTTCCTCGACGCTCCTGCTCTTGCTGGCCGCGCTGTCGCTGCCGCTGCCGCTGCCGCTGCCGCTGCCGCTGCCACCAGACGCGCTGCTCACTTCGTCTCCGTTTCCGTCGACGGTCTTGTACCTGGCGTCCTTCTTCTTCGTGACGACCTGCGCCATGCCCTTCCTGCGAGGGCCGGGCATCCTGGCTTGCGGATTATTCTGCCGGCTGCTAGCGGTTGTCTCGGCGTGTCTCGGCGAGAGCGCTCTGGGTGGTTGGTGGCATGTGCGGGCGGTGTGGTCGAGGCGTTCGTGGGGATGGAAGACGGGGGAAAACCAACATTTTGGCTGCGGGACGGGGCTGCGGCTCGCTGCATCAGTCTACCCAGCACCGCCGTCCGTCACCGAAGCTCCTGCTGTCTGCAATCACCGCCGCCGTTTTCGTCCCAGAGCGCAGAAGGCCCGCTGCACCCTCCGCTGCCGCCCAGGCCATCGCGCCTCCCCCGACCGTGAAGCACCCAGCCCCGCCGCCTCTCCTCCGCCGACACCGCCCCTCGCCGCGCCCACGTCGACAGTCCCGAGCCATGTCGGGCCCGCCAGAGGAAGCCATTGCGCTCAAGAACAAGGGCAATGACGCCTTCAAGAACCAGGACTGGCCGCTCGCCGTCAAGTACTATACCCAGGCCATAGAAGTCTGGGACAAGGAGCCTTCCTTTTTCACAAACCGTGCCCAAGTGTGTAGTAGCCTTCCCATTCGGCACGCGACCTCCCGCTCACGCACATCTGCAGGCCAACATCAAGCTAGAATCGTACGGCCTGTCTGTCTTGGACGCAAACAAGGCCATCGAGCTCGACCCCAACAATGTCAAGGTACGAGGCCATCCCCGCGCAGCTTCTGCAGACCCCAGACTGACGAGGCACTAGGCATACTATCGTCGAGCGTCGGCGAACACGGCCATACTGCACCACCGCGAGGCCCTGCGCGACTGGAAGCTGGTCATCAAGAAGGCGCCCAACGACGCCACGGCGAAGCTGCGTCTCGCCGAATGCGACAGGATCGTCAAGCGGGATGCCTTCCTCAAGGCTATCGAGATCGAGGACGCCCCGTCGGCCGCAGAGGGGCTGGACCTGGAACACATGGTGGTGGATGCGGGCTACGACGGCGTCAAGCTCGGAAATGAGATGACGCTTGAGTTCATCGAGGACATGATTGAGCGGTTCAAGGACGGGAAGAAGATTGCGCGCAAGTACGTCTTCCAGATTATTCTGGCCGTCATGGATCTTGTGAGGAAGGAGCCGACTATGGTTGAATTTGACGTTGAGGACGGGAACGAGATAACAGTGTGCGGAGACACGCACGGTAAGCTCTGCAGCCGCGGTTTGTACACGCGCCCCCGCATGCTAATACTCCATGTGCCAGGCCAGTTCTTCGACCTCATGGAGATCTTCCGCCTCGCCGGAAAGCCCAGCGAAACGAAGTCCTACCTCTTCAACGGCGATTTCGTCGACAGAGGGTCCTGGTCTACCGAAGTCGCCCTTACTCTTTACGCCTACAAATGGCTCTATCCCAATACCTTCTTCCTAAACCGCGGCAACCACGAGACAGACGACATGAACAGGATGTACGGATTCGAGGGTGAATGCCGAGCCAAATATACCGAGCGCGTCTTCAAGCTTTTCTCCGAGTCTTTCTCGGCATTACCTCTAGCCACGCTTATTGGAAAGAAATACTTTGTTCTTCACGGCGGCCTATTTTCAGACGACAACGTCAGTTTAGACGATGTCCGGAAACTGGATCGCTTCAAGCAGAGACAACCCGGACAATCGGGTCTTATGATGGAGATGCTCTGGACAGACCCCCAAACACAGCCTGGGCGTGGACCCAGCAAGCGCGGTGTCGGTCTTCAATTTGGTCCCGACGTCACCAAACGGTTTTGCGAGAAGAACAACATCGAGGCCATCATCCGCTCACACGAGGTCCGAATGGAGGGCTACGAAGTCGAGCACGACGGGCGCTGCATTACCGTCTTTTCCGCGCCGCACTATTGCGACAGCACCGGCAACAAAGGCGCATTCATTAAGATCGGGCCCGACTATAAGCTCAAGTACACCAAGTTCGACGCGGTGCCGCATCCCAACATTAAGCCCATGGCGTACGCAGCGAACGGCCTTTCAAACATGCTATGATAGCGCGATGGATTCCGGCGGCAAACAATGCATGCATACTTTGGTGTTTCTGGCGCAACAAGCATTTATCAAGACTTTAAAGGGCTCTTTGCTCCGCCGCTTCGGCCTTGTAGAGGATCCGGTTGGATGAGGTAGTGGACTTGTTGGATCGCTCGGAGTAGAGAGGGCAGCTCATGATGAATGTATTATAGGATAGTTAGATGTAACAACCAATTATTATAAGACACAATCTCCTCCAAATGTCCAGCATGTCGTGCCGTATGTGCGTTCAGCAGTGGCTTCAAGACGGCAGACGCACCACAATGCGCTGGGAAGACTTCAGCCTGTGGGTCAAAACTCGATGCTTTGCTGCAGGGCATTCTGATAAATGCGGTTCCCCCACATGCCATTCATGCACGTCCCCACCCCAGCGCCCTTTTCCCGCTTATCCGCGTCGGGACAAAACACAACAAAAGCCCGAGCGAAAGCGACAGTTCCGTGTCGTTCCCCACTCCACGCACGTCTCTTCTCTCGCGCTTCTTTTGCCTTGCTATGCGCCGCACAGTCATGCTTCTAAGCCCTCTTTGAAAACCCCTTCGGTACGCCTTTCTTGTCATTCGAAATCGGTCGTGCCGTCCGAGACGTCAACACAACACAACACAACACAATACTATGTCGCCATACCAACACCTCTTCAGCGCAAACGCCGTTCTAAACGTCTTCCGCAATCTCCGCACCGCAAACTCGCGGGATCAGAATGATCTACTCCTTACGTTCCAATACCAGCCTGAGGATGTGAGGTTCGCGAGGGGTGCGAATTTAGGGAAGGGCCGGGCACAGACGGAGACGAGGGAAGTGGAGGAAGGGGATGGGGCGAAGAGGAGGGGTGGGGAGATTGTTGGGGCGGGTGGAGGAGGCGGGGGCGGGAGCAGTATTGGATTCGTGGTGCCGTGGCGGAGTATGCAGGCGCAAAAGAGGGATCTGAGGGAGAGGGAGAAGGAGTTGGCGGAGGCGTTGGTGGTGCTTGCCGGGGAGGTGGTGTTTACTGGTATGTACATGCATTTGTCCTATACTGTTCATTCCACACTACTTTCCCTTCCCCACTTTCCTAAGACTGCTTCGCGTTCTTTCTCGGCACCATCCATGTTGAAGTCGGGCCAAGTAAAGTAAACTGACTCAAACCCCCCAACCCCCCCAGATCTCCCCCCAACCCTCCAATCCTCCCTATCCCACAACCCCCTCATCCAAATCCGCCACCTCGCCGCCGGCATCTCGCGCCAAATGTCGGCCATCGAGCTCCAAATGAGCGACAACGCCGCCTTCGCCACAGGCAAGAATCTCTACACGGGCGGCGAAATCATCAGGAAATTCTTACCCCCGATCATGGTGCTGTTTGACCAGCGACCCGTGCCGCAACGCATGATCTTTGAATTGCTGATGGAGTTGAAGGATCTTGCGTTTCTGGGCATGCTGGGCTGTGATCGCGAGGTTGTAGAGTGGGAGGTCAATGGGTGGGAGAGTTTGGTGGAGTTGGATGAGGGGATTTTGAGGGCGGTGAGTCCGCTGAGAGCAGATGAGATTGGGGGCTACGTTGGGCCTGCTGGGGAGCGGGGAAGTCGGGGGATTGAGGATGGTGTGCAGAAGGTTTCTGCAGGACTGAGGAGGCTGAAGAAGAAAGAGAGTAGGAGCGAACTTAGGCGCAGAGAGAGTCGGCAGAATGTGAATGTTGGAAATGGAAATAATCCAAATACTAGCCATATACGACAACCGCAACCACAACATCAACCTCAACCACAATCCTGGCTCACGACTTCCACTCCCACCTCCACCTCCACATCCTCTTCGTCGGATCTCGACCCCGAATCCGAAATCCTATACCACCTCGAATCCCTCGAAACGACTGCAACCGCACTCTCCCATCTCCCGCTCCCAATAGACGACTTCTGCGCTAAATCCATCATCACACTCCGCAGGATGCTGGATCGCGCCACGTTGACCGCATTCGCGGCGGAGAAGAAGCGGAGGAAAGGGAGGTGTGCGGAGTATGCAAGGTGTGTCAAGTGGGGTGGCATGAGTTGGAGACAGGGTGGGGGTTGTAGACGCGGGTGTCGGAATGAGGATGAGGATCCGGAGAGTATGCCGTGTTGGCATAGAGGGAGCGCGAAGTTTGAGGAGAGTGGGATGGTAGTGCTGGGAGGGGGGAGGTGAGGAGGATGGGGGGATGAGACACGTTTTTGGGAGTTTGGAGGGTTGGTTTACGCGGGTTTTGCATGGGACGGCTGCTTTGTTTGTTTGTTTTGCTAGGGATTGTGTTTGCATAGACGCGTGGAGTGCGGCTGCTCGGGCTCGATAGCCATTGGCATACTGGAAGGAAGACAGATACAGATACCCGCGGATTGGACTGGACTGGACTACACATAAAGTCGACTATTCAGAATCATCTGCTTTTCCTTTTGTCTATCCTACCCTTCACAACAACCACACACCTGTTCGTTCTTCCTTTCCTTCTCTTATCCAGTGTATCCCGTGTAATAACCCTCCACCCTCCCGGGCTCCTCCCTCGATCCAACCCCATGTCCTGCGCGCTCAACCAACCCACCCCTCCCTCTCTCTCGCCTCGGTCCTTGAGGTTCTTCAGTCAGTCAATCACATCAAACCCATCCGGTGCGAGAACAAGCAAAGGAATAGCGACGAATATCGTAGCCACGATCCCGCCAAATAGTATCCCGGCTACGAAGAACGTCGTCTCGGGCGGTATTGGCGGTGGGTGAGACATTGAAATTTGGGTTTGGAATGAGTACAGGCTTCGATTCGCTAGGGGGAGGCCGGCGAGTTGAAATGGCGGACAGTCAAGAGGCTGGTGGTGTTTATTTGAATGGGCAGCTCTCCGGAACGGGCGGCGGGGAAGAGTGCATGTATGTGTATGTATACGTGTCTGTTGGGTAGGGCAGTCCAGACACGTCGGAGTGCGGATTGGCACTGAAGCGGACTTATATGTGGGGACTCGAGGAGGTTGTGGGTGTGGAGAGAGGAAATTGTCACATGAGGGTTAGCGGAGCAGGCGATCGTATGCATGTGCGTGTGCATGATGAAGGTAAGCAGAGGGGATGGCTGGCTGAGTGATGCTCGGGGACGAGGCTATCCGGGAGGATATTGCTGTGTAGAGCAAGAGCGGATGGTCAGCCATTTGTGAAGCTACGGTTTGAAGCCACCACGGGAGAGAAAAGCGGCGAGAATTTTGCGACGGTCGAGGGAGGTCGACCGCTTGTGGACCCGAGAGTCAAGCAGGTGTGTGCTGTTTGCTGTTGTCGTGGTTGTCGACATCAGTTCCCCGGCAGAAGTTTGAGCCGCTTATACTGTAGCTCTATCATCTATCTGGCATCCCTCCAGACCGGTAGCCAGCCGGCCAGTCACTATGCGACGTGGAGGCTGTTGGGAGGACGTTCTCAGGACTTGGCATCACTGGCTCGGATTATTGAGGACATGGTCGACTACAGCCAGAGGGGAACAATTGTCAACAAATGGCTATATTATAAATCCTCGAATGACCGCTTCATGCTGTTGTGTGTCTTCGGCAAACTATCCCAAGCTGCATGCTCCAGCAATAGTTTCAACACCAGGCGCCATCAACCTCAATCCAACGGGTCCCCGGCTCTTTTGCCCTTCCGGAGGTTTTAATAAGAGGGCCGTTGTGGATTTGCGGGGTTATTGGGTCTTCTGATTTGTATGTTAGTTGGACTGTAAGTAGTCGCTTTGGCGAAGAAAAGGATTAGGCAAAGTTTGTTCTTGCGCACATACTGCTATTAAAGTGATGGCGAGGTTTTGGCTGTAATGTCTCGTCTTCCAAGTTTCAATTGCGCTTCCTTCACCGTCAGGCACTAGGTCGGCGTTGCACGTTGACGAACATTCTCGATTTGTAAAAACAAATGTGTGGGGAAGATGGAAGCGCAATTATTCTAAGACTCATGCGGTTTTTCGGTGTCTAGATGATGGCGCTGAGAGCATTGTTCTGTTACGAGGAGCCTTGCGAATCTGCGTCACATCCGGCAAAGACGCACCCAGACAAGTTTGTGTGTGGCCATAGCAACCAGAGATCAACGAACACGACAGAGTAGCATACCCCCGTATAAGCCAAGTCAAGGAACGGGCATGTTCATCAAGAAATTGGCACGGCGACGATTAAAACCCAAGGTTATAGCCCATAGCAAGCTAAAAAGCCTCCCACAGCATCCCTCAGATAAACGCACCAAGTTCAAGTTCAAAGGATTTCTCGAGAGCAGAATTTTATCCCATTCCCATTTCACTGTCTTGCTAAAACCACACACAAAAACACCATGCTTTGTTTGTTATCCGGCCGTCGCCCACCAGATATTCTCTATCCGATAATCCCTAGTTTGCCGCTCAACTAAGAAAAAAAAATATAAGAATGGAAAAGAAGTCGAAGAAGTCGAAGAAACAGACGCAAGGAAACTAAACTGTTACAGGGGTTGGGTTTGGTTGATCCCATACATCCAAAATGCCCGGTTAGCCATCCACCGCGTCTGGCATCCAGCATGTTTCTTTCTTTTCATTCCTCGCATACCTACGTCTCGACTTGAGCAAGCAGATCTACATTACGCGCCCCTTTCATCATCCTCGTGCTTCTTTCGCCTAATCCGTGATCCTCCAGGTGCTGAACCACTTGAGGTGTGACCACTGGCTGCTCGGTCCCTCCATACCGAAGCAAATCGCCCTGAACAGCCAGAAGAGGCCAATAATGGCGACGTACAGTGCACCAAAGATAGCCCAGTTGATCTGCTTGTTCAACTTTCGTGTTGCCCAGTCCATGCAGAAGCCGGCGGTCAAGATGGCAAAGTAGAGAGCAGGGTAATAATGATGGACGTAGGTGACACGACCCATCGCAACAAACGGAATATAGTGGAGGAACCAGCCGATGACGGGGTAAACCCCAGCGTAGTGGATTTGGTCAATGTCAGCCTGCTTGAGGTCGTTGTAGCCACGCTGCCAGCGCACAAGGTACCAGAGGACCATGAGGCCGAAAATGCCGAGACTAGCTGTGCTGCCCCAGTAAACGATTGGGTTACCGAGGAGGAAGTATTTGACGACTAAAAGTTCCCGTTAGCGTCTATAAGTCAAGAGAGCATGCGATTGCACTTACTCTTATCATCCCAGCCGCACATTCGGAGGCCAACGTGGAGGATCGGCCACTGCCAGAAGTGGGAAGCGAGGTCATCTTGCTTATCTGGATCGGGAACAAGGGCGTTGTTGGAGGTCATCATTGCAACATTGAGGTGGATGAAGTCTTGAAGGAAGGGGGACTTGTACGATCCTGGGTCACCAGGAGGAACTAGGGCAGAGTTAGCAACGGAATCTTTACATTCGAGGCAACACCCTTACGCTTCTCATTCCAGTGGCTTTCGACGTTCCAGTGAGTGTAGACATCTCGAGGCTTGTTGTCCTTTGTGCAGGTCACTTCGATCTGCTTGAAACCCCACTGGGGCAAGTTGACATTGCCAGCACGGAGGTAGCAGCCAAGATCAGCATGCTTGAGTCGGAAGGCGGTAGTCAGGGTTCGGAGCTTGGAATAATCCCTCGAGGCAGCATCACGGACAACCTCCACAATCCAATGGTCCTTGGTATCACCAACGGTAGTGTTGCCATAACAAGAAACTTCCCAATCGGCCTTGGTAACGGGAGCAGCAACTTGATGGGAATGGAGATTGCGGCCAGTCTGGGCGTGGATGAGGCGGATGGTATCGCCATTGCTGGGATACCGGAGTTCTTCTTCAGGCTGATACTCGACGTCTCCGCGGTTGGGGTAAAAGAACCAATCGTTGTTGGCGTCTTTGTGGTGGTAGCACGTGATCTGTTGCTGCGTTGAACCCTCGGGGTAGGTTTGATGATGAGAGTGAAGTAGGCCGCCTCCATATCCCATGTTCTTCAAAGTGGCGCGGGACCCGTACGCGATTTCGAGGGGGCTATCTTTCCCGACTTCGGTACCACGGAGATTAGCCTGGAACAGGGAGCTCATCTGAGCATCTCCTGGGCCGCTGTTCTCGAGAACGAGGAAATGCATATAGAATGAGAACATGTACACAGCGAGGGGAATCATGATGAGCCCGAAGACGCGGAAAGCTAAATGGGTAGCAAGCTCAACCTGGGTCGAATTAGCATCGCAAAAATGTCGGGTTGGGGACCATATCTAGCTACCTTTGGCATCTTCAAGTCCCCGAATTTGTTCCAGAGATCCTCAATCGTGTACAGGCCAACAAGGGCCGTGCAGAAGAAGCCAACCCATTTCACACTGCAAACACAACCGATTGAGACTCCAGTCAACATGAGCCAGAGACCCCACTCGGGAGAGAAGGGGTCGTTTTGCAGGCGATGGAATCGGGCCCAGCAAAGGATCGTGGTAAATGTGAAGCATAGAAGCATGGAGTCGAGCAGAATGAACCTGCTGATGGTGGTATACGAGTTCTCAAATAGCACAGCCAGGGTGACGAGCCAGACGGTCGGTCTCCTGAAGTTGAGCTCCTTCGCGGTGAAATATGCCAAAGGAACGCAGACAGCCCCGAAGGCCGAGTTGAAGAGGCGCATGAAGGTGTAGTTGAGCTCCTCAGGATAGGTTTCCCCAGACTTGAACTCGAAAGAACCGTTGTAACCAGCGAGATAGCCAGACAAGCCAACCAGCATTTTTCCTAGCGGAGGATGGACATCGAAGTAGAATTCGCGCTTGAGATAGTGGGACCCAAACTTTCCAAAACTAGGAAACGTATTAGGAGACCATTGACGGCATGCAGCTGGCGGACTTTGCTTACTGTGCCTCGTCCCATGTCACTATTGGCGACAGCCCGATCTTCCACATGCGTGTAAAGAAAGCGAGAGCTGTGAATATTAAGGGAGCCCATATGAATTCGTACTCGTCGAGGACGGCGATGATGTCGAAAGGCTGAGAAATTGTGCATGCGTCAGCTACGTGGTTTGTGGAGCATTCCTTGAGGCAGGGCAGGTAGGGAACATAATCTTGGAGGAGACAGCGTACCTTCTCTTTTGACTTCTCAGTCACCGGAGCCGCTCTCGCTGGTTCTGTAGCTGTCGGCTGTCCAGCGACATTTCTCCTCCGCAGCTCTTCGGCCTGAACTTGGCCATCAGCGCCGGTTGCGAGCGCCTGTGCTGCCATGATGTATGGCTAATTCGAATTGTGCGAGTAATCTCCAGTAATGGGTCGGTGGAAATGGTTGCGCGTCGAGGGAGAAACGTGTTCGCAACGGCGAGACTTTGTTCGTACGCCGGGGGCTGAAAGTCGTGGCTTGGGTCCGCTCGAACGATAGTCCGAGGACGAAAGAGAGGAGGACTATTACAATGTGCCGTCGGCGCAGAAGGGCATGCAGACGACGCAAAGTACGCGCAAAAGAAGGGATTCACGGTCCCCTCTGCAAATATGCAGTGATTGAGGGAGAAGGTGAGGGCGCTCCCGAAATAGAAATTCAGAATATGGTTGGAGCTCAGGCAAGGGTTCGAGGGGGTTACCCACGTGATCTTTAGGGGGGGCCACCTGTCCCTTAAAATCACGCGAAACAAGCAAACTCAAAGTCCCTAAGAGGCACAACCACACGCTAGGGGAAGGAAATTAGACATCCAAACAGCAGCGACGCGTACTTAATGATTCTTCTAAAGGGACAACGAGATGTTGTCGAGCTGCGGAAAACCGAGGCGCATGTCTGGCGCAGATCTTTTTGATTCAACTCTAATAACGATGGTACACTGGGGAAGTCGTGTAAATAAGCCTCAAGCAAGATCCAATAGAATACAGTCCAGCAGCTGGTCTAAAACCACCAAGCCGCTGATTCGCACTTTACGCCGTCTAATAGTCCGGGCCCTGCCTGCTATGTGAAAATGTAACGAGACCGTGTGCCTGCGCAACTCAAGGCGCCAGATGCCGTAGAGATCCGCGATTTGCGGACGTGGAAGAAGTCCAGGAAATGCAAGTGATGCAAGCTTTCGCCTTATGCGTCGTCATCATCCTGTCCCACCTGTTTGTATTTACCGCTCGAACTGTCACCCTCACCGTTGCCCTTACTCTTCTTGACGATGTTCGAAATCCAGCCGCCGATGCCTTCACCAGCATCCTCTTTCCTTCCAAAGCTTTTCGCGTCTTGGGCCTCCACATCATCAGGTGGGTCAATGTTGAGCCCAGGAATAGCACTTTCCGCCCCGTGCCGTCCGGATCGAATATCCAAAGACGGCACAGGTGAGCCATGCCCGCTGAACAGCGATTCGGCCTCCGCCAATGTCTGTGGAGTAGGCATGACGGACGTCGCGTCTCCAAATAATGAATTCATATCTTCGAGGCGTACATTGGCCGTTTCGGGGTAGATAAACCAGACTAAATCACATCAGCATCCCAGTGTCTAGCATTGAGGCGGGGCTGACTTACCAATAACGAAACTAACAGCGCAGAAGAACGCATGGATCAGGTAGAGGCGCCATCCTATATGCTCTTGAAGGATAGGCGTCATTTCTCCAACCAGCCAGTTGAACGCCCAATTCGTTGCGGTGCTCAAGCTGGCGCCCTTGGCCCGAATGCTAAGCGGGAGAATTTCTGGCGGATATAGCCATGGAATTGGGCCCCAAGATGCGCCGAACGCGGCGTTGTATATCATGACGAAAAGTACCACAAGATTCGGCGTCCAACTGGCCTGTAAGAAGATGAAGTAGGATATGGCAGAGAGCGATAGCATCATAGCAATCGCTCCAGAGAGCAGAACTTTACGTCGACCCAATGTATCGACCACATACCAGGGTGGGATCGTGGAGAGCAGGTAGGTGATGGCGTTGATCCCTGTCATGAGAATGGCACGGCGTCCCATCCAGCCTGCTTCCTCGAAAACAAGAGGTGCGTAGTATGAAATAACGTTGATCCCGTTCAGCTGCGCAAGAGCCTGGGCTGACATGGCAATAAAGACGCGCTTAGAGTAGCGCCTGAACATGTCGGCGTACGATCGTTCGCCTTCCTGCCGTTGAAGGAGCACGTTCATCTTAATCTCGCGATATTCGTCTCGGGCCTTTGGGTTGTGGATATCTCCCTTTCCATAAAGATTGGCAATAACCACAATTCCTTCCTCGTCGTGATCGTTGTCGAGGAGCCATCTAAAGAAGGGTTAGTGGGTCGAAAATTCGTATGAAAAAAAGTGCTAACCTCGGTGATTCGCAGATAAGTAGACTGCCCGCAGCAAGTAAGGCGCCCATAAAACACTGCATGAACAACGGTAATCTCCAGGACCAGTGATTCGGAATATATGTGCAGAAGTAGTCTACCCATACACTTGCCGCATAGCCACTGATGTTGCCCGTAAATTCGATGCAAGCAAGCTTGCCTCTGTTGTGTGGAGGAGATATCTCAGACTGGTATACCGGAACGATGGTGGACAAGGTTCCGACCCCAAGACCAGCGATAATTCTTCCAAGCATCATCATTGGCATGCCGGTTGCAAAGGTCTGCAGAGCTCCACCAACAACGAAGATGAGGGAGCCATAAAGGATGGTTCTCCGCCGACCGAGAATATCGCCAATTTTGCCAACCACGAGGGACGATATGAATGCGCCAATCTCGAGGATAGCGACCATAGTACCTAGCTCGGCAGCTGTAGGTTGCTGGAAAAAGTCTTTGAACTTCCCACCCCTACAGGACGTGTGTTAGATGTGGTCGCGTTGGGAGTTGGATTCGGGATGCCGCACGTAATAATTCCAGACATAACGCCTTGATCATAGCCAAATAAGAACACCCCTAACGATACGAAAACACTGGTGAAATAGCTGTCCAGATGTGTCAGCAATGATTCGTCTCAACAGCGCTTCCAGGTACCCACATCAGTTTCTTGCCGTGCAGCCCGTGTATACGGGAGGGTCCATCTCCGGGAGCCATGACGGAAGCGAGTATCTGCTCTGCGCGAGAGATGGTCCTGTGTGCGACCTCAGGGATCTCAATGTCCTCCTTTCTAACGGCTCCAGATTGATGTGGCTTCTCCTGAGTCTCGTCCTGTGAGGCGTATCGGACTCGCTTCTGCTGCCGGCGGTGCTTAGGGGGACGAGCAGCCTCGAGCGAGTCTCGCAGGCGGATTCGGAGGGGATCCTCTGCGTCTGCGAGCTGGTCGACCAAGTCACCAGTATCGCTCCAGAGAGAAAAGTCAGAGTCGGGAGTGGCAGTGGAGAAGGACGAGCGCGGGCTATCCTTGTCGTGGTCGTCGAGCAGATAAGCGGAATCGGCGTCTCGCGGGCGGGAGGCCGACGATAGGGTGTGGAGGGGGATGTTGGCAGGCCTCCGGACGTTCGACGAGGGCGGAATTTTGACGACTGAGAGGGCTGAAAGGGAGCAGCCCCGACTCTGGCAGGATGTTGTTTAAAGAGAGGAGCGGCACGTCACCGGGTCCAACGAGGGTTGAGGCGGTGGACAAGAGTGGGAAGGAAGCCAATAGCGGCCAGGCGGTCACATTTGAATTAGGCTTGGGTTGGAAGACTGGCGGGGAACGGGGAGCGTGAGCACACACAGATGGGTGATTCAAAAGCAGCAGAGCCGGCGATGCACAGTAATTATGCGATCGAGCTCCCACCAGGGCAGCAGACCCTGTCAGCGCGCCAAGCAGTGCGGCCCGAGCGGTGAACTGCACCAGATTCTTGATAAGAGGTTGACAGCCCATGGATGGCATTTGGGAGCGCGATGACCGAATGCATGCAGCTACGAGCCGATGGAAGGACAGCGGGGACGCCTGGTTGCTGGTGCTGTGCCGTGCCGGCGTGCAGTGCTCCTCCAAAGCATCCCCAGCGGCACCGCATTTCATCTTCGAGAGGGGACTGTACATACACAGTATGACCCGAACTGAGCCTCGTTAGGAGGCCATGCGCGCCGCTGCCGGCCACGTGTAGGGTTGCCGTGACTGTCAATTCACGCAGTGCGAGACTCGTGACTGTTGGCCGCTGGCTGACTGGTCGGCGGCCTGGGCACCTGGGGCAGATCTTGCTGCGGGCAAAGTGGCATGAAAGGAGCTGAAGTGTGGGCGACTAGCAAACAAAACAAACACCCATTCCCTATATAGACGGGCCCCTCTCCCAGGTTCCCAAGTGGTTGCATGAGGCAGGCAATCTCGTTCACCGGGGACATGGCTGTCCGTTTCGGCACTGTGCGAAGGGTGCCGCCCGCACCGACTCGGGGAGAGCACCAGGCATGACAAGAGAGAGAGCCGTGGCCGTGTCTTCTCCTCTCTCCTCCCCAAGCTAACGATGGTTGCGGACTGATCTGCCCGCCGTGCAGTTGTGGGCTGCATCTCGTGCATCTCAGCGTTTCCTGGGACGCCTGAGGGCCCGAGGATCCCATTGGAGACTGCGCCGAGAAGCAAAGAGGGCGTCGGAGATGCGAACAATCGACGAAATACGACAATCAAAGCCGGGGGTGGCTTTGCGGAGTCCTCGCTGTCGTCCAGTCCACGGAGTCTCTGGGACGCTCTCGCCTGCGATAGCCGTTCCCTTGCGCCTCAACCGTCACACTGCCCAGCAACGCGCATCGACTTCTTTGACGAGCGCCGTCTGCCCTGGCGACGCTGGAGATGATTGACGGGATCCTGTTGCTGTGGCTGCACCACCGCCAGCCGCCGCAAAAGGGAGGTGCTTTGCTTCATTTCATGCATCACTCGCCGCGAAAGAAGGCTGAAACAACGGGCACGGCCCCTTTAAATAGAACAGCGGCGGCCATTGGCCGGCTCTTCATATTCATATTGTTTCGAGACGTGCAACTGGCCTTGGGACAACGAGGGCTCGTTGAAGAAATCCCGGCTCTGTCCCCGACAACGCAGCACCACCCGTGCTCACTCACACTCTGCTCTTCCCCAACACCGAGAATCCTCCATCGCATCACCTCTCTGCCCGCATCGCCTGCCCGCATCGCCTGCCGCCCCAGCCATACTGTACTCGAAGTTTACCGTGTAATATTCCATCGACCCGTGTCGCCGCACGCGCCCGCACGCCAATCCAGTTAATCTACTAGCGGCCTCGGCCCTGGCCCTAGCAACAAACCTGATTGACACCAGCCACCGAAGCCTTAGCCAGCACATCTCGCTCGCACGCCTCCTGTCTGTCTGTCCACCAAAACACCAATCAATATCCTCCTCCACCTCCAGCGCCCATTACCGCTTCCAGTGCATGTCAGCTTGCCACCGCGCGCACTCAATTCCAACACCAATATCCCGCTCGCTCTAGTCATCTGCTTTCGCTTTCGAGGCGACGCGCCAACCGCTGAAGCGGCAGCTCTCCAATCATGCCCGGCACAGCGTATGGCAACTTCCATGACTTTTGTCGCGACACCGGCAACCTCGCATCAACTTTACCAGGTAAGTTTCTCGACCTTCGGCGCACTGCTTCTCGCTCTGCTGTCCTCAATTGTGCCATAAGCTAACCCTCGACAGTATGCAATGTATGTCGACAATCTCTCCCAAACACACTCACTCTGCGGACGTTTCAGCGCTGACCCTACTGCTTCACAGCTCTTCGATCAATCCTCCACACGACTTGGCACAGGCTGGGGAGGATGTAATCTGACCGGAATACCCTTGAGCAACGGCCGACACCTCGCCAACCTCGGTTCGATACTTGTTTGCGCCCTCGCAATCGTCGCTTCGCTTTTTTTGATATGGCGGTCGGAAAGAAAGAAGGCTGCAGTTGGTCGAAGGTGAGGAGTCATGGTTATGTCGGTGTCACAGGCGGCTACTGATTGAACGCAGAGAAATGCAATTGTTCCTCGTCGGCTTCATCATAATCGAAATTTGCGAGATCTTCACCGTCGGCGGATTCCCACTCAACAGCGGCGTGCGACGCGCCTTCACCGCAGTTCACATTGCTGCCATTGTCTCGACGCTATGGATCTTGATGCTCAACGGGATAGTTGGCTACCAACTCCTCGACGACGGCACTCCCATGTCCGTTGGCCTCATGGTCATCTCCGCTGCGCTCATATTTATCGGTACCGGGTACATTGCCCTCGATACCGGTTTTAGCTGGACTGGGTATTGGGACTCGACGTTGACCGGGCAAAATCGTGCATATGCACTCTACACCCTCTACCAGCTCGTACCATTGGTATTCCTCGTGGTCTTCTTCCTCCTGGAGGCATTTCTGGTATTGAGGATACTTGGGGAAAGGAAACCCATGGGTAAGAACACACCAGCCATTATTGTCGCCGCCAATCGTCGCTAACATGATTGCAGTATACCTCGTTGCTGCTGCTCTTTTATTCGCAATCGGACAAGTGTTCCAGTATGTAATAAGCGTCCATATCTGCAACGGCACAGACGGAAAGATCAACGGCGGTCTTTTCGAGACGCTCTTCACTCTCTTAGCCGTCGTCACCATATGGTTTTTCTGGTCGAGCATCACCGAAGATGATTGGCCTATGCCAACAGTGGCTGGAGCGGGTGCATATCAGTAAATAAGTCTTGGGAAATGTGAGGGACGGCCAACAGGTGAAAGCGTAATAATGTGTTTCATGAGTTTTTCAGCATAGCGTATACCATCTCTGGAGGTTGCTTTTGGATGGTCATCATGGCAGCGACGGCGCATGATGGAATATACATAATGTATTGTAAAAAGTTTGTTCAGCGAAACGTGCAATTCTAAGACGGATCTGCAAATGTCTGTGTCATGACGTCGGTCACGTGCTCACGCTCCGTCCCCGGTTATCTGCTTGTCCATTTACGCCCGCTTCATCAACTTCTTGACCTGGTCAGAACGTGGACTTTTGAATAATGACTTGCCCACTAAAATTATCTTTCAAATTTAGTTATACATGATGGTATCGCTGGATGAGCCAATCGTGCACTTACTTTTAATCATTGATGTGCCGTACCACAGAACGAAGAATTCTTAGGCCCCAGGTTCTTCGCTGGGAGCGCGTCTGACGCCACACACTCATCCACGCCCCCTTCGCGCCCCGAGTCGCAGCTTCACCTGGCTTGGATGCCTCTTTGAAGTGCGAGACAATTATCAACGCGCTCAAAGAGCGGTCAACGAAGCTCTAAACTCAGCCGGACAACGCAACACCAGCTCTTACATCCAGATCCAAACCCAACCGCGACAATGGTCGACTCCGACTACGAATTTGACGAAGATGCGTCCGACGACGAATACATTGAAGGCCATGCCAGCTCCAGCACACGCGCACATGCGCATGCACCAGCAGCAGCGGGGAAGAGACGGGCGCAGGAAAAGCCACGGAAACCGCTAGCTTGGGAGAGGGACAGTTCGAAAACGGTTATAACCTCCACGACTATAATCCAGGAAGCCGAGGATGGAACGATACAGCAGAGTGTGCAGGAGCGAGAGGAGGAGAGGAAGAGAAAACGGTAAGCATAACTCTGCTGTCGTTTTAAGCTCGGTGTGGTCGCGGCAGCTCCCTTCTCTCGGTTTCTAGGTGTCTGGTTCCTCCAACGTGCAGCAAACAGCACAACCCAGCAATTCTACCCTCCTATCATCATCATACATGCCCACCTTTGGACAGTCCCGAGTACGATTGCGTGGGGGAACCATGGTGTTACATCTCGAGCAAGGCCTCTACAGTCGCCGCTGGTGGCATGGACACGATATCCCACAATTTTGCGTGATCGAGGCTGACATACACATTTACCAGGCTCCGCAAAGACACAAAGCCATTCCAAAGGGGTATTATACGACATGTTACCCTGGTTCTCGACCTCTCTGAGGCCATGTTGGAGAAAGACATGCGCCCAAATCGATACATCACAATGATCAAGTACACACAAGAGTACGTGCGCGAGTTCTTCGAACAGAATCCCATTTCCCAAATGAGCGTCCTAGGGATGCATGATGGAATATGTATACGCGTCTCCGAGCTATCTGGGAATCCTGCGGATCATATAGCTGCGATACAGGGCCTCCGGTTCCCGAAAAATCCAAGAGATCTTCCAAAGGAGCCGAAAGGGTCACCCAGTCTACAAAATGCGCTAGAGTTAGCCAGGGCAACTCTATATCATACACCAAGTCATGGAACTCGAGAAGTTATCATCATCTTGGGTTCTCTCCTCTCCTTGGATCCGGGTGACATCCACAAGACCATCAAAGCCTGTGTGCGAGACCATATTCGAGTCAGTATTATTGGCATGAGTGCTCGGCTCAAGATTTGCACGGAGATTGTGGCCCGTACCAATTCGGGAGACGAGAGCGAGTACGTCGTCGCCACTGATCAGGAACTGCTGCGCGAACTTCTTCTTGCCACAACCACCCCTCCCGTGATCCGATCAAACCAGCCAGCTACTGCTGCACAATCCGAGTCTGCCGCCGCCCTCATGATGATGGGGTTTCCATCCCGGGTCGTGGAAGATGCTCCAACCATGTGTGCATGTCATGGAATCCTCACAAGAGGCGGATATACCTGCTCGAGGTGCAAAGCCAAGGTCTGCAGCTTACCAGTAACTTGTCCCAGCTGTCAGCTCACATTACTACTATCAACACATCTTGCCCGGAGTTACCACCATCTTTTTCCGCTCCGCAATTGGATCGAAGTCAGTTGGGCCCGTGCTAGGGAACTGGGGACTCGAGAATGCGTTGGTTGTCAATCTGCGCTTCCCATTCCGCCAGAGGAGTCTGCGGATGATAAAGAAAAGGAAAGACTGGATGCAGAGAAGCCTCGAGGAAAGGTGGAAAAGGCCGCTGCTCAGCGACGAATGGATGAAGATGATCTAGAAGAACAGAGGGCTAGCGAGAGCTCAAGATACGAGTGTAGAGCCTGTGAGAGCCACTTCTGTGTGGACTGTGACACATTCTGTCACATGGTTCTTCACAACTGCCCTGGCTGCCTGAGCAAACGTCCTCCGCCTCAAGAAACTCAGGATAATGGAGATGTCAACATGACAGGATAGGGGATGGACAAGCACAAATATTGAGAGCGCTGCAGGATTGCCTCGCACTCTGCCTTGTTTCGGAAGAGAGCCTCCAGATCTATGATCTAGGGGTATGTAGTCAGTTGAATGCGCAATCAAGACTCCTTGTCTTTTTTCAGCTTTCGTTCTTATCAACTGTTCATTGGCTCATCGTGCATTTACAAAACCCAGCAGCACCTACTAAAAATTATGCCTGTGCTCCACCGCGATCCTCTCGCGCAATCCCGTGAGCGAGCGTCGGCAGAATATCTGGACTCCGAGCCGTTCGGTATGATGAAATGCCGTCTGCCCCACCAGTGGAGGGGAAGGACGTGGGGCAGTTCCGCCCATCGCGCAACGCGTAACGGGCAATTAGCAAGAAATGCGGTTGCGATTCCGATATGACAGAATGATTATCAGGCCGACATCGCAGCCATTCTCTCACTCTTCATTGTCCTTTGCGCCGTTCCGTCCTCGTGCCAGATTTGGTATTCAACAATCATCATGCCTTTTGAACGATTGATCCGATTCGTCGCGGGTGACGACAAGACGTACTATGGAAATCTGACAAAAGAGACGCCGACACGGGAAATTCAGGGTTCGGAAGTCGATTTGCTGAGTGGAGACGTCAAGACAGGATTCAGCAAGACTGGCGAACGGGCCACTGTCTCGAAGGTGAGCCTGATACTGGTGTGGCGGAACAGGAACAAACCAATGGCTAACTTCACGTAGCTCCTCTGTCCCCTCCCTTCCACGAATATTGTTATGTGCATAGGGCTGAACTACCGTCATCATGCAGAGGAAGCAAAGGTGCATATCCGAGTCCTCTCCACGATCATGGCCTATTCCAACAGCTGACGCTCCCCAGCTCTCTATTCCCAAGTATCCCACCGTGTTCACAAAGCCTCCAGATGCGCTCACCGGCCCCATCGACGCCGTACCAATCCACCCCGATTGCCAAAACATGCTAGACTATGAGGGCGAACTCACCATCGTCATCGGCAGAGACTGCAAAAACGTCAAAGCCTCCGACGCCTACTCGTACATCCTAGGCTATACCGTCGGCAACGACGTCTCAGCCCGCAACTTCCAACTCCCCGCCGACGTCTCCGGCGGCCAATTCGGCTACGCAAAATCTTTCGACGGCTTCGCGCCAATTGGACCCGCGATTGTCAGCACGAGCGTCATTCCTGATCCGCAGAAGCTAAAGTATTGGACTAAGGTCAATGGGGAGACCAGGCAGCAGACTGGAACAGACGATATGATCTGGTCGGTACAGCAGATCGTTGAGCATTTAAGTCGAGGCACGACGCTGAGGGCAGGGACGGTGATTATGACGGGGACACCGAGCGGAGTCGGGATTTTCATGGAGCCGAAGGGTTTTGTGAAGGACGGAGATGAGGTAGAGATTTATGTCGAGGGAATTGGGAGCTTAGTGAATAAGATGAAGTTCGAGTAGAGTCATAGAATTTATTGGGAGGATATGTACATCGCATAGAATCTTGGATATTGAAATGCAGTCCCATATAGATGACTCTGATATATATATTCACATCGCCGTTCCTTACCTGCACAGCTATATATAGGATACCACGAACGCTAATTTCCATTGTCTCAATATTGAATATTGAAGGGTCTGGTATTTAGAGGGAATCGGATCTCGCTGAAACTAAAAAGGCGACAGGATTACCCCAACCACGAGTGCGGGGAAGCGAAGCTGAATCTTGGAAGGTTTTCCGGGATCTCTTGCTCCACATATACCGGCAAACAGCAGCGGCTCTCTCTTTTCTCGGCCCGTTTAACAACTTACGACTCCAGGGCATTTGTCAAGTCTTAGGAATCTACTAGTCCTTATACGTCATGAATGATCCACCATTTTCTTGACCTAGTCACGGGCCTTTGTCCCTATGGCTGACAACTACAAAATATATGTTTGGTGGAAGCCGCTGGTTTCCGTACTGTAGGGTTTGAGTTTTTCAAGGTCACTTGATTTTCGATATGGGGAACGACTTACCATCGCATACAAAAGGGGAAGGGGCGGCGCCTCTCCTGATTGAAACGGCCCACTTGATCGTGGGAGCTGGTCCGGCGGGAGCATCTCTTGCTTGTTTCTTAACTCAGCATGGTATGCCGATTCTAACTCTGGGTGTTCTTTTGCTGACCTCGATAGGCTTGAAAGGCATCATGCTTGGCGCCGCTAGAGGCTCAGCAGACACACCACGAGCTCATATCACGAATATGGCTGCCTTGGGTGAAGACTACCCTTGCAAATTGAAAGAGTGCATCTCTGAGTGTTGACATAGAATGCCTGCGGGATATCGGTCTTGAGGAGGAATGTGTCAATGCCGCCACCAAGGGTGACGACATGTTGCATACCCGCTGGTGTCGAAGCATGGCGGGAGAAGAATTCGCTCGGTAAGCTTCCTTTGTGGGTTAATTCAATCAAACATAGATACTAACTGTCGAAGGACTTATTCGTGGGGTAATGATCCCGCCCGGAAGGTACGCAGAAATCCCAGATCGACAACGACTCTTAAAACAATTTCTGACAGGGCAACATTTTGATAGGGAGAATATGATGCTGCATCACCTTGTAACCACGTCGATCTACCGCAAACCCTTCTAGAACCGATTCTGGTCAGACATGCAACTCTGCATGGCTTCTCCATGCGATTCGATACGACCTTTCTATCTTTTACCAAGGAGCCTGGAGGTAGCCTCGTCAGTCTTGTCCGGGACAATCTTACTCAGCAAGAATACCACATCAAGTCGAAGTACCTGTACGGATGTGACGGCGCACGCAGTCAGGTCATTCGGCAACTTGGACTCCCGTTGATCAAGAAACCTGGACAGGGTCTTGCCATCAATATCTTGGCCCAGGCCGATCTATCGCATTTAGTAGAGCATCGGAAAGGGAACCTGCATCTGGTGATGCAGCCGGATGAAGAGCATCCGCCATGGGGATGGAATGCTATTGTGAGAATGGTAAAGCCGTGGCATGAGTGAGTATGGACGTTTTAAGATCCGACAAACATGTTGACTTCGCATAGATGGATGTTCATCGTCTTTCCATCTCCCGGGGTAATGATCGAAACCTTCCCGACGCAGGAAGAGTACCTCAAGCGGGTGAGACAGTTCATCGGCGACGACTCAATTCCTGTGAAGATCCTCGACGTCTCAAAATGGTATATTAATGAGATTGTGGCCGAGTCGTATTCTGAGGGAAATATGTAAGTGACGGCATGTTGACGCATGTCTGGAGTCTGGGAAACTTTTACTAACAAGTGCAGATTTTGTTTGGGGGATGCCGTTCACAGACATCCACCTCTCAATGGCCTCGGATCTAATAGCTGTATCCAAGATGCCTATAATCTGGCGTGGAAAGTAGCTTACACCGAAACGGGTTTCGCCTCTCCGAGACTACTGGAATCCTTCTCCCCGGAGCGCCAACCCGTCGGACATGGAGTAATCACTCGTGCGAATCAAGGACTCCGAGATCATTATCCCATCTACGAGGCCCTCGGCATGCTCGATGAAGACCTATCGGTTCGTCGCAAGAAATTCGCCGAGATGTCAGCTTCAACCCCCGAGGGGGTCGCAAGGAGGGAGAGATTTATGGACGGCGTCAAACGGACATCACACGAATATATGGGTCTCGGTGTTGAGATGAACCAGCGATATGTCAGCAAAGCGATATACCTCGAAGATGAAAGCGAGAGACAGTCCCTCCCCGAGGACCCAGTGCTCCACCATGAGATCACGACATACCCAGGAAGTAGATTGCCCCACGCTTGGCTCAATACTAGAGTGCCGGGAAAGCAGTTCTCGACAATCGACCTGGCGGGCCACGGCAAGTTCTGCTTGCTCACCGGTATCGGGGGAGAAGCGTGGAAGTCGGCCGCAGCCACAGTTGGGAAGTCGTTGGGTTTTGAGATCGCAGCCTTTTCGATTGGCTGGAACCAGGACTATGAGGACGTTTACAGGGACTGGGCGCGGAGGAGGGAGATTGAAGAAGATGGATGTGTGTTGGCCAGACCGGACAGGTTCGTCACATGGAGATCGAAAGGAATGATATCCAACAGCAGTGAGAAGCTGGAAACGGTCATGAAGGAAATATTGGGTCTATAGGGGCTTGATGTCTGTGGGGAAGTAGCGGTTGGTTCGGTGCGGCAATGGGGCGGCAATAGTGTCAACCACAAACTCAACTATGGAAGTACCCACAATTAGGAGGAACCCGCGACCCCAGGGTGCTTCGGCTATCATCCGTGTTGGTTTGTTGATTTAATGCTTCCACGACCCATCTCTCTTTGAACTGATTTACACAGGCAGTATCATCTAATCCATCATCATCACTCGTTTGTTTGGCTATTATTTCTCGCCATCGACAGTCCTCACCATGGCCGCCGACGACATCGACGAAGCTTCCCAGAAGCTGATTCGGCAACTCCTTCAACAGGATATAACAGAGGCGGAGGATCTGCGCAACCAAGCGTCGCCAGCAATATCCCAGCCAGCGCCTGTCGCCGACGCAACGCATCTTCAGCCAACGAGACCCAGCGACGCTCTCTTCGAAGCGACAAATGCACTTTTGGCAGATCTGCGATGGATGGTTCAAGAGGACAGGCAAAAGTGCATGAGCCATGGTCCATGGGTCCACGGGATCCATGGTATGGAATCCAGCCTTGACGAGTGGCTACTTGCGATACAGGACATCCGCAACGAGCTATCCGAAGAACGTGCCCAGGAAAAACTCGGCGGAACTGGAGGATCCAAGAAAGATGAAGCACAGTCAGATCAGGACATTGATATGGACGCCACCACAGCTCAAGAGAAAGACAAGGCACAGCCGAACCGGAATACCGATACCACCCAGCAAGAAGAATTTGATAAAGAGCTTGCCTTGGAGCTGATGCAGGAGGATTTCCGTGATGGAGATGATCGAGGTCTCTCGACCCTTAATCTGGAGCTCTCAGAAGATGAGATCGGCGGCGTTTCACTCATCAACCAACTTTACAAAAGTCTTCCCACGATCGGCGAGATTCGTAACCGAATGAAGCGTGCAGCTCCAGAACCAGAGATGCTGCGTTCTAAGAAGCGTCGGAAAAGCATATCGGCACCAACACCCTCAAAGGCCCCGGGCTGTGGTCCCTTTCAACATACACCAATGCCCAGGGATTCTCGTTACCGGTACCGACATGACGACCCTCTGTACTCCCGGGCCAACATAAAAAGCGCGGTTCCTCTCGGAAATATCGATACTCGAAGGATAAACAAAGCTTTGATCATAGGGAAACACCTTCCCAGGAATAAGGCTGAGGCCTTACACTTGGATGTCGAGGATCAGCTACTCTGGTATCCCCTGATTTACGAAAATATGACCATTCACTGGTTGGAGCAGCCTGATGGGAAATATCGAGCCGAGATTCGCGCCCCGAGACTACCTATGCCGCTACCTCCTGTCGAAGATGATGACTTTTGGGACCCTCCCCCTGCCCCGAACACTTACGATCATATCAGGAAGGTCAACGGAAAGCTACCATTGCCCAAGAAAGTGGGGGGAAATCTGTGGGACTTATACAGACCGGTCGGGAAGGAAAGGGGCACGGACAAGAAGACGGACAATGACAAGATTGGGGACGAGGACAAGGGTAACGATCAGGCCAAGGGCAAGGGCAAGGACATTGACAAGGACAAAAGTCCTGAACCTACGTCAGAGACTTCTCCGAAAGCTGATACTGCTAAACCCTCAGAGGATCTGGCAGTAAGTACAAACCCTGATCTGGCCCCATTGGAAGCTTGGGCTATGGAGATTGCTGAGAGACGAATGATACAGTATAAGAAAGAATTGAATGCGGAGCGAGAGCTCATGAAGAAGGTAGTTTTTGTGGGAGACTACCTCCAAAGAGTGTTTTTACATTTTCAGCAGGTACAGGCGATGTTACCTCAAACGCAACGGAAGTTGGCACTGTTGAACAGGACCTTCAGAGCAGCCCACCAACATCCGACACTGATGTTGACGGCGTTTGGCGGCGGTGTAACGATCGGTGACGTCCTTGCTGGACTATTCTCGGGGGATCAAGCGAATGGGGATAATACTGCAACCTCCGGGCGTCAATCCAACGGGATCAATGCTGGACCCTTACCGCATCAATCGAGCGGAAACAATGCTGGACCTTTGCGACAACCATCCAACGGGAACAATGCTGGATCCTCACGGCAACGATCCAACGGAAACAGCGCTGGAACCTCACGGCACCAATCGAACAGGAACGATTCCAGACGCCCACGGGGCTCATCTCCGGATCCTAGGGACGAGGAATTACTGCCTCAAGAGCTTTTTAACAAGATGGAGAAGCATTCCTCCTCCGATCAGAAGGAAGAAGACAAGACATCAGGCGGGCAATATGGAGTCGAATTTGACCATGGTAGCTCAAGCTCATCATCTCTATCTCCGGGGACTTTTGAGGACGACTTGAATGACGACGACGACAGAACAGACTCAAAGATGAGTTCCCCCGAGTGATTCCATGACGTCGAGGTCCTGTACGGTAGGGCAATCAGCATGGAGCTTGCTTGGTTTTGGCACTGAAATTATAGCAGCGACAAAGAGCCAACTATCTCTGCCTGAAATTCGTTCCTCTCGCTGGGTCTTATCGGCAACGCTTTGTCCCATCGATTCATGCTTCAATTTGTATGCCTCAAGTGTGATGGAGACTGTATTTTCCGCTTGTTGGATATGCATAGAAACCAAGCCTCGGTCAGCATGAACTGCATTTGGATAGCAAGAAAGCTTTCATTTACCTCGTCACCAATTGAATGGTTTACAGGCGACGTCCGCACATCTTGTCCTTCTAGAACTTCTTCAGTGTGCCGTCATGTCCTTCTCCCTTCTCATTGGCCAGCCACCTCTAAACACCTTCCCAAAGCAGCACAGTCTCCTCTCCTCTCGCCAAGCCCGTGACCCACGGCTTAACACTGCATCATCAAGCCAACCTTCTTGTCCTGGCCTCTTCCCCTCTCCGCCTCACGCGTAGCCCCGCGCTCCCTTGATCTCCGTTATCAGATACAAAGTGTGCCAAGCACGTGCCCAGGCGTGCCCAGAGACGAAGCAACCCGAGTTTGCAGCTTGATATCGCGAGCTGCTTGAACAAGCAAGGAGCTGGACCGGATGAAGTCTGGCTCGGCCAATGGAAGCCCTGAACGCTGCTGGGCATCCTTGCCACCTGGCGTGGTCGCACGACGATGATGGAAATGTACCTGGATTGCGGGTGAGATTGATTGAGATCAGCGGGGATTCTCTTGGAGACGGCGGTGCCGATGGACAGGTCAACACGCAAGCTTGTGTCTTGGGACTGTCGCCGTTCGTATTCGTTATGGAGGGAATTTGTTTAAAGAGCTTGGGGCGCGCGTGTGTAGCTTGCTCGGTCGCGGGCTTCTTTCGTTCTTTTGATAGCTGCTTGACTTCTGACTTTCAATTAATCGGTCGTTTATATAATTGGTAAATATGAAGACGGCGATTGCAATTGGAGCTCTCGCTGCGGTGGCATCGGCGGTGGCTGTTGAGCCTCGAGGTTACGGTCATGGAGGTTATGGCCCACCAAAAGGCAACAAAACTTGCCAGCACAAGCCGCTGGTGGACTCCGTTAGTATTCCCTCCTCCATTACCGAGTGCAGAGCTTTACGACCTGAATGAATGCTGATGTATACCAGAAAAAGCTTCAAAGGTCTATCAAGGAATCTGCTCTTCTCAAAGGCGCTCAGCAACTCCAAGATTTTGCCTACGCATATCCCGAACGCAACAGGCTCATGGGATCGAAAGGTCACAACGACACTGTCGACTACCTCGTGAAGGAGCTCGAGGCTTTGGACGGCTACTACACTGTGGAGAAGCAGAAGTTCTCTTCGCTTGTTCAAGTCAACGGCACTGCTTCGCTGATGATTGATGGGACGACGTATGTACCTGGAATCATGGAATACTCGCCGAGCGGGAACATTAGCGCGCCTCTGGTCGTTGTTAACAACCTGGGCTGTGAGGCTGTAAGTCTTACACTCTGGAAAACCCCGAATTCAATCTAACTTTGAGATATTAGACCGATTACCCCGCTGAAGTATCTGGGAAGATTGCTCTCATCTCCCGTGGGTCGTGTGAATTTGGTGCGAAGAGCGTGAATGCCGGTCTGGCAGGCGCCATCGGAGCCATTATCTACAACAACATCCCAGGAGGCCTCAACGGCACTCTCGGTGTACCACCCCGTCCCGAGGGCCCCTATGTTCCCACGGTAGCGCTCAGCCAAGAAGAGGGTACTGTTCTCGTAAGCTCCATCACCGGCGGCGCAACCGCCACAGCATCCATGAACGTCCTCACGGTCATCGAAACCTACACGACCTTCAACGTGCTCGCAACCACCAACTGCGGCGCCCAAAACAGCACTCTCGTCCTCGGCGCACACACAGACTCCGTCGCCGCCGGCCCGGGCATCAACGACGACGGCTCCGGCACAATCGGCATCCTCGAAGTAGCCAAGCACCTTGCAAAATACAAAGTCAACAACGCCGTCCGCTTCGGCTTCTGGTCCGGCGAAGAAGAAGGCCTGCTCGGCTCTACCTACTACGTCGAGCACCTCGCTCCAGCAGAACTCGCAAATATCCGCGCATACCTCAACTTCGACATGATCGCCTCGCCCAACTACATCTACGCCATCTACGATGGCGATGGCAGCGCCTTCAACCAAACGGGGCCCGCGGGTTCGGCTGAAATAGAGCATTTCTTTGAAGACTTCTTTACCGCTAATGGCGAGAACTTCACTGCGACTGCGTTTGATGGCCGCTCGGATTATCTCGCTTTTATTGATAACGGGATCCCGGCTGGTGGTACGTTTACCGGGGCCGAGGAGATCAAGACGGAGGAGGAGGCGAAGATGTTTGGTGGCGAGGCCGGTGTGGCTACTGATCCGAACTATCATGGTGCAGGGGATACAGTGGATAATCTGAATATGGAAGCGTTTGTGTTGAATACGAAGGGGATTGCGGCCGCCGTCGCGACGTATGCGACGAGCTTTGAGAGTTTGCCACCGAAGAGCCTGGTCAAGAGGAATCAGGGGTTGACGTGGGTGAAGCCAAGGAGCAGGAGGGGTGGGAAGGGGATCAAGAGGGCGCAGTAGAGATGAAGAGTGTTTGTGTGGTGAATATTAGGGTGTACATTTGAAAAGTATAACAGTATCAAAGATTCCCTTTCATCCTCTTGTAGCTAGGCCACGTTTTGCTGAATCATGTATTCACGCAATGAAGTAGAGCTGAACATCTACCGCGCGAAGAGTGAGCAAATCCAAATAATTGGGATGTATAGTATAGCAAGACATATTTTCCAATCTGGTTCTCTTCGAAATATACTTTCGTCTCCACCCCATACACTAGCCCCCACCCATCATCCAACAGATATTCCCCAACGCCATCCACTCCTAAAAAGTGAATATCGTGGTACAGCTATAGAGCTCCACAAACCCAAAAAAATCCCACAATAAGTCCCCACCTACTTCCCAGTGGTAGCTGGCAACATCCCCTTGGTCACGCCATCCCGCAGCGTCTCCTGCATCCAATTTGGCCATCCTCTCAACGCGCTAGCCTTCCCCGCGGTCTTCGGGAGCATCACTTGACCACCCGAGCAACTCAGGATCTGAGCTACGATTGCATCAGCGACGTCCTGGGGTTCCAGAATTGGGGACCCGCTCGCGGTGATCGACTTCTCGTAGGAGGAAATGAGTGGCGTGCGGACCCAGTTGGGGTGGATTGAGCTAGTTAGAATGCCCGTGGTCTTGTGGTGGTTTTTTAACTCCTGATTTAGACCTGAGAAGGCGGTGGAGGTCAGTTAATGTTGGAAAGGGAGAGAATCTAGTACGCCTGTGGGGGGGAGGGGTAGGATAAAGCATACCTTCATGGAAAGCCAGCACTCCAGCCTTACTACTGCAGTAATCCACCATTCCGCCCACGGTTACGAAACTGGCTAGACTGGCGACGGTAACAATGTGGCCTTTGTTGTTGACGATCATGTCCGGTAAGAAGGCTTTTACGGTTGTGAAGTTGCTAAGCAAATTCACGGCGAAGATCTTGCGGAGCCAAGCATCGTCGGTGTCGAGAATGGTGTGCGCGTGCGCGATGCCAGCGTTGTTCACGAGGATGGTCGGCGAGCCTATTTCAGCACGGATGCGGTCCGCGGTGCTGTGGACGGCTTCGGCGTTGGTGATGTCGCAGGCAAAGAAGCGGATATTGGCATCTGCAGTTTCTCATTAGCTCTGTATTCCTGCAAAAGAGGAAAGCGACTCACAGCCCTGCAACGACTCCGGCAGCTGTTGGATATCCAGAATCGCAACGCGGACTTTCTTCTTCATGAGGCCCTTGACGACTCGCATCCCAATACCACTACATCCCCCAGTCACGACGGCGATCTCTTTACTCCACTCCCATTGCTTCTTGACGCTCTTGAGTCTCCAGGCATTCAAGGCGATTTTGTTGAATTGCTGGTTTGCGCTGCCGAGTAATCCCAACGCGAGCAGCCACTTGAGCGCTTTCACAATCTTGCCCAGTTTCTGCGGATCCCGAAGCGCGGCGATTCTCTGGATTAACTGGTCGCGGAGCTGAGGTGGCCCTTTTGTGAGTACAAAGAGCAGCGGCGCGGCAATGAGCGGATTGAGCGCAATGTTGTTCACAGTGAGGGACAAGAGGTTCGAGATGCGTTGGACCGAGTTCGACATCTTGAATTGAGGGCTTGAGAGAGCGGTTGGCGGTCTTAAGAGTATTTTACATGGAAGATTCGTCACCAGAGGATCCCAGGGGGCTACACATGAGTTTTGTAGCTCTGGGGGATGCGGATCCGATGAGACGCGTGAGCCGTGAGGGGCTCCCGTCTGAGGGGAGAGCTTCGAGCTAGGATTGGGGAGCTGATCCCTGTTGTGCCGAGGCATTGGCGTCATCGTTCGATGGGTGAGGAGATCCAAAAATCCTTGTGATTGTGCTCGAGCTGATGCCCATATGCTCTTTGGGGGTGCCCATTATGGGCTCCTGTGCTTATTGGGGACGGCAAAGTGTTGCGATGCAGTTGGCACTGCGCTGAAGTGGAGCCTTCGGGGTCGGTTCATCGCGCTAGCCCAATGTGGATGACTAGTTCACTCGATGATAAAAACTTCCGTGCTCCCAGCTCTTTCTCCATGGCAGTCTCAAGCAGACCAACGTAATATATCAGCTATGTAAATATACAAATATTACCATTCACTTCGTTCTTTCTTCAATTTAAGCAGACGACGCGATAGCAGAGAGTTGCCTCAGATATCTTGACTTAGATTAAATCAGATCCTTTGGGTTACAGTGCGGTCTTTGCACGCAAATAACCTGAACAGGCCATGTACACTCCATTTCACAAGGTTGCTGAAATTCCTCTTTCAATTATTCCTCTCTTATCTCGTCATCCGAGGTCATTCGAGGGGTCTGAGAAAAAGGCTATCAGAGTCTGGAAATATTTCGAGGCAATAATTGCGGCATTACAATCTACGTTCAAAGTTTTGAAGTGCTATTCCTACCCTTCACGTCGCAGTTGAGCGGTTCGTACCATTTAGATTTGCGCTTCAAACCCCCAGATTCTGGTACCACCACTACACAGTTGTTACAACTTGGCAACTGTTGGTGCATTGACACGGGAAGGTTTCTTCGCAGCCAAATTCGCAGCAGCCCGGCCGGCTCTCCTTCCAAACACCGCTCCACTCGTCAAACCGCTACCCCCGGGATAATTCCCAAAGAACAGCCCTCCCATCATCTCTCCAACACAAAACAAGCCTGGAATTTGTCGATTTGTCGTCCCACTGATAACTGCTGTTGATTGCGGATCCACAGCCAGGCCACCGAATGTAAAAGTGACCCCGCAAGCCACCTTGATGGCCAGAAATGGGGCTTCATCGAGCGCGAGGGCCCAATTGGACTTTGGAAGCGCGAGCATGGTCGTCTCGGATTGTGTAGATAGACCGTCTTTGATCGAAGGATCCCATTTGGCGTCCGGGTATTTTCGTCGATGCTGATATACGGCCTCGTTATACCTCTGGATAGTTTTCACGAATTTATGTGGCGAGTGAAGTCCGACTCCACTGCATTTTTCTGCCAGTTCTCGGATACTATTCGCCGTGATCTTTTTGACTATCTCATCGCGGTATTCCTCAGATCTTAGGTAGGGAGTAGTTTTTGCATCCCAAACCTGAAATGCAATACCGTCCGGTTGTTGCAGTATCGCTTTGCCAAATTTAGCATACGTGTAATTTCGGAGGTCGATGCCCTCATCCACAAATCTCTCTCCCTGGGTATCGATCATGAGTCCAAGTGGATATCCCGATTTTGTGAACTCATTCGATATTTCTCGGTCCCCAGAATTCGGAGGAGCATTGGCGTCCCAGCACGTCGCATGACACCCTGACCAATTTCCAGCCTGTTTGGCACCAACATCGCGCATTGCTATTTCGAGAAGGTCCCCGGTGTTGAATGGCGTTCCTCTTACGAGAGCGAGATCCCATCCTGGTCCTAGGTATTGACTTCGCATACGTGGGTTTGCTTCGAACCCACCTGCAGCTAATACCACTGCCTGAGTTTTGATGGTAATTTGCTGCCCATCCTTTTCGACAAGCATCCCGATCACTGCGCCAGTTTCATGATCCATGAGTATCTGCTTTGCCGCCGTCGAAAAGGAGATGCGGATCCCTGCCTTTCGTGCTGCACTCAGATGATCCTGAATCAACCCTTTCCCGCCATCTTGAGTTTTAAGATGAAGCCCCCCCCAGAATTTGAAACGTCCGTCGACCTTGTACGCCTGTCGATTGAACGAGAGTTGGAACCGAATGCCCTGTTTGGCGAGCCACTTGATTGTATCATTACTTTCCCCTACCAAGATCTTTCCCAGATCTTTATCACTTCTTCCAGCAGTGACACGCTGAAGATCGCCGGCAAAATCCTCGTTCGTATATGGGTTGAGGTCGATGATGTCTTGTGTTCCATCATCTACATTGTTTACAATGGGGAGCAAATCACGAAGGCCTTCGTGTGCTGTTCGGAATGCGCCTGCTGTGAAAAAGCTGTTACCGCCGGCCCACGATTCAGGACACTTGTCGATTACAAGTACGTCTCGTGCACCGTTCTCGATGGCCGACAATGCAGAGGAGAAACCTGCGTTTCCAGAGCCCACCACGAGGATGTCACAATGTTCGTTCGTTGGACCCATACTGTGTTTTGCGAGATGCAGACGGAACAAAGTGGTGGAAACCTAGCAGGTATGAGGAAAGGAACAACTAAACAACTGCTGTATTAAATACCGGACAAAGGTGTTGTTGAAGGGTGGGATGTGTGTAAACGTAGACTCTAAGCCGTAGTGTGAAGTTGATCGGCAAAGTTATTCCCGAGCCGAGTAGACCAGCCGACAGCCATCAGTTCCTAGTTTGTACCAAGGAGGATCTCCCATTGCTACCCTCGTCTCGCTGGTGATCTAATGCGAAAGAATGAATGTCGTTCTGTTCATCAGAAAGATACGAAAAGATGTCACAAACGCCAGCAATGCAGTCATAAAATCATCCTGAATACATACAGGCGGGCCAATACAACACTGACTGGACCAGAAGCTCGCCCTTCACTCGTCTTTGAACAACCATCTTCCGCCTTCTCTCATTGCTTCCATATACCTTTCCTCCACAAGTTGTTTCTCAATCTCGGCGGCTTTTGCTCGATCTTCCTCGTTTTCTTGAGTGTTCGCGAACTCTGTCCTCCAGAATCCGGGAGGTGAAGGTCCTCGTGCGAAGCCTTGCTTGTGCTTGCCGCTTTTCTCGGCCATCTCCCTCGTCCGCGCTTGTAAAATTAACTCCTTTCTCTCGGCGGCCGACATTTGGGTCAGGGACATGGTATCGTAGGCATCGCCAAGATATTCCTCGAGAAGGCCTTCTTCTTGCGAAGAGGGCAATAGAGGAAGTGCGGCGGCCATGGCGCGAAATGTAGAGCCACAGCACTCGGGTCTAGTGCAACTTGGAAGACAAGCGCGGTCAGCGCGCTTGCGAACCGTTTCCGCGAAGGCGAAGCTGTAGCCTTGATTGAAGGCTGGGTTGGGCTTGAAATCAGTTGTCCTTAGCTCGGATAGTCGCTTCGTGCGAAGCGGAGGCTCCTTCTTGCGCCCAGACGCGGGTTCATTCCGAGAATTCGGCTTTGAGACACTTCCAGGGCGAACTTCGGGCGGAGAATTGCGCTTAGTCCCAAGACGAGAAATCGGAGGCGGTACCTTACGTGAGCCCGGACGTGACGAGGGCGTATCCGCAGAGGTGTGAGTGCTATGTGGAGGAGTTGGAATCTGCCTTGCCTGAGGTCCAACGCTGCTAGCCGCTGTAATCAACTTGGCTTCGCCTCTCGTGGGTGTTTGGATCTCCTTTCCAGCATTCAAACGGCGATTGAACCTTGCTCTTGCGGCACTTGGGGGCAGCTTATCGTTATCCTCGTCCAACGGTGGTAGGTCATCCCCAGACTCTACAAGGATCCGGTACCCAGAAACTGCTCGACAGTCTCCGCGCCTTTGGCGTTTGCGCGGTGTTGGGTCGTCGATCGGTTGTGCAGATTGGACATTCGGATCTAAATTTCGAAGTGCGTGTGTATTGATTCGAGCTTGATCAGTTGGTTCACTGAAAGCTCTTGCTTCTGGACCGTCCATTTGATACACCATTACGTTGTTGACATGTGAACTTAGCTCTTCACCCTCCATTACTTCTTCCTTAACGAGTGGAACGCTGGTGGACCTCTGGTGGCGGGGAACCCGGATCACACTTGACAGACCTATCCTCGGCTGTCCACGAGGAGTGGAGAGGATGTTTGGTCCGAGTTCGTCAAGGTCTAATGTCTCTTTTCGAAAGAGAATATTCGTACTTGACGCGGGCGGACTACTGTATTGCTCATCTTTCACGGCATACGGCTTGGCAGGCGTTCCGTCGGACCATCCTTGGTGAGGATGCGCCTCGAACCTTGTCGCATTGTTTCGTTTCCGCTTGAGAGATCTTTCCGATATGACCTGGGGAATGTCTTCCTCTTCGGCTGCGACCTTCCGATCACCCCTTGAAGGGGCTGCATCAAGTATTTCGTCCTCTGTCACTTGACTAGAAGTTACTTGATTGGTATCTGACTGGTTCCGAAAGGGAGTAGATTGGCCGATAGTAGTCGCCGCTTCTATTCGCTGAATAGCAGGATTGTTTGCCGAGTTGACATCCATTGTGTGAGAGTATTTCCCTGACCGGCTTTCGTTTACTGGCTCCCCCATATGCACCGGGTCCACGAGACGCGTATGTTCGGGACCTGTAATAGTGGGATGAAGGTGGGCTGTCTGAGACGACGGTTGCTCTCGGACGTCCGGAGAGTCAGGAAGGGGCGAGGATCTGTCCAATGCAGAGAAGCATAGAGGCGATCTGACGTTTGATGACTTCGGGCTAGAGATTGTTGGTAGAGCACCATTATCCTTTTCATCTGAGCTCAGAACCGCTGGTACCTCCGATATCGCTTCGTACTTTAGCCTTCTCTTCAAATGACGGTGACTGTATTCTTGCCAGTCTTTGACGCTCTTCTTCATCTCCCGATTCTTTTCCATAACAGCATGATTCTTCCTTTGTTGATATTTCAACTGCTTTAATATCTCCTGGTGGGCTTTGCTTAAGTCATTGTACTTGTCAGCAAGGTGCCGATATTCCTCGCAAGATACCGTCGCGCTGGCTCCCTGATTTTCTCCTGTTTCCATGTCTCCACTGGGGAGCCTCGGAGCATTGGAGGCAGAAGCTGGTTCTTTGGCTTGCAATTTTTGAACACGTGCGCTCAGTTTACTATTTTCATCGACGAGGCGCGAATTCTTTATCGTTTCCTCTATAAAGCGAGCGGAAAGAGCTTGCCGATCCTCATCTCCTTGACACATGTAAGCATAGATAGATATCTGGATATTACTGATGGACACACTTTTCTTTAGTTCTTCCTTGAATTTCTCAGCTCCTTGGATCATGTCAGAAATCTTTTCTCGGCGTTCCGGGTCGATGGCCTGCATACTCCGCTTGAATTCCTTCTCTAAGTCTGCGACAATGACCCCATAACAGACGCGTCCAAGCTCTCCTTTCCAGATATCCTCGCGTCCCTGCAGCCACGCAGGAATGTCCGACATCTTAACCACGTGCAGGCATATCTCTCTACCTCAGGAACAGGGACGGGTGGAAAGCTGGAGTTGGAATAAATGATGCCGAGGAAGTTGAGGCGGAAGACGCGACCTGCGGGCGACGCGTTGTCATGCGCCTGGACCGGCTTGGCAAACACTAAGCCTTTCCAGGATAAGTGGTGGCGGCCTTGTTTCCGCCCGCGGGCAGCGCAATGCCCGCGTCCACCTCTCTTCGCGACAAACTCCCAGGATGAAAAGGGTACTTCAAGATGATGGCGATTGCGAGGAGCGTCCCACTAAGCTCCTCCGCACCTTCAGTGTGGACCGACTATCGCAGCTCAGTGACGAGCTCCTCCTCCGTATCCTCGGATTCCTCCCGGTCGCGGATCTTCCCTCGTGTATGAGGCACGTCTTCGTCTCCTCTGTCGCAATCTACTTGCTTACCTCCACAGGGTGTCCCACAAGTTTTACCGAATCTCATCAGACTCGCAGATATGGAAAGCTTCATACTACAACAGATTTGTTCGCCCGCGAGCATCCCGAATACCCGGCATGAAGGACCGCGGCGTCTCCAATCATCTTTCCTATTCATCGAAACTAGCAAAATGGCTTGACGAAGGGGATTTGGTTAAAAAGGGCCCCGATACCGACTGGAAAGGTCGTTACAAATTAAGACATAAATGGTCCAGAGGCCAGTGTGCGGTTAGAGAAATACCTGTCTCGAATAGCCCTCCAGTACCACCACTCCTCGCCCGAATGCACGATGGCATTATATTCACGGCAGATTCAATCTCTGGACTCCGCGCCTGGAGTACCAAGAAGGAGTGGGAACTCCTCGCGTCCACCGATCTGGTAATGAGGGGAACCGAGCCCGCCCGATCACCAACATCTTTGGCAGTTGATCTTCACGAGCGAGATGACAGAGATCAAAGGCTTGCCGTGGGGTTTTCTGATGGCTCTTTTACCATATTTGAGTTCAACGCAAAAGATAAGACATTGGTCTTGCTATTCAACCACGCAGCATCCATCAACGGAAAACTAGCTGCGCTCGCATACTCCTCGCCACATCTCTTGACCATGACGGATGGTCAGCTACTTTCTCTCTATACCTTCGCGGATGGTCCCCTATTTCCACCACGACTGCTACACTCGCTGAGATCTCATACTATGTGGCTCCCTATATCGCTTGCAGTCCGCACGTCGTCGGCAAGCGTTACTGCGGCTGTGGCATATGCCTTACCGACATACCCCACAGGTTGGACTGTTGGGATTCAAGAAACGCGGTTGGGCCTTACAGGCGATCTCATCGAGTCTCGCTTAGCCACAGCAGCGGACGAGCACTTTCATTCCCTGGCGGGTGATCCTTCCATGTCCTCCCCACCCACTCGCCCAACGTCGCCATTCCGGGGCTCAGCGTGCGAACCGATATCATCGAATTATTCTGACTACGAAAAACCGACATCCATATCTTACTCGCATCCATATCTTCTGGCGTCACACTCCAATAACACGCTGACATTGTATCTCGTCACGTCAACGTCGTCTTCGCTCTCGATAGGCGCTGGAAGCCGACTATGGGGCCATACCTCCTCCGTCTCTGGAGCCCAAATCGGCGGGCGGGGAAAGGCCGTCTCAGTAAGCCGTGTTGGTGACGAGCTCCGGGTATGGGACTTGGAAGGTGGTATGGCTTCGTCGTCGGTCCGGAGACGAATAATGGCGGGAAACCTTAGTGTTCGGATCCAGCCCGACGATACAACAAAAGACCTGGGTGGCCTTTCTGGGGTCATATCCCAGCGAGGTTCCGGACTCGGCCTGGCTCTAGGGGAGAGGCTTGATGACCTATCTGTCACCCGGGGATGGGTGGGCTTCGACGACGAGAACGTCATTGTGCTTCGTGAAAAGGAGCAGGGAAGCCAGGCTTTGGTCGTTTACGATTTCACTTGACGGCGATTTAAGCGTTGTGACATGACATATCTAGGCGAAATCTAGTTCAACTCGTCTTTAGCGACTGAGTAGAGTTTTGATATTTTCGAGGATGCTATCGTACATGATATGGTTTGTAGTTGGTACGTTGGGAATTCGACGAGCAGTCCCTTGGCGTTCCCCGCTCGCTCTTACACTTGGGCAGGTGTCCCATGGTGGGGCAAATGGCAAATCATGTGGACAACCACGAGTCGCTAAACACGGCTAAGAACATCAATCATGGCAAAATCGAAGATTGTTCCCATTCGGCTACAGTAAGTCATTTGCCTCTTTCTATGTCCGGCTAGCGGTGGTGTGAGTCGGCACGGTGCAATCCGCCTCAAAGGCGTGAAGTGGGACTCTGACGCAAATCATGTCACATACGGGTGGCGGGCCTCTCATACAGCAAAATTGCGTTAGCCGTGATGGATGCCAGGAGCACGGAGTCGTGTCGTTGGTATGCCAGCAGAGTGCTATAAACTATATGTTTGTTATGTTATCATGTGCCGCAATCCTTGCACACATTCCAGCAGGGCCATCAACGCCACGGCCCATCTTCCCGTTCCCGATAAAACTGCGTAAACACGGCAGGGTCGCTTCAAACGTTGAACTAGCCTATTCCGTGCTTAGCGCAAGATCCGAAATTTTATACCACAGTACAAAACTCCGCCCGCCTCTTCTCTCGACCTTCACCCCGACCCAACCAAACCTTCTGCGCGCGGAAGGATTTCAATTGGCATAGCTCTGATCGCGGTGGGCACGAGTTGAAAGCTCATCTATTTCTCCCTCAATATCGAATCCGTCGAACCTCGAAGGTCCGTTTCCCGGTTTGCGCGCGCACCGTCCCTTCCTCTTCGCAAGCTCTTGTTGACACGACACAGATTAATCATTACTCCAACCCAACAATATGGAATACTCTGCTCCCCCAGGCGGCGCCAGTGGCCGAGGATGCTACAATTGTACGTGGCTTGTTGCTTTCGCCCATTCGTCGTACCCTTCGCTTGCTTTGTGGCAAAACGTCATGCGGCACCGATCTGACACGGAACTTTAATTCCACTGCCTGTCATGTCATGTGACGTCCCTTTTCCCTCGGCTTCCTTTTCACCACTCTCTTATTCCCTGTTTTGTCTTTCCTGTGTTGTCGCCGCGTACCAACTCATCCTCATTACCATGTTGGACGAAACTCATGATGTTATTAGGTGGTGATTCCTCCCACCGCGCTGCGGACTGCCCGTCGAAAGGAAACCCGACTTGCTATAACTGTGGCGAGAAGGGTCACCTTAGCCGCGAGTGCACCTCACCACAGGCTGAGAAGACTTGCTACCGCTGTGGAGGCACCGGACACATCAGCCGGGAGTGCACTCAGGATGGAGGTGCTGCCATGGCCGGCGGCGCAGCTGGTGCCACCGGTCAAGAATGCTACAAGTGTGGAAAGCGGGGCCACATTGCTCGCAACTGCACTCAGGGTGGTGGAGCGTATGGCGGTGGAGGTTATGGTGGAGGCGCCGGCTACGGAGGTGGTGCGGGTGGAGGTGCTGGCTTCGGTGGTCCGCGACAGACTACCTGCTACTCCTGTGGTGGTTTCGGTCACATGAGCCGTGACTGCACTCAAGGCCAAAAGTGCTACAACTGTAAGTCATAGCCGCGCTCGACTTGTGCCATGTTCACACACTGACAATATGATTAGGCGGAGAAGTTGGACACTTGTCCCGCGACTGTCCTTCCGAGACCTCTGCTGAGCGCGTTTGCTACCGTTGCAAGCAGCCCGGCCACGTCCAGAATGCTTGCCCCAACTAGGATCATCTATTCTTCACCGCCGGACTCTTGGATCGGGATTGAATTTTGGGTACTGCGGAACTTTCTAATTCCCGGATTTGGAAAGCTGTCCGCCTCTTCGGATATTGTCCTCTGATTCTCGGCATCATGATTACGATTTTCTTTCACCTGTACATGCTTGCTCCTTCGCGGCTGGCTGCCGCTTTTCCAGTTCTCAACAAAAGCATTGATTACCCGGCATCGACGACTAGTTACTTGACTGGCTGGTACCACCCGTCAAGCGCTTAATGGCTTACGCAAGGTCTGATGGGGAACTCGATGGTGGAAGATGGACGGCGAAATGAGAGATTTAAGTTGAGCAGTAGTGTGGTGTTACTCCTTGCGATGGACAGTTTTGAGTCGAACTCTCGAATCGAAGCGATGGAGCTTATCAATTGTGAATCTCTTCGTGATCACCCCGTCGTCTCGGAATCCGGCTATTTTCATGGTGGTGATTGCATGGCGAATGGTTCCTCTACCAGAGCCTGTTGTCTTAATACTGGCTGCGTTGGAATTGTGATGAAGAGGATGACTGAACGGATCATGTAGAGAAGCTCCTTGCTACAATGGAATTCCAACACATTGCCCGCCTTTGGATTCGGCCAGAAGTTTCGAGCAGCTAATGTGGCTTCCATTGGCTCATTGTCCTGGTCTAGAGCTGCCCTGTTATTGTACTGTTGATGCAAGGAACACACTGCCCGATCACCTAGTCAGAGTCCCATCTCCATTCAGATGTCTAACATATTAGTTCGAACGAAAGAGCAGTACACGAACAACCAGCACTGCCTCACTTCATCTCTGTTCTAAATTTAATCGCCTAAATATCCATACCATAGATAAGGTGAGTCCTGGGCAAAGTATTGTCCCGGAAGCCTGTTTGTGTCTTTAGAACCAGGATTTGCGATAGGTCGTTACCCCTCCTCTGTATGCGCGTTAGACATTGCTCACATGTTGCAGGAGCTGGGCGATCAGGGATTGGAGATAGTAATTTGGATGGTTTCAATGAGTGTAGCCGGTGCCGATGTCGGATAGTAAGATTGGTCGACGGAGCTTCCGCAGGGCGAAAAATATCACACGCAATTACTTTCATGTCACTACTACATTAGGAAGGGCATTTCTTTTTCTTAATATCGATAATACCATGTGCTAATCGGGCTACTGTGCTTTGATATGGTCATTCGAGGAGATGAGAGCCCATATGGTGGTCCACCTAGGTTCGGAGTATCAGAATGAAGCTTTCAGATGTTTCTCACATCTGTTCCAAATTTAGAAGTACCAAAACGAAGACTCGGTACAGGTAGCCTTTTCTGAGAACTCCCAGGGTATTTCTAGCAATTTCGAACTGATGTAGCTCTCCCACGGTCGGTCGGTGCAGGGTAAATGAACGGAGGCCTTCGATTTCTAGGTCCAGAACCCTCGTCATCCTGATGGGACTTTGCACGATGAAGCAATCCTCAAAGTTGTTCTAGTAATTCCCCAACTCCATCAGTGAGTAGAATAGTGATCATCCTGGTTTTAAGTCAGGGCTTATTTGAGCATTTTGGTCCCTTTTACTGCAAATCGGGGAAACTGTCGCGTGCATATGTCATTTTTCTTAGTCCTATTCACAAAGAGACTGGCGAAACTCGTCGCTTGGTGAGGTGCAATCGCTCAAAAGGCACACATTCACGGATGGATTTCCGAATCATGATGTGCTTCTTGCGCCAGGGAATGAACAGCCTTGCCCTAGCGTGCCTAGAAACGTACCGCACCGGTGGCTCGTGCGCCCGCCACGTCCGTGCGCTAGTCTGCTTGTGTTCGCTTCCGAAGTTTTGGCGGCGTGCACCAAAACACAACACGTCCTTCGATCGCGAACAACAACTGCCCTCGGCCCTCTCCAACCCGCCGATCACCACACGGATATTCGACGCGTCAATTGGGATTCCGCAGCGCAATCGGTGGTCTATCATTCATCACGAATTTGCCCACAATGGCGCCCGGAAAAAAACGCGAAAACCAGTTCTTCGACATTGGGGTGCAAGGGAGGTGAGTTTGACAAGCGCGACGACTTTGGCTTCATCACGCTGTTTGCTGATCAGTGGGTCCAGGAAAACTGGCATTGTTCTGAAGGATAGAGGTGTTCGCGATGAACACGGCATGGAGCCCATCTCTGGCATCTTCTCTTCACCAGCAAAGTCTCCACCCAAGCGTGGAACTGCGCGAAGGACTGGTGGCACAGTGACGACGTCTGAGTCCATGGACATTCAAGAAAGTGCGATTCCCACTAGTGCGCATTGTATTCTACATGCCGTGCGCTGCGTTACTGAAGATATCCGCTGACAAAGTTGCTCCTGCCCAGGCCCCATTCCCGACTTCACCAAAACACTCCCCACTGGTCAACACCTCCTGCGAAGCGCTCGTACAAAACTCCCACCACCAAAGTCGCGCTCTCCCGTCAAGACTGCGCTAGGGTCGTCCCCTCGCCGACAGTCTTCTATGGGCCCCAGATCGTCCCTTCATCAAACTGTGGCCAGTCCTGACCGCGCGGCTTCACACCCGGCCGTCAGCCGCCGCTTAGACTTCGACCAAGAAGACTCCAGCTTGCAGGAAACGCCGGCTTTGACCGGTTCTGGTCTTCAGCGTCGTGGCAGGATGCGGGGTAATATCTACGATATCGAAGGCTCGCCAATTGCAACCCGCAGCGCCGTGCTTGAAGAGAGTGTGATGCAAGCAGATATCTCTGCGAATGACACGTCAGAAATGTTAAACGGAGTCCTGGAGGAGAGCTTCGATGCAGCTGTAGGAGATGGATACGACGAATCAATGGCGGGAGTCAATGGGGGGGACGCGTCTGCTGAGGTTGACGAGCCGGAGACTGATCCGGAGCCCAGGCCTGAGGTTGACTCCGAGCCTGTGAAGCAGCCCGTAAAGAGAGTGAGGAAGCGCAAGAGCGATGTTATCGATTCGACAGCCGAGGAAGCGCCATCATCCGCATTTAGGACAAGCAAGAGAGTTGCAACGGCTTCGAAGACCGCGACCGTGCAGAAATTCAAGAAGGCTGAAGACCCGGTACCGACGAAACCACGAGGTAGGGGAAGACCCAAACGCGTCTCTGAGGGCACTCAAGAGGAGCTAAGCAGCGCAATGGATGAATCTGTGCAGGAGACAGAGGTCACAGAAGAATACAATACTCCCATTCCAGCCAAGCCCCGTGGACGACTACCAAAGGCCACAACTCAGACCCAACCAGCCCCGGCGAAAGAGAAAGCGGAGTCGGTTTTCAAGAAGCCTAAGGCTATTGCCAAACCCAAACCCAAACCAAAAACATCTGTGCCGTCGAAATCAGAGTCAAGAACTGGCAGCAAAAGCATTGAGCCCGATGGACCGAATGCAGGAACGCTTGTTGATATCTCTGGCAAACCGCTTTCCAAAGCTGAGATTGAACGTATGTCTACAACCTCGACCACATCTAGGTACGGTCGTGGCCGAGCCCTAATGTCCATATACCGAGAGCTTGGCCCAGACGAGGTCAAGGGTGTTTCCACAAGTCGACAAGGAAGGCATCACTTACCTCCAGTTGACTTCTGGAAAAATGAAAGGACGTCATACGATAGACTCGGCACTTTGAAAGCAATTGTGAAGAACGAGACGCAAGAGCCACCTCCACAGAAGCGACCAGGGGCCGGGAGAGCTAAGGGGAAAAAGCGGGCGCTTCCCGATATCGAGGAAGAAGACGATGATATGGAGCTCTCAGATTGGGAGGAGGAGACTGGCATCTGTGAAGGCAGTGTTCGAAAGTGGGATGCAGTAATGGGCGTCCCAACGGACAAGTTGTTTGGGAAGAGTATGTTTACTGAAACCGAGCAAAACGTCAACGAATGTGGCTAATAGAGGGACAGAACTTGGATGGTCATCGAAGGGTATTCACCCAGCAGACGTTGCGGACGGCGGCTTCACATTCACCAAATTGGACACGGCACCCAACTCATTCTTCAGCTGGGGAGCCATCGACATTCCCGTTAAAGGTGGCAAGCGAAGAAAGAACTGTCAACGAATGCATATGGTGTTCTTCGTTCAGACTGGGACTGTGAAGGTCACTGTTCACGAAAACGAGTTTACCATCCGCAAAGGTGGTCTCTGGCAGGTTCCTCGAGGTGAGCGATCCTTTTCCTGTCCTCGTCGCGTTTGGCTTTTCTCTCATTCATTTGAATTCCTCGTCCTCATATCCTCTCTCTCTCTCTCTCTCTCTCTCTCTGTCTGTCTCTCTCTCTCTCTCCCTCTCTCTCATACCCAGCGCTGCACCTCGACCCCACAAAGTCGGTGTAGGTCAAGATTGCACTTCTTGCGCGTTTGCTTTTGTACGACGGGGGTCGCTTTATGCTTCTCCCCTGGCTCGACACCAGACGGGAGACCGCATGGGGGTGTTGCGCTTTCCCGTGCTGTGCGATCAAAGTCTGCAACGTCGCACAACGGGCGAGGGCAAGCGAGATGGGTTTTTGTTCCGTCACGCACAGATGTGGCTGGAGCCCATCTGCATTGCTCGCATGCTGTGGAACCACCAGCCCTGCCACTGACGTTTCCTGTCGTTCGTTGGCTGCTGGTGGAACGGCATGCTGACTGTCAGTCGCACAGCCGATGACCCATGTTGTTTCCTTTTACGCTGCGTCCTCGCCCGTGCACTTTCCACGACGTCCACATTTGTATTTACCTTCGCTTTTCCACACACGGGCACTTCGTCGACCTTGCAGCTACAAGGACGCTTTTCCTATTGTGGCCTTGCGGCTTTCTCGCTTATTTTCGATCTTTGCATATGCACCTCGCAAACTCATGTGGGGCATTTTTGCTAACGAACCATGGTTCCTAGGGAATACATACAGTATGACAAACATTGGCAAAAATCAAGCCCGCATCTTCTTCGCGCAGGCTCAACAGCAAGCTCCCGTTAGCGACGATGACGAGGACGACGAGGACGACTGAGTCGTGTCGTCCGGGCCAGACTTCCGCATCATTGTAGCGGTGAACGGATGCCATCTGGCGGTGACAGACCGCAATGTTGCAAAGTCTGCAATATAGTAGAACATGGCGATGGGGTAGGATGATGGCGTGGAAAATATCGGTTCTGTAGCTGGTCTCTGGTGGTGCATGGTGTAATGGTGTCCATGACCCTGTTCTTTCTTCTCTTTCATTTTGCTTCTACCTCGGCGGTACGCATTCGCTGGGCTAGTGGAGTGGCTTTTCGGTGCTTGCGATTCATGATCGTGGGTTGAAGATGCTCTATCATGCACATCCCTGTATGAAAATAGAGCCATAGTGACTGTTCGTCTTTAGTCCCTCTTCCTGTAGCTATATGGACCATATGGCGAAGTGGGAAATATTTGCAACTGGTCCATGTCGTGAACCGGTAACACCGTGACAGACATCGCCTTCCCTTCTTTCACAGCCTCCACTCTATCTCTTCCGCAAACCTAAACATAGCAGGGCTTCACCGACTTTCGCTGTTCCTCACCGCCACCCATTCCCCGCCACCCATGTTTTCCCCGGATCATGTCCTGACTCTGCTCCTTGTCGTGACGGTCCTTCCGTTGCCGGGGTTAGGGCCTGTGAATCGGTGAGGCCGGAGGCGAAGAGGATCTTGGCAGGACCCGCAAGGCGAAGTACGAGTACTGACTTCATGCAGGCGAAGCGAATGTCGTACAGAGATGTGCGAGAAGGCTGAGGGAGTGGACGGGTCCCCACGGTATCTATCGGTGCCTAGATGGGAGATGATGTCAGTCGCCGATGTGATATCTGGTGGGACGATTGTCTATATGCGTGATCGGAATGTTGTAGCAGGAGTCGACGTTGTGTGCGTGAGGGCGTGAGGGCTTGAGGACGTCTGGATACAGTCTGTTGACTCCTGAAGCTATCTTGCAACACTGGATAGGGAGGAATGGTAGTCTGAGGCCGACGACAAGTCGGCTAGAGAGTTGGCGTCTCGATTCCATGCTGTGGATGCCCTCTCCGACACGCTCGAAACGAGGAAACCATATACTGTTTTCGTAGTTATCGTGAGTGAGGCAGCATGTCTCTCTCCTGAACAAGCCACTGGTTCCATAATACGCCCACAGGCGTTTAGTCACATCGCGACCCCAAACAATAATCAGACAGGTCACCGTTTTCTGAGAGCAACACCTGACAGGTTCATGGCGTGTGAAGCACTGCTTGCCGCATGCTCGTGCAACAACAGCACGGACAGGACCTGGCGTCTCCTCTCCCCAAACTGTGGTAAACTAGGCTCGGCCAGTGCAACCGGTTGTCTGTCTGTCCTGTCGTATCCCCATCACTGCTCTCCTGCAGTGCAAGCGCTCTGGCGACGCATGTTTGTGATATCGGTCACAGGAGGCAATAGTTGTACAGTGTTCCGGCCCGCTTCCCCTAGACGAGCAGTGTAACAGTGACGAATGCGTTGACTGGTGGGGATACTCTTGCTCCCCTGTGCTCGACGTTTACGGCTGGGAAACCTTATGGTTGTGGCTGACGGCATCGGCGCGAACGGCGGGTCCAGTCGATCAGTCATGGAGGGCTTGGAGTCTGCAGTCTGGTCGGTCGTTTGCGATCATCTGCGGGCTCTGCGGGACGCCGCTGCATGATTTGAAGGGCGGTGTGGAGCGGTGAAGGAGGTGACGTTGAATCGAGCTGGAGGTTGGAATGATGAGAATGTCTTGGATTAGAGGGATTTAGGGTCGAAATAGGTCAGTCCTGTGTAACGCGATCGAGAGGGCAGGCGCCGTGGAGTGACGAGCCGTGAAGCCTTTCGAAGTCTTGCAGAGTTCTTCCGAGTCAGTAGATTGAGTGGAGACAGTAGGTAGATAGCTGATCTGAGGAAAATCTGGAGTCAGGGCCTCGCCGTCAGATGTCGAAGGCGGTGTTGAGTTGGAGAAGTCGATCGAGTGGGTCGACACACAGTGATCTATCGTTTTCTGACGCCATGATGTCTATTGCCTCCCCGCGGAAGACCACAATCTTCATCACTCCATCGAATTGAGGCTCTCCTCGCCAACTCACCGGGATGAGTCGCGGAAGGGGCGATGTGATGGCGGAAGGAACGCGAGCAGTGATTTCGTCTTGAGGGATCAATTGGATCGCGACATTGCTACCCAGCGGATGCAGCCGCCATGACAGCTATTAGCTTCAAGCCAGAGCCCAATGAGCAGTCTTTTTGGCAAGAATGTGGAATCTTCAGCTCCTCGCAATCCTCAACATTCCCGAAGCCTAAGACCTGACAGCCCATCTTCGCGATTTATGCCCAACTCAACGTGGACGACATACCACTTGACAAGTATCCCGAACCTACGTCAATACCGCCTCACTTATTGCCCAATTTGTCCGCATCATAAGGCTCGGGGTGTCCCTAGCTTGGGTTAAACCCCAACTGTGTTCTCGCGAGTCATTTTGGGACGGCGGCGACGCTTAGCACCCGGCCGACACAGTTTCGCATCTGGGCTAACAAGCAACCGGTTCATCTCGAGAACCACTGTGATCCAGTGGTTTGGTGAGATCGTAGGTGTCGTTAGCACCCGCACCTATACTTGGGTACGAGGTATCGTACCCGGTAGAGTCTTTTTGGACTTTCAACGGGAAATATGCTGCGCAAGACGCCTGGCTACGGATGACAGTGCATCACGTTGCTGTGAATTGGCTCTCTTAAGCAATCTGCCGAGTGAGCTGAGGCGGCCAAAAGCAAGGCTGCTCAATACTGTGGCTGCTGAGATGAGCTGACCCGACACACAAAGCAAAGCAATAATGATAAGTCTCGTTTGGGATGATATCGACATGTTTTTTGACTCGCGCCGAGTCGCGCCGATGTGATTTGCATGACACCCTCTATTGAACTACTGAGGAACCAGACCAGAGTTGCCTGTTTCAGTCCCTCGGCCCGCCGCGGAAAGTGAACCGTAACTTCCACTGTCTTTAGGAGGCTGAAGATTCATACTCCTTGCCAGTTCTGACGTTAAGGTTTGACAGAAATCCGTCGTCGAGCGTCTCAAAGGGCTCCGGAATCGATGGCCCATCGCCGAAAACACGATTCGTGGCTGCTACGGGGATACCTAGCCCTTTTCCACACTGCGTTTGTCGTCCGCGTGTCTCACAACGACTCAGAATCGCGAACAGGTCGTGGCCAAGAGTGCGCGAAGGCGTTGGAGCACTGAAATTATGGTCTGATCGCACGGCCGTGAGACACGGACTGGATGTTTGACGATTTATCATGTTTGAACATGTTCGCAGGCAAACCCCAGAATTTCGGGCAGACGGAGTTCTTCTGTTAATTATTGCTTCACAGGCGTTGCGATCCGGTGGGGTTTCAGGGCATGATTGCTCATGCCGCGATATACCACCCTATTAATTTGAGTGGGGACTCTAAAGGCTCCAATTAACAAAGTGTTAGCTATAGCATTAATCTTCTAGAAGTTTGCGTCGTAATATAGCTGTAGCGAAGTCACCCACAAGAACTAAATTGGCAGCATAATCCGAAACAAGGGTTGACCCTGGCGGTTTCAACGCTCTGGAACAACTTCGAACCGTTCACGAATTTTCGAGAACGGCAACCAGGACCGAACTTCAAGGTAGATCCTGATTAATACGACGGTATTCAAAAAGACCAACACCCTTCATACCGGCCCCTCCGTGATCTTCCGTGAGGAGGGAAAGGGAGGTGTGCTTGTCAAAGCAACTTCATGCGGCGTGACTCGTTGCACGCTGAGTGAGGCTGTACAACCTTGATTTCAAGGACAGGGACAGCTCGAGGATGAAGAGTTTTCAACTTGACAACTCAACGCGCAGGAAGCCACGTAGCTTGCGTCTTTTGCGTCTGCGCTTGCTGCAAGCCCCCGGATACGTCATCAGCGATCAAATCTAGGGCTGGGTGAAGCGGCGGGGAGAATTCGGCAAAAACTGTTGTCAATTCACCGCCACATTGCATGGGACGCTTGTCTTGGGCTTGAGGAAAAGCCTGGAGTGCTTGTGTGGGATTTTAAGGTATGAGATTCGTTAGGGAGTAATAGATGTCTGGAAATGACAGGAAAGAATAAAACGAGCTGTGGTACTGCTAGTCTACAAATTCATAGCCACGACGGCTTCAGGGTACAATCATTCGGTGCGCACAAACGGAGCAGTGACACTACCGGGGTTTCTAATGTTGAGCGATGATCTTGAGATGATCTATTCATCAATTAAGGAGGAACGTATGGATATTTTCATCATCTCCGTAGGAATCATCATGTGGAAACGGGTCGTCCCGCCGCCCACTCGCTCCCCAATGCACAAACGTACGGAAAGGGATAAGGAGGGATAAAGAAAGTACAGAAAAGTAAATAAAAGCATCGCTGTGAAATGCACAATCGTAACCGCCGATGGGTGTATAAAACAAGCAAGAACTGATAAGCCAAAAGCCACCGCTATGATGTTTGTGAGACGAGATGGGAAGAAAGAGGAAAAAGAGACTAACCCGCCCAGTGCTAAATGCCACAATCGTTGCCGCTCAAATAATGACCGAATATGAATAATGACCTCCGCCGTTATGCAACCCATAATGCGTACCCAACCTGTGTATGTGTCCAAAGTTCCTCCAGACCGCGGATTCCACGCTTGTTCCCCGAATGCAAAGCCTATTATGTCCATGCTCTTGTCGGTCCCAGCCCGAATGTGTGCGTGTGGACCCCTCTATTCACCTGTACAATCACCGCAGCAAGGCGCTCGTCTCCACAAGGCCTGACCATAACAGCTATGCCATGCGGCCCAGCGGAGAGCCGCACCAGGAGTCGCTAGAAGTGCACCTCTCCACTCAATCGGAAATCAGTTTGGTGGAGGCTCTGGTGCCTTGGACACCTGCTCCGGTTCGTCCGCCGGCTCCCTCTTCACGCTCCCCACACTCCCAGTTCCACTCCGCTGCGAAGACCGGTCCGGGCTCCTGCCTTCGTGGCTCCGGGCATCCGTCTCAAGCCGATAGATGGCGGCACCTTCCTCCTCACGCCTTCTCTTCATGTACGGTTCGACGAATCCACCGCTCTCGCTTTCCCTCTTCATGCCCGAATGGGTCTCCGGAACAGGAGCCGTCCTAGCTCCGCTAATCAAGTCCGCCTCAGATGCTGGTTGCAACTGAGGGAGGGTGGGGCCAAGATGGGGAGGAACACTGGACCTCGAACGCGCGTCTGCCCGCCGTCGGCTGAAGGAGCTATTCCTGCGACGCCCCTGACTCGAGTTGCTGTCCGTTCGGTGATGGTGATAACCGTGAATTGGCGCTGGTGGCGGAGGTTGATGGAGCTGTGGGGGTGGTGGGGGGTTAGGGATCAATTGGCTAGCATTCGCAGGTGTGAAGCCGTGTGAAGCTGGCGCAACTGAAGCTGAAGGCGGCGAGCCGAGTCCCGTCGCTGAAGGATGGAGCTGGAAGACGGGAGCATTCGCGCGCGCGCTCATCTCCTGTTCTCCAAGCTGCCAGTGCATGGATTCAGCTGAGCGCCAGGGAATGCCCATCTCTGTAGCGACTTTCTGCCACATCTGATCCTTGAACCTGTGACCGTGTTGTTAGCCGGGATTCTCTTGAGAGAAGGATGCTTTCCTGTACACATTGCGAAGGGTTGATGCCACTTGGAAGTGACCGTTGGGCAGGGGTGAACCAAAGTTCCGTCCCGAAGGGCTGCCCCTGAAGACATGGGGGAAACGATCAAAGGTTCATAACATTGCCGGTGACTCTGCTTCGTGGACAGTGGCGATGAGGGGGTGGATTCGTACATACCGAGCGTACAATCTCGCCAGCTTGTTCTTTTTCTCTTCGTCCCAAATGGCTCTCTTCTCTAGGTAGTTCTGATAGCGCAACCGGCAGGAAATAGAGCTCCTTCCTGGAAGTCTTTTGGCAATGTCATCCCACTTCATTCCCTGGCCTCGTAGTTCAATGGTCAAGTTATCCTCCTCGGGTGTCCATTTGGATTGCTTCTTGGCAGGGCTCTCTTCGGGCATCGGCGTCTGGGACGCTTGTCGCTTGATGATTTGCGTCGGGGGAGATCCCGTGGTTCCTTGCTGTGGCTGGGGATTTCCCGTAGAAACTGGTGGCCCAGTATAGAGCGGGCGGAACTGCGGATGCTGCCCTGGATCCGGCTGGCGTTGGAGTTCTGAAATCGCCGGAAGGACGGGGCCGCCTTGCATCGGGGGAGCTACCAATGATGACGACCCCATCGGTCCCGGCGTGGAATAGGCTGGGGTCAGGTTTCCATAAGCCGGAGAAGGTGTCGCATATGCCGGCGATGCAGCAATGTAGGCAGGCGAGGCGGTGGCATATGCTGGGGACTGCGTATAAGCCGATGGCGCAGTGGTATACGCCCTCGTCGCTCCAGTAGAAGTCGATCCAACCGAAGTGGAACTCTTCTTGCTCGCCGGACTCTCCGAGCCGCGAGGCTCAATTAGTAGATTGATATCCACGATGGGCGAGTTGGGCTAGCCTTGAGCCAGCCCATAAGTCGATAAAATTGTCCTGGAGGTTCTCCTGCCAACACGTTCGCAGATGTCTTGGAGATGGAGATCTGGAGAACAGGTGCTGATGGAAGATGCTGGGGGTGGAGAAGTTGAGGTACGAATCCAACGGTAGTAGATATCAATAAGTGCGGAGCAACCTTGCCGAACCGGGTCAATTCGACTATTTACCGGTCAAGTTGGGTGTTTCTCAGAAGTTCCTCAATCGTGCGGGAGCCTGACGCGAGGAGACGTTGCGGCGAGAAACAACGCGGTGCGTGCAGCTTGAGACGTGGCGGCGTTGGGCTAAACTGGTCAGGCAGAAAGACAGTTCGAGTCGAGAGGCTGCTGTGCTGTTCGGTGACGAAGAACAGCAGGTGGAGGTAGGCTGAGATGGATGAGATGGTGGATGTTTCGATAAACAAAGGCAGGCAGGCGCAGCGGAGGGAGAATGTAGCGTGCGTGTAAACGAGAAACAGAGGGGAGGAGTCGGGCGGCGTGAGGTTCGAATAGAGTCTACTGCGTGCCGATGTAGGCCCAAGTAGCCAGTGGAAAGGTACTTTGACCGATTCACGCTCTCAGTGGTTGCCCTGGGACGGAGCTATTTAGGAAATAGAGCAGGGCAATTGGGCAGGGTTGTGAAACATGGTCGACCAATGGGTCTCTAACGGGAAGCGTGCAGTGGCTATGCAGAGCGGCCAGGACGAGGGAAGAAGGAATACTGTTGTGCTTGGGAGATGGAAGCGGCCAGGCGAACGGAGAATTTGGTGTGAGGTACTTGAGAGCATGGGGCATGGCCATGATTAGAGTATGTTAGGGAATTAGCGGCGAGGTGCGACCAAGGACTGTAATGGTATGCATCTGAGCCCATGGCGGCGCCTCGTCCTTGGTAGTCAGGGATCCGGGGGGTGGGATGGAGGCTGCACCCTTTTCGTCTGACTTGACACTGTTGGTGCCTTCTGCGAATCTGCTTTACGCTGGGCTTGCCCGCCCTGACTCTGTGTTGGCGGCGCCAGTGCGGGCTGCTGGGATGACCCACGGACCAAAATAGTGGCAGAAACAGCTGAGGGGGAGAGCCTCTCTGCGTCGATCTACGCACCACCGACCGACGACCGACACCAAAAGGAAAAGAAAGCAAAAAGGTCGAATTACTAACATTACCTAGCTGCAACAAAAAAGCACTCGATGGCCTGGCTAGTAACTCCCTCGATGACGTGTCCCCCACTGTGGGAGCTTACTCACTCTCGAGCTCTGGCTCCGTCCTTTTCGTTATTGCTTCATATTGAAATTTGAAGCCCCATTTGTCGCCCCCTCGCACCGCACACGGAGCGTGATCAGCGCAGTGGGAATTTCAGGGCTGCAGAAGGAGAAGCGCTCGGCGCCGCTGGAGCTGCTGTCAACGCTGTCATGAGCATCGAGCCGTCGACATCACGTCTCGCCAGCCGGGGTTGCTTGAAGGGGCAGCGAATCACGGGGCGTCCTGAGCGGTGAACAGCCTCAGGGATTCGCTGAACAGCTTGCGTGCAAGCCGCACAACCAGGGCCCGGGCTCGGATGCAGCAGCGCGATGACCTGGCGAACAAGATCTGCAGCATCCTTCGTCTGCCCTACGGGCTATCTGACGCCAAAAGTGTCGCTACCGAGAAAGAAGCCTCGCGAACGCTGACTTCATTATGGCGGTGCAGGTGGTGATGTGTTCAAGCCGAAAAAGCTTGTTCGCTTCAAATACCCTCCGCTAGTTGCCAGTGGCTCGCCATGTTCCATGCCTCGACGTCGGCCTGGCCTGGCCGCGCAGCTCCGGATACATGCTTTCGTCTGGAGGTTGCCATGGACAAAGAGACGTCTGTTTGCAACGGAGAAGCGGTGAACTGCCGGGTCTGGTCTGCCCGCCGGGCTCCAACGCGAGTTGAACAAGTGCTGCAAATGCGTCCGAACCAAGGCCCTAGCTCCGGCCTGACCCGTGCCAGACAACAGTATTTGTGTCACCGTGTTCCACGTGAGGTTCTCCCTGCTGCCGGGCTGCGGCGGTGCTGGTGCGTTGTCTCGTGTTCCAGGGGCCACGTTGTAGTCGTGTTGCTGTCTTATGATATCAGGGCCCCCGACCTTGCGGCCTCATCGCGTTCGCCCTCCACGACAGCAGCAGCCAGCAGCAGCCAGCAGCAGAAGCGTCCCGGAAATGCCGTCTGCCAACGCGCATCGCAGACCGAGCCCACCGTAGATGGCTGATGATGCGCATTAGGCGGTGAACGATGCCTGATTCACGCCCCGAACCTGCTTGCATGGTGGTGGACGTTTGAGAGATGTTTGGACGCAGACGCTATCGGTGCTAAAACGCCCGAAGGCGCATTAGCCGGCCGTGGGGACGCACGGGGCCGGTGTTCTTGAATAATACTTAAAGCGGCCTGGTGACGGTGGGTTTGGGGTGGGCGACGTCGTTGATGAAGGACTCCACACAGTCGTTTTTGCAATCTGTTTGCGGCTGCAAACGCGCTTTCTTCCAGAGCCCCGGTCTCCGGCCAGTGACGTCCCGGCAATGCGCATCCCTGCCATGCTTCAGCCTGCTGATTCCTGAGCCACAGCTTGGGGTGCTCAGTCGCTCGTCGCAGCCAGAGCGCCTCCGTGACGTTTGGCTGGCAAAAGGAGCCCCGGTTGGTTAACCTAATCTGGGGTATGCGATGCGGCCTGTCTGCTGTGCTGTCAATCCCATGAGCCCGCAGCCGAACAGTTCATCAATCTGGATACGGAGGAACTGCATCCCGGCGTCTGTATTTTTAGTCTGGCATGCATTGAACAGGCGGTGAGGCCCGTCCTGAAGCGGTGATGAGCTGGTGGAGAGTCGACCAACTGGGCACTGCTTGCAACGCGCATTGCGTGGTTCAAAAGTTGGCAACAGCACGCCCGAACCTGCTGGTTAGAGGGAGCGACGGCGAGCAGTTCCTGTCAGTAGTAGTGTCCGGCCTTCTGACTCTGGCCTGTCTGGCCGCGGAGGTGGGCGACTCATGATATGATTCATCATGCCGAAGTGGAGGCTCATGATGCTCTGGACAGCACGGGCAGCGATCTGTGCCGAGGGATGAGGGCAATGAAGGGGGCACACCATGGGCATTAGGGTGCAATATCACCGGGCTTGGCTGACGACGAAGTGGTCCATGGATTGCGTGAGGCGGAACGTGAAGCTCGAGCGAGCGTGTGGGCGGTAGAAAAGCAAGTGGTGGCCGTCGCCGACGTCTCCCTCAGCACCCGGTCCCCAAGTCGAAACACCGCCCAAGCGTCACGGTGGAGCATCCGTGGCACGTAGGCTGTGTGTGGGGAGGGAACGCTGTCAATCGCGTGGGGGGAGGGGGGGATGTCTGCTGTCTTCCACAGAGTCCCACGACGGCCAACGGTGCAGGCGTGGGGGGAAAGAGATGCCTGCGAGCAGTGTGCGGAGTCGTGACTGCATCTGCGGCCATCTCAGCAGACGAGGACATTCACCGTCGTCGAATCTGAGCTGGCCTTGGCGGGAGCGTCTGGTTCGTTAAAGCTGCCTGTTTCGGCCGTTCTCATCACCCGGAGCAGCTGCTATTGGAACCCTGCAGTGAGCGAAATTCTCCGCTGCTCCAGGACCAGCGCCTAAATCTTCGAGGTCTTCTCCAACACCATCTCGCGCCCGCATTGGCCCAGTACCAGCCAACAACCAACGCTCGATCGCACGTCGAGTCGCATTCGACAGACCTGTTGACCCTGTTGACCCTGTTGACCCTGTTGACCCTGTTGACCCTGTCGCCGCGTCAGTAGTGCTGTCTGCCCTCTGCGTCTTGCGTCTGCTTCCAGGGCCTACCCTCCTGTCACCTCACCATCGCCATTCTCGACCGTCCTTTTGCCCTAAACTAGCCTCGAGCAAAACAGACGTCGAACCTGCCGTTTGAGTCTCGGACTCGGCCCCAGAATGTCTCTCCAGGCCCCGGCAGATGTGCCACTTCTCATCAGCTCACCCAACTCGTCCTCGGAGCGCCGGATCACTCCTTCGTGGAGCATAGCGCACTTCAAAACGCGCCTCGAACCTATCACGGGAGTCCCGGCATCCTGTCAACAGCTCACGCTGCGACTTGGCTCGCAAGATGGCATTGCAATCACAGCGGCCAACGAGGACGAGACACAGCTCTCTTCATTTCCCCTGCAACCGTATGCGGAAATCACCGTAAGTGGCCATTCTCTTCTCGCCATCTTTCCAGCCTTTCAGACAACCAATCCTTCGTGTGTGCTTTGGCAGCCTTGTCCCTGAGGAAGGTCATCGTTGAAGTCGTATGGCTGAGTGCCACATCTTGCTGTTCCGGACGCTGGCTGTTGACCCCTGTCAGCAGCCACACATCACGCGCAGTCATGCTCTTTTACTTATTTCATTACCGAGTACGCTATGTCTGCAGTCTGTTGCTTTTTCATACCCTCAATGAGCCGAGCCCGTTTCTTGAGGCTTTCACCCTAGGCCGCAGTCTCGACATCCAGAGCTGATGCCCCACAACGCCCTCGTAAGCCTTCTCGAGCTTTGTCAAGGGGCGTTGCCAGATTCGCACCTTGACAGGCTTGGCGGGCGCCGCGATGCTGGGAACGCAGCCACTCTGCCACCGTTATCAGATCGTGCTGATGGGAGTGGGATCCAGATCCCGGGAACCCCTCCATCCCCAGCATGTACCCCTCTTCTTCTTCAAACTGTTGCATGCTTTTTTCCATCAACCTTCCTCTTGTTGCTTTTTGGGGCCGCCAGCCTCGCATCCACCATCATGTATTTCCTATTCTGGAGCCCCCTGCAGCAGAAGCTTTTACCGATCGGAGAAGACCCGCTCAACAAATCCATGAGCCGCGAATGGCCGCCATTTCGCGTGGTTCAATACTGATCGGCTCTCGTCCTAGGTCACAGATACCCGCCCGCCTGCCGCTCGCACAGACTTCTCCGATCTGTCTTCTGTGCCTAAGTATACGATGCCAAGCGAAGACTATGAGACACGCAAGGACAGTGTGCTTGCCTGGAAGAAAGCACAAAAACTAGGGCGCTTCGATCCAAACGCCCCGAGTATCGAAGAGCAGAAGATACGAGCACTCGATCGCGAGATCTCAGAGAGGGGTAAGTACAGAGCATCATCTGATCATGTCTTCTTGAATGCCCTGCGTTTTTTGGCGAACGTGTGTACAGACCAGCAGAAGCAAGTCACCAAGCACATGCAACTACGCAGAGTCATTGGAGGAAGCGTTCGTATTCGTTCTCGCGAAAAGTGCTCAAGAGAGAATTGTCAACGGCCATGCTTCGCACATTACCCAAACTGGACGCCTGCATATCAAAGTTTTGCTTTCCTTCACCGTTCCATTTACTCTTCCATGGGCTGCACGAGGAAAGGATTTGCAATGTCTCATCCTGCAATTTATCACAAACGAGGCAATTTCTCCGCAATGGCTTGGAACGAGCAATCAAACAGCAAAGTCACGTCTCCTACCCGCTTTGTCATGGACCGGAACCGTTTTCGGCCACTTGCAGATACGCTTGGCCAAGCAGAGCACACTGTAACGGCAATGGGTGGATGATGACGCCGACATCCAAAATCGAATAAGAGCGGGCCAGCACTCGGACAAGCACCACAATAATACTCAGCTCATAGCCATTCGGCAATGATGAACCAACGTCCAAGGGATCTTCGGCGATCGCGCTCCGCTATCCATGCCCTCGGAACCAGCCTCATGCACGGCACAACCCACGCCGAACCTTCATGCCGTTCTTGGGAATCGCCACCAGCCTCACAATCTTGCCGTCTCCCTTCGTGGCACACGAGCTGGAAATTCAGAAACCCACATCCCAAGGCGAGAACGAAAAAAGTCGATTGCCTCCTTCCTTAATAGCCGGACATCATCCCACGATCGTCCTTTTGATCACCCCATTATTACATTTTCATTAGCTCTCAGGGATGAACCGCTGTTTCATTGCTTTTTGATATGCGTACCCGGTCGAGTCAACGGGCCACCGGTGTTACCCTGACATTTGCCACGCCCTTGCCGTGGGAACATCATGGGGGGCACTTCCCACAAACTCTAATACAGAGATCGACAACCTCCACGTGCGGGGGGGTGATATAGCTCGTAGCTGCAATGGCTTGCTTCTTGTTCTGTCATTTTTCATCGGTTCTATAACTGCTGGTCCCCACGCAGACTGCCAAGCCCTTCGTTACATTTGTTTGCTGTACTTCGAGCAGTCCGTATATGCACATTCCGCTCGATCTTTCTCACCTGTTGTCGTCCATTCTTTTCCGTGCCAATGATTATTTTCTTACACCGTCATCCCATTCACTTGGCCCTTGTGTTATCTTTTTGAAGGGCTAACTAACATTACTTGCCAGGTCTGACGGTTTCGTCGCGGGTGCGTCTTCTTCCCGAAACCGACGCGCGCAGAGGCACAATCTCGTATATCGGCCCCGTTCCTGAGATACCTGGTCTAGGTGCTTGGATTGGCATCACTCTCGACGAGCCCACTGGCAAAAATGATGGATCGGTGAAAGGGAAGAAGTACTTTGAGTGCGGAAAGAATCATGGCACATTCGTGCGCCCCGAACGCTGCGAGGCTGGCGACTTTCCACCGCTGGACCTGGGAGACGAAGACATGGAAGAGCTGTAGTCGACTAGATGCACCGGGTCCGGCCAGAGGCTGATGATCCGATCGCGACAGACCCGAAGCCGAATGGTATCATGGGCATCCAGGGTTTGGCGAGAGGCTCAAGCACATCGGTAGTTTTAGATCAAGGGGCATGGTTGGAACACCGGATTGTTGGAAGCGGTAACATGACCTCGAGTCAATCCCGCGTGCGGAAACCGCATGGCGGAAGTCTCATAAACAAAGCTGGAAATTCCCATTTTGCTTCTTCCAAGGTTGGTACCATGGCGAGGTCTATGCTCATGTCATAGCTGCACCTGTATTTCAAATCAGTTACCATACTATGTATATCGCTAGGTTGAATCGAAGATCGAAGAAGGAGCGGCCATTGCCAAGTGATTGAAAGCAATGAGAAGAAGCATCGACGTCAAAGGTGACTTCCTCATGAGCTCAGGCTCTGGTGGTGCGGCGGGCAAAACGTTCTCATTGTCCTCCCTCCCGCTCCCATCCCAGTCAACACTCGGATCCGCCCGCAACTAGAGCCTTGGTGCTCAAATGACAGGCATCCATCTACTCTAGCATCATCATCACACTAATTGACGTGGCTTCATACCCGTGGTCCGCTCTCGGGGAGCCCAGATCCAACCTACACGTTGCAGCAACACGCTGCATTCTTTCTGCAACTTCCCCAGGCCATATCCTCGTAGTCTCGCACGTGCCCATCCGCAGGAGCTGGTTTCTCAGAGCCTTACCGTCTCGGAAGCATCGATCCTCCGAGACAATCACAACTGCTGCTCCTCAGGCAGACGCCCATTCATACCCATTGCACCGAGTGCGTCGACCCTGCTGAATCATTCCACCGGCATCGCCGAGTTGCGAGAGCACGGTTGTAGGCAAACGCCACTGCCACTGGCCTCCGGCGTGGACACTTATGGTGAAGCGAATCAAAGCGATCGTGCATGCATACCATGACGGCAACTGGGTCCTCGCTCTGCCCGTCGATTGGCAAAGACGGAGCGTCAGTACCCCAAGGGAGCAGCTCCAAACGTGACCGGTGCCTTCCATCCCAGCTGAACTGCCAGGGAAGTCGCGGTTCAAGAGGCGTTGTACTCCGTCTTTCCCAACTGCTCTTCGTTGCCGAAATAGGTCGATGAACTTCGATTCTCCACAGCCTGGCTAGCTGAGTGGCATCTGCCACTGCGGCTTTTTACCGCACATCTCCATACCCCACAACAGTCAGCAGGGTCAAGCGAGACGAGAGGGTAAGGATACCATGGCTACATCCTTTCACTGACTGTCCATGTTGTGCCCAACGCCGGAGGTCTCTTTCCGAGCTGCTGAGAGCCGCGAGGAGTGGACGTTTCTTTTCGCATCCGAGAAACCGGTCACCAGACATCGAGACAGATGCACGCAATACCCAGAACCGTATCTCGACCCGACGACTCAATATCGTACGACAAGGGCGATGTATGAGAAAAGGCTTGAGTTGGGGCAAGCGGACCGCACACTCACGGAAGGAAGATCCGCAAGCTTGGACGGTGATGTGCGTCTCAGATATGTTCTGTACACTATTGATGACTCGCCATTTCTCAGGCTCCGGGCAGCGACGCCCAACGAAGGGGGCGGAATATGTCATACCCACAGTGCACGCAACGTGTCGTTCTCTGAGAGCTTGCAACTCCTTTGCAACTTTCCGTTGTTGAGTGACGATATATAATACTGACTTGATTCTTCCTAGAATTGACGTTTGTAAGGCTGCGTATACACGATTTCAGCCAACCCGCTTGGCCTCCGGTCTCAATGACCGTTTACTGTACCAAAATAGCATTACTGCATGCAGATTCGACGTGACTTCAATGTGACAACATTTCCTCATGTTAGTTCCTCATCAGGGGTAATGAATAGCTGCTGTCACATCTCATGTGTCTTCGGTATTGTCTCCCTACGCCCTACAATATTGACTGGAGGAAAGAAACGATACCAAGCAACTTCTAAACACAATTAATTATACCAATCATTCGGAAGCACATGTTGCCTCTCATGAATTCTCGTCTCAAAGCAGTGATTCACAAGGAACGACGGCACACGCCGATGAAACGTGGTTTCTTCCGACGAACCAGGTGTCTCGATGAGTCTGGAGTTTCAGTCTTTCCACTGGAGTTCATTGAGATGTCACTGTCCGAATGAGTTTCGATTCCCATCACAAAAGATGTACTCTCCATAGAGATACTTCTTCATATTGTCCCCTCAGCTCGTTCATGCGCGCCTCCCTCCCTCACTTCCAAGCCAGCGTCCCACTGGGAAGGGGGAGAGACTGCCTAGATCCGCCAACGACACTGCCTTCAGTAGCCTAAGTCCAGTGTCTTCAAAATCCAGTGCTATCGCTGGTTTCTATACAGATCCTCCACTGCTAATATTCACTGCTCTTTACCCGCTAGGATGTCACTTCCGTTGCCTCGTCCGATCGTTGTAGCCACGGCTCATCGTCCGCGAGAACCCTTGATCCGAATACACTCGAAGATGTCTCGAGTACCAGACATGAGACGCGAACTCGATCAAGGGGAGGAGAATACTGGAGGACAGAGAGCTCATGAGACGCGACAAGGGCGGGAAGTGAGCCCTGGAGCGCACTTGCCGTCTCAGCACACGTTGGCTGACGAGAACTTTCGTCATTGCTAACAAGAACGAGAACAAGATAGGGAAAGGTGGAGACGATGATACTGCAAGAGTGCCAAATGCTCCTGCACGTCTACTGAATCACGAATCTCCTCTTCACTTACTGGAATGCGCGTGGCTTCCCTTCAGCCTCCCACTGCCCAGTGTCCACCCCGTTGCCGCTGCTATCTGGCTGCACGAGCCTGGCTTTGACTCAGAAGCTGTCATGGGCTGCACGTAAGCCTGCGTTGCCACATCAACCTTGTTCTCCAGACCCAAGGACGCATTGGTAGAGGCACCCGACCCCGGAGAGGCACCCGCGTGCAGCACAGCACAGCACAGTACCTCGGAATTGCAAACGGAGGCGTTATCAAGCCAGTCTCTTCGTCCCACATAATCTTGCTGACTGAGATCATGTCGATGTCTCCCTCTCATACAGATACCCCATCCGTATGAGTGGTGTCCACTTGCACTCCAATCCAGTGCGACTCCAGTGCGAAGCGCCGTCTCTGAACCTTTACGTGTACACTTCTCGCCCGTCATCCTAATCCTCGAGGCTCAAAGCATTAAATACTATATACACATGCCCCTACATACCAGGGACCACGATTCCCGCCTCCGTCCACCCCTCACCTCCCAGACAAAACTATCACGACCAAGCGAACGCTCGAGAGAGCGAACAAGCGATCGACCCACCGAACGCTACAGAAAGTACGGAAACTCCTACATAGACAATACAAGACCGAGGAGGAGATTCTTATTCCTTCCCTCCGGCTTTCATAATCCCCAACGAAACCATGACGCACAAATGAGCGGCCCGAGGACCGCGGGATTCTCCCTGGGGCAGACAGACAGCCCAGGCTCGATTTGAGACACCCAAGGAACAAGGAGTCATTACATTCGGGTTATTCCTGCGTGTGTGTGTGTGCGTGTGTGTGTGTATGAGCAAAGACGTTGGTGGCCATCCCATCATATTCTCAGCGCTGCAACACGGCTAATCTGGGTACATAGACATTGTCTCGCCCCGTCAACCCAACAGGCTGGGGCGCTTGCGTTGGTGGGATCGGGTCTCGGTCTTCCCGTGGGCATATCTTGCCCTGACATAGACCATTTGGACAGGCCAAAAGATAGACTGTCCTCAACCTCGTACATACCGCAACATGTCCAGTCTCATGATGAACACTGCCCACGAGTGATGCGATTAATCAGTGAACCACACGGAAGCACATTTACGGGCACTTCACCACAATGAGCCATATGCAGTGATGTATACACTCCTTCCGTTCATATGCAAGCAAGTCTACAACTCCATTTCACTCGCTACAAGCCCGTACACAGCTTCGCGTCCCGCTCAGAAGCCCCCTCCCCATAGACCAACACTCCATCGCCCACTACAATGATTCAGACACTCCTCACCAGCTACGAGTGCAATCATGCTCCGAGAAGTCGGGCAGAGCAGACAGACAGACATCCCCTTTTCAAAACAACACCTTGCCAAATGCAGGATCAATGACGAAAGAAATAAGAAAGGGGTATAATAGTATAGTATAGGGGAGAGAGTGAACGAGAGAGGAGAGGGAACAAGAAGATTCACATGTATGCGTGCGTGCTCTGAAGCCCTGTCCTTCCTTCCCACCGACCCGAGAGGAGAGGAAGATGACCCCCCCGATCCGACGCTATGCATGCATGCCATGTACCGAAGGGATTATGCGATGTGAATGGATAGCTTGTAAGGGTACGATTTGATTGTTTAACAAAGGTAGGAGATCCGTGATATAATGCTCCTGTTAAGGTCCAGGTGGTCAGTCAGTGATGGCCATGGCTTGAAGAGGTGTGAGGCAATCTTACGCCTTGAATTCAACTCACAGCCAGCAGACTAACGTCTCGAATTTCCGTTCCCACCGACAGCAACACGCTGCCTGCCGAGCCAGCTCTTGGGTGCTTCGGGCTTCCGTTGGAGTATCACGGTGTTGCTCTGTAGCCGCGTCGTCATGTCGTACCACGCGGATGTGATGAGTTTGTTCTCGCGCCGGAGGTTCTCGACCTCTTGTTGAAGTTCGGCCTGGGGAATTGTCAGACGCATGCACAGATGTGTTGATTCGTAGAATCAAAGCATAGTTTTAAACAGAGGACAGTGCACTTACGGAACTCTTCTCGGTGCCTTCCTTGGTCGCTTTCTCAAGTTGTTCGCGTAGCGAGTCACTGAGGCTTTTCTGTTCTTGGAGGTCCTGAGGTAACAAGTAAGCAAATGGTTCAATTGATCGGCGGTGAAAACAGTCGAGGACGATTAAAACAGTGCGTAGGTCCTTCTACAATAGGAAGAGTGGCGATGCTAAAGATACTCCGAAGGCAAGGCGTGCTTGAAAGCGTGCCAGGACCAGGACTTGCCGCATAAGACGGAGACCAGCTGAACAATGTCTCCGACGTCGCATTTGAGTCCTTTTGCTTTCTGAAGCTCTGAGAATATGACGCCGTTCCTCGTCTCACTGGACTAGTAGCGTCTATCGTTTCCTGTTCCCCTCTGTCTGGCACGTCTTGCCGAGCCCGCTGTGTTGGGGACTTATTGCCAGCATGAACAAGAGAGCGAGGATAAGCAGAAGGTGCGAAGGCAGAGAGGAAGGGTTCCATCGAAAATTTCGAGGGCGAGGCTGGGGAAGAAGATTGCTTGTTCTGATGAAGTTGTTCTTGGCTTACTTTTCTTGCTTTATCTAGCGCAGCCTGAGACGCTAGGATGGTGTGTGTAATTTCCACAGTAGTGCTATCGAGCACATTCGGTTGTGTTTCTGCAGGTGCCTTGATGACGCCTTCAATCTGCTCTCGTATGAGCCGGAGCGTTTCGGCTTTCTGGAGCTCCAGTAGTTCCGGGGTCAGCTCGCCGCGGCTCAGGAGTGCAGCACGGAGCAGACTTGTCTTTTCCTCGTTACTCAGCTCTAGTTCTCGGAGTCGTGCCATCGTCTTTTGCTGGAATGCGAGGAGGCGCTCGTTCTCGGCTTGACGGCCTTCAATCTTTGCCTCTTCGCTCACATCCGATTCTAAGACTGTGTCAGACATGCTCGCATCAGATGAGACAAAGCTTACTCTTGTTGAGCTGATTCCGGAGCTCTGCGGCTTCAAGGTCTTTTTCGCGATATTGGCGGCGGAGATCTTCGAGCTCAGCCTCGGCGCCTTGAAGCTTTTGATTTTGTTCAAGAAAAGGTCTAGTGGTTATGTTAGTCATGAGAGCACAAATGTGGTACTACAAGGCCTTGCATACCGCTGAGCAGCCTCATCTTTGCTGGCCATCATATCTGATCTGAGTCCGAGGTTCTCTTGCATATGTTGAAGCGTTTCTGTTTCGAGCTTCTTCAATCGAGCGTTCAATATGTCTACTTTCTGCTGTAAAGCAATTGCCTCCGAGCTGACCCGGCCTTCGGTGATGGATTTTGCACTCAGCGGGTTGTCAAGGTTGTCAGGGCCCTCATCTCGAGCAAGCTCATCTTCCAAGCTGCCTCCCTGTGCAGCATGGCTTGAGGACTCTAGTTCGCGGATACGTTCTTCCAATTCTCGCTTTGCATCCTCGGCTTTGAACTGTAATTCCCGTGTTTGATCCAGCTGTTTCAGTAGGAGGATATTCTCGTGCTCAACCCGGGTCCTCTTACCCTTCTCTTCGAAAATGGATTGTTCACACTGAACAAGCGTCTGGCTGTTTTCCTTGTTCACCTTTTCCACGGCAATACAACGTTCTTCGATGGTCTCGAGCTCCTGGAGCCGCTCCCGGGCAAGCTGGTAGTCTTGGCGCAGTGTTTCCAGAGCCTTCGTCTCTTGGGTAAGAGTCTGAATCTTCTTCTTAAGGTTCTCATTTGCCTTTGCCTTTTGGTTGAGCTCATCCCTCTCGGCCTTGACTAGCTGCAATTGGTCGCGGAGCTCCTGCTTTGATGCGTCATCTGCTTTCAGGCGCTCCATCCGTCGTTCCTGGCTTTCCATGATCTCCCTCGCGCTTGATAAATCCGACTCTAGCTCGGCAATATACTGCCGGTCCCGTGCGATGTCTGCCCGCAACCCCTCCAAACTGTCGGAAGATTGCAGTGATCCTCCGACATCCAAGTGTAGTCTTGCTTCGACCAGCTCTTCCTCCAGCTGTGATATACGACTGCGGCTCGTATCGAGTTCCTCCTGCAACTTGCCAAGCTTTATCTTGAGCGCACTGCGGTCCCGGTTTGCTTCGAATAGCTGGGCCTCCTGCTCCAACCCCGAGTCTCTGTCAATGATGGAGCCCGCTCCGGAGACAGCTCTGGTGGGCGTGCGGTAGCCGGAAAGATTGGGCTCTGGAGTCAATTCCTGATCGACGCCGAGGGCTGCCATCCTCTGGTCCAATGACTGCATTTCCTGAATGGCCTCAGCGATTGTCTCGGCAGTTTTGTTCCCAAGCTGGCCCATGACTTTAATCATCTGTTGGTTGTATTTGGGAGAGAAGCACGCAGCCAGGAGCACGCCCATTGTCAGCTTCGCTGTAAGCATCATGGCTCCGTCTCTTGCGCCCGACTTTAGGTCCGGTATCATGCGTTTGGTGAGGACCGGGAGCTGCTCGCATTCCTCGCGGATGTACGTCGACACGGCCCGCTCGATGTGTTTGAGGTTCTGCCATCGCGGTATCCAGTTGTCAGATGTTCTTCGGTGACCCTCGTCGAAGTTGGGGAGAGATTCGCTGAAGTATTCGCGGTCGACTTCGGCCAGGATCTGCCAGAGAATCTGGCCGTCCTCGAGCTGGTTCCATGTGTTGATCCTGCCGGGGAGCTCGAACGTATTCACCTGCGTAAACTCGAAGTCAGCTCAGGAATTATTCCTACGGATGCGAGGTGGCTTGACGCGCCGCATACCCAGTCGAGGAGAGCTTTCAGAAGCTCCGGTTTGAAGTCGTCCATGCTGTCGTGTGCGCGGGATTAGCACCCGTCAGGGCTCGTAGATGTCTGCGCTATTGTTCGAGTATGGAGCGAGCGGGTCCTATGCATTGTGAGAGGGCGACGAAATCATGTGGAAGATATGAGCGATGGCCCAAGACGCGTGGTGGTGATCGGACGTGGCTGGACGCTAGCCGAGAGCTTCTGGAAGGAGTCCCGCAGCGGAAGGCGTGGTGGTGGACCTCAGGCTGCCTTGATCAGAGCGTGAGAGACTGCAGGTGGTGAGCAACAATCCTAGGCACGCTGCCCGACGGCCAGATAGCCTGAGGGGCAGTCTCCAGACATGCATAACATCAACCTAGGCCTGAAACACTCGCCATTCATCCATGTTGGCGGGGAAGTCCCTGGTGGAAGAATGACCGACCATGATCCCGCCCGCGAATATGTCTCGCCAGATAACACCGGCGCAGGCATTCATGTGTCGTGGCTCTGTACACGTAGAGAATTCCATTTGTGATGCATGTACCTAATCGAAAAAAAAAAGCAGGCTCCAGTCCCCCAAGGTAACACAAAGGTACGCCGAACCTAGTTCCAGTCTGGGCTTGTCCTACCCGACCACTGCATGCCTACAGAGGTCCAAGAACCCAAGCCGACCATCCCATTCCAACTCCCGCTCCCAAAAAGCCCAAAAAAATCGGTGTGAGCAGTCTGTCCGGGGTAAATGCCGAATGCAACGCTGTCCGTCGATTGCTCGCAACCCATCATGGCAATCCCGGTGTCAACATCTATTCCTTGTTGTTGATCGTGACGATCTGGTCTTCCTCGATGACCGCGTTGTACTCGCTGCCCCAAGCCTGAACCTGTTCCAAGACTGCCGCGGGCGCGTGGCAGGCGAAGCCTTTGATGATGGTGTATGTGTGAGTGATTTGGCCGCCCTAAGCCTCCAAGTTAGTCATCCTCCCTTCTAACGAAAGCTTGACCACGTACGGCCTCGCGAATGGCGTCCATTGCCTTATCTACGACGCTCTGCGGAGTATTGCCGGGGTAGCTAATGATGACGCTCTTTTGTGGTGCGACTGCCATGACGCAGACGGCGAGGAGCGCGACGAGGAACGAGAACAGGGCAAATCGCATGATGAAGTGTGTGATGGCAGTTTTCGTTGAGGTGAGTATTCTTTGTATGCGCGAGGGTTTGTGGTTGGAAGACGGGGGGGGGGGGGGAAGGTAGATATAAAGGTCGGGCGATGGACAAGTGAGCTCATCGATCGCTTGTCCGGGAGCGGAAGGTGGCGGGCGGCACTGGAATTTCGTTCTTGGCGGTCACGCCTCCCGAATGCAACCAGCCGTCGACATCTCAACATTGCTTGTCAGTGGAGCACATCCTGACGTCAACATCAAATAGTTGCAAATGTTGTTGTATTCATGGCTTTTATTGCTGCCTATAGAAGGAGCTACCTATGAAGATTATGAGCGCCCAACGAGTTTGCAAACGTCAACAAGCCGTGAAGAGCATGATCCGTTTGGCAAAGACGTCGCTTCGACGCGTGGAGAAAATCATCCGTAAAACATCATCCATCATCCACCATAAGATCCATCGCTTCGTCCGTCAATGTCGGCTGTAGACAAGATCCACCACCAAGCCAAAGACCTCGTTTGCCATGATAAAGAATAGGGAAAGAATATTCGCCGTCCGTGATGTGCGTAGGGACAAGCAAATGATCGCAAGGTGATTCCGATCATGAAACATGAGTTTTGCAGGCAGGATAAGACAGCAATAGAAAAGAATCGGGCATGCCGGGGGGTAGGGATGAAAATCAATAGGGGAAGGAATAGGGCAGATGAAAAGGGGCGCAAGTGCAGTAATGATGAAGGTTCCAGCATCCACAGATTCATGTATCCCCATCGTGAGACCGAGGCGCCTTGACGATGCCGAAAAAGAATATTCCGAAGCTCCGTTGAGAATGCTGGTTGTAGGAACAATGACCGCAGTGCATGGGAGCAAGTATATTATACAGACCGAACTCGCAAGCCAACTAGCATCCGAGATTGAGAGCCAATGGCAGGCGAGATCGGAATTTTTGGGAATGAAATCGCTTCTTGGGAAGTAACCACCGACACCAACGTTGAGATTGACAACTCGTAGCGATAGAGAGTAGTGGTAGGGTGGTATCCAGGTAATGTATCTTCGCAAGAGCGGCCGTAAATCGTCAACTCATGAGGTCGTCAAGGGTTCTGTCAACATCGGCACTTAGAAGAAGCCGCCACCCATTCCGTTGGACTGAGCGAGGCCGTACTGCTGGTAGGCGGGATGCTGTACAGAGTTTTGCAAGTGGCTGGGGAGCGGAGGGTTGCTCATACGATGAGGTTGAGGTGAAGCAATGTTGGAACCGTACGTGTTGGCAGAAGTGTACATGGGAGGAGCTTGGTAGCCGGAAGAGGCAGGAAGTTGACCAGTGAATGCAACTGCGGTCTCCGGGGACTGAGCTGCTGAGATCGTGTGCGGAGAGACATGACCAGAAGCAGCACGGCCCGTCAAGGTCGCGATGCGAGACTCGCGCTCTTGAACCTTGCTCTGGATGCGGCGACCATACGGCGTCTGGCGAATACCAGGCAGAATCGGTCGCATGGCTTCGATGAGGTGAACACAGAGATCCGGAGGAGCAAACTCCAGGGCGGTCTGAATGACGTAGTTGCCATAAGAGTCGCGCATCAGCTTCTCAAGCTCATTCGGGTGCATGAGCTCCTCGACCAGAATACGCTTGGTCTCTTCGTCAGCGCAGCGGATGCACTTCTCGATGACGTTGGAGCTAAACTTCTGCTTAGAAAGCTCGGCGACCTTGCCCGCGAATCCGAGGCACATCGGAGTAGTGAAGCCAGCATCTGCAAGATCGAGAATGTACTGGACGACGTAGTTGCCAAAGGGGTCCTGGACCAGGAGGAAGCTGCACATCGTGATCTGGCGGACAAGATTGACTTTCTGGAAACCAGAGGCATGATCGATGCAGCGCTGGAGAACACAGCAGCCGTGACGATGAGTACCGACGGTAATGCAGTTCATGCCGACAGCATCGAAGATGAACTGGGCGTCCTCGGACTTCAGATGATTCAAGCACTTCTGAATGACATGATTGCCGTTCAGATCCTGGATCAACTCGACAACTTTACCGGAGAAGGCAGCGGTGATCATAGCGATTTGCTCCGGGGTAGATATGAACTCGATCATCTTCTGAAGGGCGCGAGTGCCATGCTGGTTGAGAGCGATCTGCACAAGAGATGGAGATGCGTTGCGGACAAGGGTGTTGCGTTGCTCGTTGTTGGTGTACTCCAAAAGCTTTTGGCACAGGTAATTGCCGAAGGGATCTGCTGTTCTGTTAGTGCTGTGGTAACATCGATACAAAGAGCAAGCAACTTACCAGTCATCAACTCGACGACATGAGGGGCAGTCTCGTTGAAGATGATCTCCAAGTACTCCGTGTTGCGCTCTTCGAGCTTCTTCTGCAAGAAGCGGCAGCCATGCTGATCCTTGCACAAGCCGTAGATCTCCTGGCGAGCCATCGTCTTCAAGTCGTAGTTGACAAAGCGATTTGCATCAGCTACTCAAGTTAGTCCAGTGGAACAAGAAACGACAAGGTATGAACTCACCATTCTGAACGCGACGGCTCTGAATAACACGAGCTTGACTGTCCTGAATGCGACCACCCGGTCCATAGGTAGCGTACGGGTTGTAGTAGGAAGGAGCACCACCATACATGCCAGCCTGCTGGTATGGGGACTGTGCGCTGAGCTGCGGTCCCAAGGAGAGGCCACCCATGGCATTGTTCAGCATCGACACGCCATAGCCGTAGTACGGAGCGGTGGTGGTACTGCTGTTGGAATACTGGCTCATGGTCGAGGACGCGCTGGGGGATGTGGTGAGACCATTCATCGCGGCGGCAGAAGTGATAGCTGGGCCGAATGGAGCAGCACTCGCGTGGAGACCAGACTGCATGGGGCGGTACGGGCTGTCCTGTTCCTTGACGCCAGAAGACAATTCACGGCTGTGACGATTGGACATGACATTGTAAGGAATGCGGCCAAGGCTGGCGTTGTGGTTGTGGAAATGCTGCTCGGCATGAGTGTTGAGACCACCAGATCCATTGGCAGCGTTGGCACCATTAGCGCCGGCGCCGTTCTTGACGGTTGGGACGTCGTTGGTAGAGTAGGATGACTGCAACTTGGGCATGCCGTTCGGCGCACCATTGACGGTGTTGGCATTGTAGCTGGACCGCTTCGAGTCATTGTTGAACGGACTGAAGCTGAACTCCACGGAACGGCGGTTGTTGGCCGACTTGGTTGGGGTAGACTCCACGTTGTTGCCATTGGCGTGACCAGCCTCGGCCTCCTCGTTCCGAAGGGTGTTGGAAGGAAGTGACTGCTGTGACTGACGGTGACGGTATCCTGGCCAACCGTTGGTCTGACCCTCCGGTCCTGGGGACTGAGACAGTGCAAGATCAAGCGCAGCTGACGAAGCGGAGAGCTGCATGGTGCCGTTGCCGTTGCCATCACGACGAACCAGAATCGGGAACTTGTCATCGGTGGTGTTCATCTGGAGGTACGACTTGACATCCGGAGAAGCAGCGGGGTTGCTCTGCTCGCCCTCGTCACCGAACAGGTAGGCCGCAGTGTTGATGTGACCGAGGACGGAGGCAAGATCCGGGAGACCACCGCGGTCAAGGTTGGTAACGGGCATGGACATACGGTTATTACTGCAGTGGATGTTAGCTTCGGGTACACCCACACGAGGCAGCACACTGTGCAATAGAGGTGAGAGGATATCAGATCTTCGGGAGGCAAGCGACAACAGACGAGGGAATGACTTACGTGCGGAAGACGGGGCTCATCGGAGCAAAGGTACCATCCTCGAAGTCCTCGGCCTCCTCATCAGAGTTGCGGCGGCTGCCGGGCATAGACTGGGAAGGATAGCTGGCAGTGCCTTGGGTACCTGAAGTAGAGGCATTGGACGGCGGGGAAGTAATTTGGGAAGTCGGGCGACTAGCACGCGGAGTGGTGGCATTCATGCTTGGCGGAGAAGCGATGTTGGACATGCTGAAGCGGTTGGGACGTGAAAAGGCTGTCGGGAAACCGTTGCTGGTGTTGTACTCGGGCGGGGTGGTCGGCTGGCTGTGCTTGCCGTACTGGATGTCGGAGGAGAGACGATGAATCTCTTCTTCGTCACGTCTGCTCTGTAGGTCAAGGAGTTCCATTTCAGCTTCAAATCTTCGACGTTGTTCTTTCAGGTACTCGTACTCAAGCTTCTTCTTCTCGAGCTATGAAGCCGTCAGTCGCTGACGCAACTCCAAAGCGCGACGTTGGTTGACGCGAAGAAGGCGTAAACAAGGAAATCAGATGTGAGGACAGAGATGTAAGGAATATGGAAATGGAAAAGAGGTCAAAATGCCCGAATGTCAGGTAAGAATAGAGATATCAAGCTCAGATCTCAGGTGGAGACAAGAGTTGTACAAGTGATTTCGAGCGTAGTAGAGAGAAGTAGAGATGGAGTTGGGGTGGCGGGGAGAAGAGAGGAAGAGAGAGAGCGGTTGCCGGGCAGCGGGGGTGTTATATACAGGTAGCCTGGGAGACTGGAGTGTGGGCTTGGCACTCTCTCCTAGGGTAACGAAGTAGCGGTATTGATATTATACTCTATCAAAACAATAGGAACGAGCACCAAAAAGTGAAGGAGATATTCCAGGCTTACCACTTGAAGCTTATGGTACGTCTATTTGGCGATAAAGAGTCAGCCGGGATTCAATTTCACTTATATTGTAGGGGGGGAGACAATAGCAGCCAAAGTCGACGGAGAGGTGAGTCGGAGGGATTCTCCCACCCGCTCACAACAGCTAGCTAATAAGACCGCAAGAAACAATGCACTTGAGCGGCCATGGACAGCCGCTGACTACTTGAGGCGCCGGAAATTCTACAATGAGAGCACTCGAGGGCTTACCGCGGTGGTGAACTCGGGCGGCTCAGCCGCCTGCCTGCGCTGCAGTCCAATGGGCGACAATGGGGTGTTGAGGGTAGGAATATTGTTCGTGGTGAAGCGGCGGTGCAGCTGGCCGCGGGCGTCACTTGAGGCCGCATTCTGGGCAGCCATCTGGGGGCCGGCGTTGCGAAGGGGAGAGGCGATGGAGTTGAAGGATGACTCGTCGCGGGGGGATTGGGCGTTGCGGAATCGCACATCGTCGGCGCGGTCCGCGAGGCCATTGGGGAAGGCCATGATGCTAGAAATACACTGCAGCCGTCCCAAGTCAGCGCGGGAGTCCTCGCTCGTCCAGAGTCTGTGTGGGGTTGGGAGGGCGGTGAGGGGGGGACGTTGGGGAGCAGCGGCGGGCGCGCGCACTTGCTGGCGGGGGCAGAGAGGGAAGGAATAGCGCACCACTCACACAGTAATTCGTACACGGGGCAGAGAGCCCTCGTAACCCTCAGTTCTGCGCTCACACGCGGTCTTCCTCTCAGGCAGGAGGTTAAGAGAGGCTTCGCAAGGATCGGTGGGAGTGCTGTACCTCGCCTTGGCTGGGGCGCCCTGTGGTCCCTGCAGATGGGCAAGCCGCCCGAAGCCCTGATGCACAGACGAATTGGCGCGTGCGGAGCGTCGTAAAGGACAGAATGAAAGAAACGGACACACCGGGCGGACAGCCCAGCAGCTGCGTTGTTGAAGGCACAGAATACAGAACTATGAGTACATGTCGCGGTGATGGCAGCGAAGAGCGAGCGAGCGAGGGTCTACTTAAGCCCGACTAGCAGCATGCACGCACGCCACTCCTGGTCGGCCACCCATCGAGTCTCTGCGGCGGCATTCGGTTGCGAGCATGCATATTAGCCAGCTGGAGAGTCGACGACCATCCTCTGGCACCCAGCAGCGCGCTGGATGATTGTGCAAATGCTCGACTCCTCAGCAGTTTTGGCCGGCGTGAAGGGCACACTCGCTGGCGTTGCCGCCCCCCACGAGAAGCTGGGGGTGGAGCACTACTTGGAGCGCTCGAAGCTCAAGACATCAACCGCCCGCCAGTGTGCGCCGCATAAAGCCCTCCTCTCACGCCTGGACAGTTCATCTATTCGCCGGCAGCGGTCGACGACGCTCTCCTGCCTTGCTCGTCTGCTAATTTTGGACGTCCTTCTTCGTGTGGCGGCCATGTGCGGGTCGAACCATGGGACTCTTCCTCGCTGCGAACAGCTGCGTTTCTAGGCCTTCCCCAAGAAGACGCGACGATATAGGGTCTGGTCGGCGGCTGGAGGGCGAGGGCAGGCGCGCAGGCATCTTCAGCAACAGCTCCTTCGTACCACTACTTGCAGACGAATTGCAGCGAATTGCAGACGAATTGCTGGGCACCAATCGACGCCTGCTGATCGGCGGCCTCAATAGAGGGCATCTCCCTCGGTGCCTCCCATCCCACGACGGGGCTGCTGCTTCCTGGCCCAGCATGCCGACGCAAAGCAGCCGATGCCGCTGGGTGCCAGCGTTCGTCGCATCCAAGATGAAGGTGTTGCCGCCGTGTTATATTGCCACTGGAACACCGCTCGCAAACCACCACCCACCACCCACCACCCACCATGCCTCCATGTTCCCCAGCCGCTACCTATATACGGAGCCCCTCCTCGTGTCTTGCTTGCTTCTTTCGCCTCTCCCCACAGGTTGACGGCAGGCGCCCCAGCAGCAGCAAAACGGCCAGCAGCGTGCGGAGCGGACAGCTGCTGCAGGGCCGAGGATTCGGCGTGGTCTGGCCCGTGATCCTTCACCGCCCTCTTGAAACAGCAACCCGCTCGAGGCGCTAGGATCCATCGGGCTAGTGGTGTAACAGAGGCTCGTTTCAGAATCCGTGCCAACATCCCCCGCAACGCCAACCATCGGCGGAAGTCTATCCGCCGCCCGTCGAAGAGGGGCACAGTGCTCCAGACCAGACTCGGTGCAGCAATGCACAATTGTTGCAACAGAGCACGATTCTGGGATTTTCTCGACTCGCATGAACGAGAGTTGCATTCAGAACTTCCATGTCTGATTACATCGTGCTGGGCCGCCATTCGTTGGTTCTCACCTCTGCTCCACCCGGGTGGCCTCGGACAGCGTGCCTCGCAGACTCCGGAACACCGCAGTGGGCCGACCTCCCTCCCTTTGCTCGAATCCAGCCTCGGCCAGGCGACGCAGAATCTCGGCAATCCCTGCAGCGTGTGCTCCGCGGCGAAGACCGGTCACGACCACGACTTCCATACGTGCAAGTATACTGTAGGTCCGGAAGTTCCATCAGGTATCCAACATCTTTGCACAGTCCGCAACATACATTACTGCACCTCGATATCCGGGGAACACGGTGGGTCTTTCGAAGATCGAAGGCGAGCGGCATGCTTTCCAATTTGTTCTTCGGCACCCTGCGCCAGACCCGCGGGCGGGAAGCATGCATGACTCCCGTGACAGCGCATACATACAGCCCTGGAGGTGTCTGCTTCGCGACTTTCTCAGTGCTTTTGGTGGAGCAACCCGTACAAGACATAATTGACTAGGAACTCGTGTCATGGCCTCCGTTACTATCGTCCTATGATTTCTTGGATTGAGATCGTTCTCCGGACTTGCGAGCCCGCAGGAGCTGTACAGTACCAGAGCTGTCAACAATGTACATTTTCGGTAAGGCTCTTACGGTTGTGGGAGGAATGCATTAGCCTTTCATGAGGAGCCACATCAGAACACCTTATCGCAGCTAGAAGGTTCTTTGCATATCGATACGTGTCGACGGAGCCACCTTGAGCAATGCAGCCACAAGGTAAAGACGAACGGTTGCGGAACAAAACCACCACCACCACCACCACCAATAGCGCCATGCAGTTCTTTAAGCCATCTTACGGATCCCGATCCCGGAATCATTTGAATAATGCTGCAGGCCCTTTCTCAAGACTTCTAGCCGTCACATATCGGGTCAGTCTTTGTGCCAACACCAGACCCTCAAGTATTAAAACCGTAAATACATCGCTAAAAGATATGCTCTTCCGGCGGTCTCCTCGGTTTCATCATAACAACGATGAAGGGCGGGGCTTTTCACATACATTTGACGGTTTCTTCTTAAGTGGTTGATAAGCTGGATGAAAGTGTTGCTTTATCTGTTCTACAAATGCTTTACACTGGCAAATGGCAGGCTCCACTTTCTTTTAGAAACGACACAAGGGGTTCCAACGTTCCAACCTCACGACAAGCAAGATTCGAACTTCAACCATTCGCTGCCGCTGATCCCAAAGCGTGGGTGTAGGCAACCATTGGTTTGGATGCTTAACCACCCGCCTTTCCCGGCCCAGCGAAGATGCTCTTCCGCATCAGGGAATTCTTCCTCGAGGATTTTAGAAACTCCAAGCTTCAGGTCGCCGAGGACGTTGTGAAACGTGGTCTACCTCGACTCTCGGACCCGTTTCCGCCACTGAGCTCAAACTGGCCAATGGGCCGTAATACGATACCACTCGCTGTATTTTGAATCGTAACTTCTCAGATGCTTAGTACGTTTGTATAATCCAGAGGAAGGTAGTACTTGTTACGAAGTTTAATCGTAACGATTCAAAACCATGCTACGATTGTACGATTGCCAAAAGTTACGACGTAACATTTGCTCTTCTTCCTATAATTAGCTGATTCCTATAGATTTTAGCTGAGCCACGGAACATTCACTGCCAAGTTGTAGCCAAGCCGTTATGATCGATGACTTTCTACGATATGTTATAACTACGACTCACAAAGTATGTACGTTTATACGATCACGTGATCGTAACATAGTGAAAAGTTACTACGTAGTACGACCTGTTGGCCAGCTTGGACTGAGCTTCCCAAATTGCCCAGATATAGTGAGGTATACAAGTTGCCACGTCGTTTCGATGCTTCTTCGATTTCTGGACAAGGCTTTGCATGTCTGGGCTTGTGATTCTCAATGGAATAGTTAGACATTCGTGTGCTCTCATCCTCTGCAAGTAAGATCAATTATTAAAGCAAGACTTCCGGTCAAGTCACAAGTTAGAGTAAACAAACGTGGAGGAGATCCTTTCTGTAGGCTAGGCCGGAGCTCTTTTATTTTACTCGATTAACATAATCAGGATTAACGTGAACAAGAATAGTGCTTGCGGGCAGCGCAGTGTTTTTCTACAGATCCGTCACATCACATCGATCAGGGCGGCAGAACTCACACACAGCCCATCCAGATCCTCCCTAAAAAATTCTCAGGGTGCGCTGGGGTCGAATTCGTTCTTGCAGGTAACGTAAAAGTGGCCAGTAATAACCATCATGACTTCAACATCAGCTAAAATAGAAACTAGTATTTTTGGTCCTTTGCCCAAGCATGCTTCTTATTTCTCAGGGTAGCTCTTGCAGAAAATTAACGGGGCCGAGGGCTATGGATTGCTGCTGGATTTGGGTTAGGCGGAGAATGGATGGGTGTTGATGCTGAGAAGTAGATTTAAGTGCTTGTATGATTGGAGGGGTTGGGAGGAAGGGTGTGGAGGGTTGGTGGTTCTAGTGATGGAGTTAGAGTATGATATGGGGATACCGAATTATGTGTTAACTCAGATATGTAGGGCCTTGAGCTGTATGCTGGTGAATATGAGGCTTGGCCGGTTTCGCGAGTTTTGAACAGTTGGCGGGCTTCATATATAAACTCTGTTTGGCATGTAAATACAAAGGTGCATTATCTGGGTAGTATGAATATTTCTTTCATTCTGGGCTTGGCTAAAGATGTGGGGATACTTTGTGGTCCCGCAATGGACACAACGTGAAGAAATCGCTACTCACCTGACAGCATTCCAATTCTGGATATCACAAGTGTGACTTGTCCATGTACGAGCAAGAAGTATGAGAGACTAACCAAGCGTTGCACGGAGATGTATTAGTAGATTTATAGCTGATTCCTCTGCTTCATTCTTACCTGACTCTCCTTGTGGCCGTTCCAGCCTTCCTGTCTAATCGCACCCTATAGTGGAGCGTCATGCATACAGGAAAGAAGAACATGTTCTATATGTGCTATGAGTCAAAATCGTCGATAACTCACATTACTACATGTTTTCAATTTACATCTATTTTGCATATCTGCTACAAATGCTCCTCTATGCTCCATCACCCTCTACTTTTCGTCACCGGGCGGCGCGAAGCTTTAACCAGATCCTGAAAATGAAACATATGCCTCACAGAGATGCAGAATAATTCAGAAATCATCATCTCTTCCTGCTGAATCCTGGAACAAGTTGGTATATTGAATTTGTGATTTGATTCTTGTTGCTTTCCTACCAAGCATTTCACGACATTGGGTTCGCGTTCTCCTTGTTCCCTATATACTGAGGCTGGATCGAACATCTTACTCATCAAAAGAAAAACAGCATAGTCATTAAAAATGATAACTATCTATCCTTCTGGATTGTAGAACACGTTTGGGGTGTGTCATTATGTAATTCTTTGCCTCTATTTTAGTTATCTAAGAATTTGAAGAACTCTTCACCAGCTATTGGTTAGACATTCGTCAAGATGCAAAGTAAAACTATGTCTTACATCCTAGGTCAGGTCCCATTCACTGTTTCAAAACAAAGTCATAGTAGGGACTATCGTTGAGCTGTGGCCAATGCAACCGCCATAGGAGACCGCCCATTCATAAAGTAAAGCCACTTTACAAAAGAGCACTCAAGCTAGCGCTGTAACGTGGTACTCACACAAAGCTAATCGTGTAGAAAAGCATTCCTATTAAGTGCATTGACAAGTATAGGTAAGTTCCCATTTCAAGTGCATCCTCTGTCCGGGCTATAGTACAGGAGCAATATCTAATTATCTCTCCTTAATGTAACTACAAGCAAAGTCTCCCAATATACCGCCACTTTAAAGAAAAATCCCAGATGCAAATTCGATTATGATAATCAGATAAAGTGTTCAAAATATCTGATGTACCGAGAATGTTGTTTTGTCACCTCAGTCAAGCAATCTCATCTGTCCTCATAGTCTCCGACAAACACATTCGTACATTATCGAAAACAATATCCGCAGCAAACCTTATATATAATCTCTATGCAGCCTCAAAAAATCAAAGATTACACGCTCGAATTGCCTGTCTGGGAGAAATAATGCATTCCAGGGGGTCAGGTTTGGAATTATGCCTTGAAATTGTTCGTATTGGAGAAACGTATCGGAGAAACGTATTCGATCGTGAAGATTTCCACTATATAGCCATCGCAAGATGATTTACTATTTCATACTATGCATTCACCGATTTTGGGGTTAAGGAAACGGACTCGTGGCGCCTTGTCAGACTTTGTTGAAGAGACCTCGAGATTGAGTAGGACTTTTAGTTTGGAAACGACGGGTCACGCCCAAAAAAAGCAGGTCTGTATAGAAGAAACATTAAAAGCGTGAAGCACGACTGGCGACTCGAGCTCTTCAAAAACTCCACCAGGCTGTGAGATACCCATGGACTGCATGTAGTCATCTAAACACGCCACAACTTGTTCTGAGACGCCACTAAAGCCTTCAATACTGTCCTACTCTGTAGATGCTAGCATCAGAAGAAAGTGCGTCACCATTTCGGACAGAATCTCGTAATTGCTTTTTATCACACGCTCGCCACATGCCGCAAAATAAAAAAAAAAGCCTTCAGTCCGTAACTGCGTCTGCATTTATCGCATAAAAGCCTCTATTCCCCGTGCGGCTCCTCGTCGCAAATCCCCTCAAGAGGGAATCCCCGGGGGAACTCAGCTGCGCATGTTTCAACCTCCAGCCACAGCGATGGAACACCCGCTGCTGACCGACCACCTCACGCTAAAAGGATAGCCCCACTCCACTCCTCCTTCCTACGTAATCCGCCATGATCTCTCTACACGTTACGGCAAGTCAGTCAACTTCTGGATGACTGCAAATTGCTCCTTTGTTTCGGCCGAGAGTGGCGCGTTACCAGGACGGTCGACGAGAATGGTGTAAACACCAGCTGCGGTTGCTGCCACGGCTTCTGAAGGATGTTGTTAGCCGAGTCTATTATGTGGCCAGAGTGAAGAGCAGAATTAACAGTGGAATTGGTGGGAGGGGGATGGAATTATGAACAGTGAAAGTTATGTTAACGTGGCGGGATTGGAAGCGAATATGTTTGCTCGCAAGGAACCAGGCTAAAGAAAGCACGCATGTAGGAGCAGGTGGTGTGGTGTTGCTGAAAGTACGTGCGTGCATGGAATAGATGAAGTCCGTAGGGCGATGGGGCATTGTTTCATGTAGAAATAATGGGCGGTCGTCGGTACGAACGGCGCACGGATCCCTGGCGGAACTTAGAAACAACATACCTTGAACGTTATCGGTCAGAAAGACGACCTTTCGAGTCTCATTCCCAAGTTCTGAGCAGATCTTTTCATATGAGCCTTGGTGCAACTTCGAGCCCGCGTTCACGGTGTCATAGTGAGCCGAGAAGAGGGGCTTGATGTCCCGCGTGCTGGAGCCGTCGTCCTCAATATATGAGAAGAACTGGAGCTGAGCCTGTATGCTGCCAGATGAGAATATGGCCAGCGTTTTGCCAGAGTTCTTCCATGCCTCCAATTTCGGGATTACATCATCGAAGAGCGGGGTCTTTAGGTCTCCCTGGCCATATCCGGTCTTCCAAAGATTGCCTATCCAGCGGTCAGCGACAATGGACCGTTATTGCGAATGTTAAAATAGTTTTTATATGCAATTCAAGTGAAACTAGACAATAAAGTCGGATTCAAATATAGCAGTATGATAACCATAAGATAATCACGATGGTGATCGGTGAGAACACCGCTCGACACTGCCACGTATGTCGTGTGCGCAGAGGCGACTATCACAGGGAGACCCCTATACAATTGGCTACGTAGCAACGAATCACGCGTCCACGATTTCTCCTGGCATGTTGGCGGAGATCGCGGCTACCACAGGGTCCCTGGAGGGGCCAAAGGCCTGCAGGAAAACCGGCCACATGCGACACTGGAGCCAGACAACGACGCAAACGGACGAAGAGAGGAAAATCACACGAGGACCTACCTTGTAGCTGCTTCAAGTACGCGGCCTTGACGTCTCTCAACGTCAGATCCTCAATGTGTGCAATGAGCGTCTCGGCATCATGTCTACTGTTCTCTGGGAACCCCGCAACGAGGTCCTGGAAGGCTGGGTCGTTCCATGAGTCGCGAGCTAGTCTTGTGAGACGTCTTAGCGCATACGGATACTGCGGTATCGTGAGTATGCTGCCAATGCGGATAGCTACCCCTCATTCAGGACGACCGCGTGACGGATGGCTAAAGGACATTTGAAGATGAGGATGGAAAGGAGAGTCTTGGAGAGTCCCATGGGCTTGAAGTGGAAATGAGTGGCTTTGCGATTGCCGGAGAGAACCAGAGCGATGGAAGCGCGGGCCGTCTGTGGCTCGATTCCAGTTGGTGAGAGTTGGTCACACGCCCCGAGGCTGTCGGAAAACGCGCAACGCCACGAGAAGACGAAGCTCATGACCACAAAGAAATAAGCTTACCAAAACGTCCTTTACGAAGGAAATACTCGAGATTGTCCCTTCTAGACACAAGCGAAGAATGGTTAGTGGTGGTGTGCGTAACAGTTGCACCAACTCGCGGGTAGAGGACGTCTGGGAACACTGGATGGCTGAGTTCACTGTGGCGCAACGAGAATCCGGGGTAACAGCTGTCGAGCGACAAAAGCAACAGGCCAAGGAGCGCGTGGTTCATTGATTCTGTTGTGCGGCGGATGGCGGCCTGGGCCAGACCAGACCAAGCCGCCGCATGCAGCAGGTTCGGGATGTTGGAAGGCTGGGTGCAGACAGTTGCTTTTCCGCTCGGGAATATGCGTCCACGAGCAGAGGGGGGAAGCGTGCGACAAACTCACCTATGTCGAGGAGAACGGTATCTGCATTTCCCCAGCGCTGGAGGTCGAGCGTCGCGGCAGACATGTTTGTGTTGATGTTGGAATTGGAAGCGGTGAGGGGCGGTGAAGGCGAAAATTTTCTATAGACGAACTATTTCAGCTGGTGGTGTGTCTGTGCGGTGCGCTGGTTGGTGCAAAATAATTTGAAGATGCAAAATCAAGACATGGCGGTCAAGAGACTGCAAAACTGTGGTGTAGTAAGATGATAACGAGTAATAGACTAGTTGCCGAATTGACAGCTGCTATTCGTGAAATTGTTCATGCTCCTGCGGAAAACTCTGCATCTGTCGGGTCGGACAGCAGAACGCCTATCGCGACCGTGAACGAGGTTGTGAATTGTGAACGCCGTGGAGTCGCTTTCAGCAGAGCTGGTGCTCTCCACTGTGGTTTTTCCTTTTGCTCGCTCGGCTGCGAGGGCGTCGATGACGGAACTGGACGCGCAGCTGAAGATTCATCAGGTACCATCGGCCGGAAACAGCATGTAAACAACAACATGGCGATGTGTTGATGTCCAGATCTGCTTTGGGGCGGTCGCGGGAGACCCACTCGAGCTGTCCACTTTTCTTCAATTAAGAGGTGGGCCCTGGTCAATATGAATTGTTTGAATTGCCATAGGTCGAAAAGGGCAAAAATCCGATGTGCTGTCGGTGGAGATGTCGCTGTCACGCTTCACCGCCCGCAAAAGTCAGGGACTGAGGTCGCGGGAAGTGGGCATTGGGGCACATGTTACCTGCAGTAGCGCTCGCGGAGGCATCGAGTGCCTGTCCAGAATGCATGGTGGTGGCGGGCAAGTCAGGCGCTTTCTCTCAATAATCATTAGCTTACGCCAAACATGCACCCAAACCTGCACGCCTCATGCAGCGTCCCATTGAAGCAACCTTTGGCGTGCCCAGGCCGGAACCTCGGCCAGCCTACGGACTGTATCGTGGACGAATTCCGAGTCCGGAGAGAGCAAACTCGACGGGGAGAAACTATAGGATGCGCTTGGAGCAGAGGACAGTGGACTGCCGTCCATTCGTGCAAGGCCGCCTACACCGACTTTGTTTCATCTCCGTTGCGTTCGGCTCGTGGCCAGTCTCGGCAGGCCACGAAGGCAGTTGGAAGCATTGTTGGAATGGAAGCAGCGGGAATCTGCATCGAAGGGAGGATTGATTATCTGGGATTGATATTCATAGCATGAAGGATGGTTGGGAGGAAGGGAGCTCTGAAGCTTTCCCCAGCTGCGGCTATTACCCGCTGGCCGTGCCTCACTGCCTCTTGATGCGGGACTGGGAGAGCTGCTCTTGCAAGCGTACCACGCAACACAAGGTGGGGCTGGGCGCTAAGAGCGTTGAAACGCTTTGGAGCTCGATCGGGACAGCTGTTCAAAGGCCCCCTGAGACGTACATACATACGGTGAGATGGCGCGCCAGCGAGGTGCAATCTCTCGATATCGCGAGCCAGCGGGGTGGGAAATCACCGTGGAACGAAAGGCCGACAGATGCCCAGGTCGGCAGACCGAGCACGATGACGGTTGTCCATGGCCGTCGCCGGGGTGGTCGCTCTGGGGATGAGGATGTGGACACGAAGGGGGCGCTCATCGGATGCGTGCCTGAGGCCAATGAGCAGCCACAGAGGCCAGATGGCAGTTGTCGTGCGACGCGTTGCCCCGGGGCCCAGGTGTCGCGTTGCACCGCGGGCACTGGAATGGCAGCAAGCGGCCGGCTGACTGACGTTCGCGCTCTTCCAGCAGCAGCTCTGCTGATCCACCCGCGATCAACGGAGCCTGGTGGCCGTGGACTGGCGCGCTTGGGCCATCACGCCAGCAATCGTGGCCGCCGCTGACTGCACTGGCGACTCCGTCCACGGACGAGCAAGCAAGGCTGCAAGGAGCTTGTTTCAGGACCGCTGCTCAGCGTCACCTTCGAATGTTGTCGCCGGAAAAGCGACCCCACCAGCGGGTTCGAGTGCCCGGCAGCCCAGGACCATCACGCAACAGTGGTGCAAGACGGGCACCCAATTCATGCTCCCCTTGGCGGCCCTGGCAAGACGCGACGGTTTTGTTTGGGGGGGCAGTCACCGGGTGCGAAGAGTGGCAGCAGCCATGAGGTGATGGCCGTCGCTGTGGAAAGCGAGCGAAGACGACAGAAGGCGCGGACAGTTCGGCGGGGCGCACGCCGGCGGCGATTGGCTGCGCGCGGGCTGGGCCCTCGGTCGCAACTGGCTTGCGCTGCACTCGCGGCCGGGGGGTGTGCCAGACGCCCAAGACCGGCTAGACCGCTCCTGGGCTGCTTTGGCGCCTCTTTGTGCATTAGCGGAAGGCGCAGGCGCATGGGTCGCTGCTGCCCCAATCTATTTCTGCCGTATGCAGCCTAGCCCATGCCAACAATGGCCTGCCCGCGTGATTGGCCGGCTGCCAGACCGCTGGTGTGCCTGGTCGGTCCCCATAAGCGTGCCGGTTCCCAGCTCTCCCTCGAAGCCCACGCTCACCTCAAGCTCCATCCACCGTACCATGTCCTAATACACGTCAACCGCTCCCTTCGTTCCGTCGTCGCCGTCTGCGCAGCCAGCAACCCTTCCTTCTTCATCCTACTGCCCCTTCCCCTTCTCGACTGCTTCCTTCCGCTTCTCGCCTTAATACCACCTCGTCCGCCCACTCTCCATTCTCTACCGTCGCCCAAGGAACCACTGCTGCATTGCAAGACGAGCGTAAACAAGCCCGACCCCCCGAACCTCACTCCACCCACACGCCTCTCCCATCTCCACCCACCACCCAACCCATCTCCCGCCATCTTCTCGGACATTGATGTACTGAATTTAGCTGCCTGCTGTTGGCGTCACCGGACCACTGCCTCGCCTCCGCTTCGTCATCAATGCTCTGAGCTCTCGCCGCCAACCCTCGAGTCCCACAGCCACACCAGAACCAGCTTCGTGGACACGCGTTTGATGCTCCAATCGATCACGCACCCTTCCAGTGAAAGCCGTCAACTATAGCGTCCTCGCACCCCGACAATCCCGCGATCCCTTGCTATCCGTGAGCCTGTTCCGCTGACTCACGCCCCGACCACCGTCATCCTCGACCAAGGCAACCGCTTCCTTGCCTCTCTCACCTACGCCCCTCCACGTGTCACGATTTCCTCTCTTATCACGCAGCGATCTCTCCTACTGTTTCCCGGACGTCCAGCACATCCGCACGACACCTTCTTTCTCTTGCCCACCGCTCGTTGATCCGGGTTATCCATACGAATTAATACCTTCAATGAGCACCACACTCTCTTGAACTTTCCTTAGCCTTTTACCAGTCGACGGACCCCCTGTGCATATTCCGGACGGCTTTTCCTATTTTGCGTTCGGATTCCCTGGAGCGGCCTACTACACCTGCAGCCTGTTTGCCTGACGATATCGCTTCTACCTTGTGCTTTACTCATATCCATCCACATCGTCATCTTTTCCATTTATCGCTATCTTTGAGGCCAGTCGTCACCCAAAAGTGCCATTAGATCCTCGCTTCTAGGGTTGATTGTCCAATCAACCCTCTGTTTGACTATTACCTCGGAGCTCTTCCCGGTCTTCTCGTTCTGTTACTTCAGCGTCTCAGCTTTCCGCCAACGGGTCTTTTCCACGTCCCCTCTGGCCTGCTGATCTCGGCTTCTTTCGTCCAGCCACCCTTATGGATTGTATGCGCAACCAGCTCAAGGAGGGTGTTGTGCTTAATGGACGATATGAAACCATCTCTCCTCTCAACCATGGTTCCTTCGGCATGGTCTTCCAGGCCAAGGACCTCGTAACCGGCGAACACGTAGCCATCAAATGCCTCACAAAGTCCACCGCCGACAACATTTGCCCCTCAATCTTCGCGGTCGATGAGCATTCCGAAGAGCTGTCGATCCACCTCCACATGGGACCACACCCGAACGTTGTCAACCTGCTTGAGTCCTTTGAAACCCAGAACCACATCTATCTCGTGCTCGAGCTTTGCTCCAATGGTGACCTCTACGAAGCCATTCGCCTTGGCAAGGGTCCCAAAGAGACCGAACACGTCCGGGACTTCATGCACCAGCTGGTGGACGCCGTCGAACACATGCACACCAACGGGATTTACCACCGCGACATCAAGCCGGAGAACATATTCCTCACCCAATCTGGCTCTATGAAGATTGGTGACTTCGGACTTGCAACCACTGGACCCTGGTCATACGAGGTTGCTGTTGGCAGTGATCGTTATATGGCTCCTGAGCAGTATGATCCAACCTACGCTGGCTACTCGACTGCCAAGGTTGATATTTGGGCTATCGGCATTTGCCTGTTGAACGTTCTCTTCTCGCGCAATCCATTCGCGGTGCCCGCTCCCTCGGATCCGCTATACGCGGACTTTGCCCTGGACAAACAAACACTGTTCGATGTCTTCCCAAACATGTCTCAGGACACCTTCGAAGTGCTGATTCATTGTTTGGCCATCGACCCGGAGAAGCGTGACCTGTCGCATGTCAGGGAGGCTTTGGATCGCGTGATCAGCTTCACCACTGACGACGAGAGCCTTGATGACTTCTGCACGGAAGAGCGCGAGCCCGTCATTGCTAGCGCCAACCGTGAGCCGCTGCGCACTCCCTCGGTGTCCACCCCTCAGCTGGATCAGGGTGGGTCGTTCCCATGGGCCAAGGCTCTCGCAATGTCCCCTCCTCAGCAAGTTCGCCAATTGTCAGCAATTCCCGACACCGAGGTGTACTCCGAAGACTTATTCCCTGGCTCCGAGCGTTCGAGCCACGGGTGGTTCGACGTCAAACCAGACAACGCTTCCACCGTCTCGTTCGTGGACTCTGGGTTGGGCCTGTCCTTCAAGTCCACTGACGTCACCCAACCCAAACCCATGACGATCGCTCGATCTCGGCCCGTCCCTATCTCCGGCTCCCTTCCTGTCAATGCCGCTAGACCTTTCAACAGCATGGCATCCGTCTTTGGCAAGAAGCGTGATGTCATCTCCAAAAGCTGGAGCGATCTCTGGGATGAGGAGGAAGAGGAACATGCTATCGCCGAAATTGAGAACAACTATCTTCCGTTGAACGGGCTCAAGAGCGAGAAGCAGTGGGACCAGGGCGAGAGCGGGTCTGGTGTTTCAACTCCACGTGGTGGTCTTTCCGAGATGAAGAACCCTGCTATCGTCAACAACAGCAGGAGTCGTTCGCCCAAGACCAACCGCCGCGTTGACGAGCATGTCAGCGAATATACTGGCTTTGTCTTCGAGGAGCACACCCCAACTGTTCCTCGCTATTCCCCTCCCTCGAAGCGCACCGCTTTGGACAAGTGGGCTGCGCTAGGTGACCGCAGACGTGGTCTGCAGCAAGCGCAACAAAAGGCTGCAAAACAACCGGCAAAGCAATCTCCAACATCTCCGACTTCCGCCAGGAAGCGCAGCCGGACTGGGAGCTGGCGACGCCAAATCCAATGGGGCCCTAGCCAAATCGACACCGCCGTCTTGGAACGGAAGGGCCACTGGAACATGAGTAAGGATTGGCGCCACCATGATCATCAGGTCGATGACATTGGCGACCTAGAGTGGGTTGGGGGTTGGAATGACCTCCACTTGTAGTCTTGACACTTTTCATCCCTTGTTTTTCTTTTGGACAGAACACAAACTTTTAAAACACTTTTCAACCTAGGACCTTTCTTTAGGGTTTCTTCTACCAGTCTGTAGCTTTAGAGATACCACATTTCCCTTTCTCCGTCTGCTACTCAGACCAGAGTTTCCTGTCGATGGCTCTTTCTCTTTTGTTACTTGCGAATCTGGGAGCATTGGGAAATTCTAGGGTTGCATGGGCGGTTTTGGGAAATGATGCGAACTGTACCGATGGAAGCGAACTCGGCGAAGGGATTTCCTCAACTTCACTTCAACTCTTAAGGGATGATTAGTTAGTCAAGACTCGTATCCGCGGGTTCAGGTCAGGACGATACCTACCTGAACCGGGATTTACCCACTCAAACCCTCTGATCACTTGGCATTGCGTGAAAGTGATCGTGGACCCCGACAGATGATATTTACTTTAGATAGTAGTCAAGAATGTCTAGGTAGCTTTGCTAGTATTGAATGTAAGTGAGCAAACGTGAGTATAAGTGTTGCTTTCTAACGGATCTCGCATTGAGCAGGATGATAGTGTTTGCAGAGCCTCAGCATTCGACTCGCTTATCTAACGCGACTAAATATGAGGTCTGCCACCATATGTATGGGCTCTCTGTTCTTCAATCAGTAGCCAGGGTTCATCTATCAGACAATATCTCACTCCCCCTATGAAATTCTTGACGAAATGTCGGGGAATAGGTTAGAGCCTGCAATCTTGTTTTCTCAAGGACGAAATCCAGTCACTGCTTCGAGGATGGGGGGTTTTGCATCATCAGAGCAAGATGCTGCCCACAGTTCTGTCCATAGTTAAATTATGGTCTTACATCCCTTCTCACTTTCTCGGGGTCAGCAAGGTTTCACTTCTCGAGGCAGGTAAATCGTGGCTCACTTCACTGGCCGTGGCTTCGACACTACTACGACTTCACCACCACCAGCATCACCAGTCTTAGCTTCACCCGTCCCCCACCTCCACCTCCACCTCCATCTCACTTGGACACGAACAGATGTCCGTAGGCCACCATGGCTTGCAGACAGCTGTCAGTGACCGCTGGTGAGCCAAGCGCTTCCCGACCCTCTGCTCATTCTCACCCGGTAGCGCCGCTGCAACTGAAGGGATCCGAAGTCACCAAAGAAACCGTCAAAGAGGCCTTCAAACAGGGCGTTCGGAGCCTCTTACGCCTCCCACCCAAGCGCTTCCCCAAGTTCATGTCCCTCCCTCTCGAGCTCCGGAACAAAATATACGGCATATTCCTCTTCGGCGGCGACGGCGAAAACGTCACACTCTGCGTCCGCCTTGCCAAAACAAAAGTCAAGCAGCCATCACAAACCAAGAATCCGCTTGTCCGCCTGCACCAGCATCTTCTCCAAAACAGTGTCGGTGCCAGTCAGGGAGTGAATAAGAAACCATCAAAGAGAAGGCTGTTCACGCACATCGCCGACCTCTTCCTCACAAACTCGACGGTGAAGACTGAAGCCGAAGCCGTCTTCTACCGCCACACAATGCTCATATCCAGCACCGCAACCTCCGCACTCACAAAACTATGCCACAATACCCGCGACCTTGACGCTTGCCTCCGAGACCGTATCATTCAATACCTCCTATCCCCAGCTCCCTGCGCTACAAAGATCCGCCACGTCACGCTCCGAATCACCGACTTACGCGATGTACCGATGAGCGCGCCTGGGATGCAGTTCATTGATAGTCTGGAACCGGATCCGTTGACGAGCGATCTCTGCAAGAAGTACAATATCCGGTATAAAGTCGACCGACGGTTTTTCAAAGCACTGACCTTCAACTTGGTCTCCGCGCTCTATGCCCCGTGTCTACAGACCATTGCACTAGATGTACGTGGCGCGGCGTGGCCTAGCATTCGCGCGTCTAAGGAAATCGATCTAGAGCCTGATCACTTGCCGACGGCGAAGGTTGTGGAAGTGTGTTACCAGGTTTGGGAACGGCATAGGGAGAATGTGGTGAGGTGTAGGAATACACATGGAGATGGGGTGGTTGGGGAGAATGGGCTAGGCTTTGTGGAGCCGGATATGGCGATTTTGTTGTTTGGTGGATTGGGACTTCCGCTTCCGGAGGGGTGTGGGTTAAGGAAGGAGGGGACAATGGTGAAGTGGGGGTATGGAAATATTGAGAGGACTTGAGCGAATTTAGGGGTGTGGGTATACGCGAGGGGAGAAAGAGAGGCGGGTTAAAGGGTGGGTCTTGGGGCGCGGTTTGGATTGACCGACCTCACTCTTCGCAATGTTGGATGGCGTATGATTGATTGCTCAACGACCTGGATTGGCGTTCAAAATACGAACGGCATACTATATTGACTCACAAGCTGAGAGATAGCTCACTGAAAGGGGGCCACGCGAGGTTGAATGCTGATTGTCCTATTTCCGTAGTAATAGTTTCCACAATACCGAGAGCACACCTTGCCACACAGTGTCCGTGCTCTGTCGAGCTCCCTCCCAAACGCCGAATCTGCTGGGTATCATTATACGAAAGAAACTGCCCTAGCTCTGTTGTCTATGGCCCAAAGCCTGTCGGACTGGTCGGGCTTGTTAAGCCTTTGCTCTTCCTCCTCTTCTCCCCCGGTAATTTTGGCACCTTTGCAATGCTTCCCTTCCTCGAAGGCCCCGAAGTTCCTTCCGGCGCGATAGACTTGGGGGTCGGTGCCGCTGTGCTTACTGTGCTCTCTGCCTCTATTGACTTGACTGGTACCGCCAACGTAGCTCCGGTTTCTCGAGCAGCAGCTTGCGCCTTGTTCCGCGCTTCGACTTGCTCCTTGGTACTGGTGAAAACGAAGGCTCCCGGCTCTCCTTGGAGGGGATTCTCGTCCATGAATTCGTGGCCGTACTTATTCACCATGTTCAGGGTGCTCATGAAGAAATCGTCATTGTACTCGGTCATGGAGGCTTGAGCCGCTGGGGCGCTTGCAATCTGGGATCCTTCGACGACCGACTCCGCGCCGGGACTGCCTGCCCGGCTGGCCGAACCCGGAGCGGCAGCGGCTTTGGCTATCTCGTAAGATGGTGGAAGATAGGTATGGCCGGTGGCAGGAGCAAAGTGTGACATGGCCCGCCCTAACTCGAAGAACTCTTGAATGTTGGTCGTAATCGAGAGCTGGACACAATAGAATGAGCGAAGTTCACGTGACGACAGGTCTTAGTGGGGATGCTACTACCATTCTTGCCTGCAGGATATCCAACATATTCGGCGACATGAGAATCTTCTCCCCAACAGTATAGTAAGTCCCGGTGACCCTGACTTCCATCTTTTGATGTCCTTTCTCGTCTGTACCTTTGGTACGGAACTGTCTCTGAATAACCCACGGCTGTCCGGGGGCTTGTGGCTCCGCAGCCACGAGGAAAGCGGTTCCATCCTTGGTCTTCAGCAGGCTCTCGAAGTTTTTGCGACTGTTGAGAACAGCCAGGTTGTTGGTGCGGCCTGCGTCCTGGGCCACGACGGTGTTGTTGGAAATCGGATCATAGAAGATGGAGTTCATAAAGTACCACAGGATGGACTCTGAATTGACATTGCCGCCGGGGAGCCCCAGAAGAACTGAGGGGTCAGCCCATTCCTGCTCGTCAAGCGGAGGCGGTTGAGGGGCCATGATTGCCGCAAATGGTCTCAGTACATGGGGAAGTCGGGATGGAGGCCGCATTTATGAATTCAGGTGGCTGCGGGGGAGCTAGCGTGCGCCAAGCCGCTATATCTAAGTAATAGAGACCTCCGCGATTCCACTCTGCAGCTCCGCATCCTCACAGCGACCACACGCGACCACGCGACCACGCAACCACGCAGCCACGCCACAGAACCAAAACATCATGGATCTCGTGCAGACAGTCCGCAAGGAAGGCAGCCGGTATGTTCGCGACACTTGTCTATTCTTTGGCAGTCCACTAACCGGAGCAACAGCGGAGGCCGTGCCGACTTCAAATGGGAAGATGTCAAGGCCGACGCCCAGCGCGAGAACTATCTCGGCCACTCTTTGATGGCGCGTATGTTGAGTCCAGCCCCTTCCATAAACGCCTCTGACTTTTTGTAGCCGTCGGTCGCTGGCAAAACGGCCGTGATCTCAACTGGTACGCCAAAGGCGACGATCCCGACAAGCAAACAGCCGCTGAAAAGCTCGCCGAAGAGAAACGCCGCGTCAGGGAAGCCGAAGAAGATGCCATGTTGGCAGCCATGGGCCTTCCGGTGCCAGAGCGCGCTTCCAAGAATGCGAACCTGACGCCTCTGGGGAAACAAGCCAACGACGCCGATATCGAACGCGCCATGGCCGAGATTGCCGCCGCCGACGACGACGGAGAGGAGCGTGGGAAAGGAGTGGGCTACGGTGCATACAGCGGAAAGGCGGGCGATGTCGTTGGCGGGGACGGCGATGTGCTGGAGGGCCACGCGGGGCGTAGACTGGATCGCACCAGGCGAGAGCGAAGCCGCGACCGAAAGGACGCGCGGGACCGAGACGGTGATCGGAAGAAGAGGAGGCTATCAAGGAGCAGGTCTAGGGAACACCGCGACCGACGGAGGGACCGCTCGAGATCTAAAGAGCGGCGTAGGGCCAAAGAGAGGGTTCGAGACGGCCATCGCGACCACGATAAACGACGGCACCGTTCGAGAAGCCGGGATCGCAAGCACCGAGACGAGGATCGCCGCCCCAAGCGACCCTCTGGGGAAGAACGCTCACGTTCGCGAGATCGATACCGGCGACGACGGAGCAGGTCCCCTGATGAGAGGACGCGAAGAAGGCGCGATTGATCGGACATGTGTAGAAACACCGAGCTCGCCAACCATGCCCTCAAACAGCTTCGCGATGGCGAGAACGCCTTTGCCGATATCCGCGAACTCGCCCGCACTTCTGGTGGTGTTGCCGCTCTTCGTGTCCTCGTCCGCTCTGAGCAGTCATTCCCGGTCTTCGTCCAGCAAATTCCCACGCTCAGCGCCCTCGGCTGCTCGTTATGAACACGTAGAATGTGAGCCTCACATCACCATCCACTTCTCAGCACTTCGCGAGACCAAGACGGCAGACGGGCATTGCTAAGAAACTTTGGCCACAACTCGACTTAGCTTTTCGAAGGTATACAGCCTCAACCTAGCTTCTCTAAACCATCAAATTGATCATATGCATCCAGCGTCTCTATCAGGGTTTATTCAAGACCCGCTCAACTACCTTCAATATTTCCACTAGTTCTTCATCCTTCATCGGTTTCCCCACGATTTGGACGGCTCCAGGAGCTCCTTCGAACGTGTCAGGGTCATCTTTAGACAAGTCAGCAGCCACGTTCAAGCATATCTTGCTGGGGAAGTCTCACATAGTGGTTCATAATTTGCCTCCTTGTTAATGAAGGGCTCATCCAGCTGTCTGTTTGCTTGTAGGTATGGCAAGATCCCAGCAGGATACTGTGAAGCGCGTTAGCCACGGTTTCTTTTCCCATGTCTCCACCTTCTCTTACATTCAGTAGATTTTGCAGAACGGTGTAGAGAGCCAGACCATAGGTATCGTGTGGCACAGCAGTGGCCTGATACCCGGGCATCAAAATCGCATCCAGCCTGTTCTCTACAACCAAATCGTGATACACCTTCAACACCTTTGCGCGCTCCACATTCATCTCCCACACATCATCCAGAGAGGGCTTCCAGCCAGCCAATTCAGGGAAGTTCGCCCCCTTGATCGAAGGCACCCACGGCTCCCCTGATGCATCGACATATTGCTTCGGGGTCGCCTTGGGATCCAGCATGAAGTACTTGTAAGCCAGCATACCAGTCTCGTACAGGTCTGGGATCTTATCGTCGAGTAGCACCACAGAATGACCCGCTTCCTTCAGTACCGTTGCCGCACTGTGCAGCGCCCTCGCAATAGTCGGGTGCAACGGTCGCTTTGGATGTCCCCGAATCAGACCGAACTTCAATGGCCGTGTGAAAAGCTCGACCCGACGCCAGGGCACGTTCAGTGTATTCTCGTCGAAATCCCAGGGCTCACTATCGATCACTGTCCTCATGAACAACTCATAATCCCGCACACTATGTCCCTCTGGTCCGATGACCGGAAGTATACTTCCCGGACTTCCAATCCTTCCCGGGGGAACCTTCCTGCCGAATGGGATTCTCCCTGCCGTAGGCTTGAAACTGCTGATTCCATTACACAACGCCGGAATCCTATTTGACCCGGCGATGTCAGTTGCGAGGCCCATAATCGATCCTCGCAGCTTGATCAAGGCGCCTTCACCGCCTGTGCTTCCTCCCGCCGTCAGACAGAGTTTGTTTGGGTTCAGGGTGCGGCCAAAGATGTTGTTGTGCGAGTCGGCCGTCATCATCGATTGCGGTAAGTTCGTTTTCACGTAGAAGACGGCGCCGTGCCGGAAGAGAATGTCGACGAGAATGGAGTTTGAGGCTGCGGGGGGGTGGGCGAGGAATGACACGTAGCCGATGGTCGTCTGGGTACCTTTGACGTTGAAGGAGTCCTATACGCACACACGGGATGTCAGAGTGACTACAACCAACCCAACCCAACCCCATATGCGGTATATTATAGGAATTGGAGAAGGGACTCAGAATACCATACCTTCAGACTAATCGGCAACCCATGGAACGGTCCCATAGGCTTCCCCTCGTTGGCTAAATAGTCATCGCACTGCCTGGCCCTTACAAGCGCCTCGTCGAACATGATCTCCGTACAGCAGTTCACTAATTGCTGTGCAATCGCAGCTCTTTTGCAAAATGCGAGTGTTACATCGTAGCTCTTAACTTTTCCGCTGCTCATCAGATCCACCAGATCAGTAGCGTCATACTTTTCCGTCAAGTCCAGTTCGTTTGAGGTCAGGATCCCGCATTCCCGAGGCACGTCGAGTACATTGAGGGTCGAGGTTGAGGAGATCTGGGATGTGAGCGAGGAGGGCAGGCGCCATTCTAAGGGTATCTTTTTGGAGACGGCTGAGCGCTTGGAGGCGGCGAGGGTCTCCCAGTCTGCTATGGGTTCGGTCATACTGGGTGAGTGTATGCGTTTACGTCGAGCGTGAGCGTGAGCGTGAGCGTGAAGGCCAGCAAAGAACCGGAGGTTTCGGGGAAAGAAACAAGAAGGGCAGCTGCGGCATATTTATCGGAGTGAGCTTTCTAGCATTGATAAGCTGACTGACAGTCCTTCGTTGTGCAAAGGGTGGGGAAAGGCAATTGGGGATCCGAATGCATGTAGGTGCAGCTATTCCGCCCCGCACCGTCAAGTGTAGGTACCCCGCCCCCGCAACACCTCCGGAGAGCCATTCGCCATGCAAGGCACATCCGGCTGTGCACATATTCTTCGGTTTGTAAGACTCAAACAGCCAATTGGCGAGACGGACACGAGCGTAACGAATATACCGAACCGATCTTCTGAACATGCTGACCGCATTGGTATATACGGTACGGTTCACCCCCCTCAAACCTTCTCCCCAGCAGCCCTCCGAATAAAGTCCACCGTTTCATCAGGCATCGAGAGAAAAGGACTATGACTAGCCTTGATCCTCTCCACCTCAAATTCCGCACCCATGCTCTTCGCCTGCTCAACCATAGCTTCCTGCGCAACTGCAGGAATCGCATTATCCTCCTCGCAAAGAAGATACGAGTTCGGAATCTCGAGCCACGCATTCGCAGTCGCCTTCGTGTTCTGCGTCCCAAAGGAATGAGTCTCGAGGAGCGAAACGTATTTCTTCTTGTCCGAGTCCGGAAGATCGTTGTAGAAGACATCGGAGACGTTTTTGCAGTGTATGACGGGACCCTGTCTGCCTTTCAGCGCTGCGCAATCCAACTCACAATGTAACCGGGAGAGATTCGATCTCACCTTGAACTCCCACCAATCCGGAACACTCTGATCAAGAGCATCCATCAAACTCACGCCCACGGGCGCTACAAAACTGCACATGAAAGCAATCCTCACCACGCCTCCCTTCTCGCCTTTCTTCTCTCGCTGTTTCTTACCGAGCCCCGTTAACCCGCAGCCGGCGATGATGCCGCTCCAGCTGTGGGACACGACGACGACGTCGTTGCCGCTGCCGATTGCCTGTGCAACGAGATCTCGTAGCGCCTGGATGTCTTGGGAGAGGTCTTTGGGGGGAGGATTGCTGCCAACTGATGGCATTTTGCAGGAGAGAAAGGTGTAGCCGTGGTCTTGCTCGAGTTTCGTTTTGACTTGTGAGAAAACTGCGGGAGTGTGCCATGCGCCTGGCATGGCGACGATGACTGGTTTCGACATTCCGAGTGCTGTATAAATCAATGCGAGAAGTGAGAAGTGTCAAGAGAAGAAGCAAGTGAAGGAATTGTTAAAAGGAAGCTCTCACTTGAGGAGTCGGGTAGTCCTAGGTTAAGATATCGGTGACAGCTGTGAAACTGCTGTTGAATTGAAATGTTGTCGGGGTCAATATCAGAGCAGACGTTCTCGGTTTCGAGGGATATGTCGCTCTTAAAGGCTGGAGTTAGTGTCAGCATTCCTTGATCTAGAATTGTACCCCGCGAGAGGCCTTAAAAGAAACTTCGATCCAGCCGTGGAGGCGTTCCGTCGATAGGTGGAATGCAGGGCCCATACGCCAGATCAAGATTTAGTCGTTCAGGGGCCGACGGCCCCCGCATTATTCAACGGAACAGGTTGCGGAACTTTCCGTCTGCCAATGGGTTCCCTTTTGAATTAACACGTAGACGACCTGGAGCAATGAGATGCAGGCATGTTGCAAATTATTGAAGTGTCCCACACGTTATCGCTGGGCGGGATATAGCAGGGGTATGTACATTTGGATGCTGGCAAATATACCAGCAAGGTCGGGAATCGAACCGCTTTGTTCCACTTCCTGTTGACACGCGACGAGAGCCCGCGCCACAGAATTTGTATCCGGGTTGGCAGCCAGTCTTCGCCGCATAAGTCTAGGTCGGGTTTTCGGAGCGCAGATGTAGTGTAGGTATTACTGTGCCTTCTATATTCCCCCTCTTTTCGTCCCTCATAGAGGACTACAGATGGCCATGGTACGTATCCAGCCTTGGTCTAAAGCCGAATGGTGTGGTGAGCAGAGAGTCCTCAAAAGAACCGCCACCAGATGAAAACGATCATGATGAATCCGAGTGCGCCAATTGGTCCGTACTATGCCAGAGTCAGCCATGTTCTTTGAGTCAATGCCCGCTCGCAGGAGTCTCCAACTTACCTGCTTCAGAAGCAGCTCCCAATTGATCCTAACTGCAGCCTTCTTATATTTTCTGCTGTCCTCCCTCAGTCTACTGGAGATGTCGCCCATGCGCTCCAGGCTGTCGCCACGATACAGCAGATCCTCGATGTTTTTGGTCATGACCTTTGTTACATCCTTGAGCTCGTCGTTCAGCTTGTCGAGGTTCTGGGTGGCGCGCGAATCCTGATACGTTTTCCTGGTGCGCTGGATGAAGGTATCGAACTCGACAAATCCGTAGGGTCGACACGAGGCCGACAGGTATTGTGCTGGTGTGTAGATGGTGGTGAACTCGGAGTTGAGGTCGGAGAGGTATGTGAAGGCGAGCTTGCGGGGGTAGGAGCGGTCGCATATGCAGATGAAGCAGAGGTTGTCGTTGATCAGGTAGCTGTACAAGTCAGTAAGGGTGCTTCTGGAGGTCGCAGGGGTGGGCGTACTGGTACGTGTAGCTGCCGCTCTCGATGCTGGCTTGCGGTTCCGAGTTGCGGTTGAGGCGGCGGAGAACGAGCTTGATCTTGCTCTTGGCCTCGTTGAATTCCGAGTCTGTCTCGCCATCGTCGACCGAGGCGGCCAAGATCAAGCCTGGACCGGGTCAGTTGGCTGTGCGCTTGCAAAGGGTAGATACCGACCGTCGAGGCGCGAGATCAACGTGTGCCGAATCATAGCGGTGTGTCGAAGCAGCGGAGAGATTCTGCGCAGGGAGAATGGATTTGCGTCTTCTGCGGGGCTTCGTGGCGGGTGCGGTCGAAGTAGAGGCAACGTGTCTCTGTTGAGGATGGCAAGGTGGTAGCTGGATGACGCGGGAATCTGTGTGTCGAGGAGCTTGGACCGCGAAGAATGCAAAGACACAAAGACACGAGCCACACCACACTGCAACCTTCCAAGGCTCCCAAGTTCGAACTTCAAGTGGCTCGACGAAGGGTGGCGTCACGGGAACGCGGGAACACGGGAACACGGGAACACGGGATCTCGAGTGCAATCATTCGCATCTACCGCCCTGTGTAACCAAGGCGGCGGACGTAGCTGGAGACGGTGGACAGCATGCTGAACCTGCTTCCCGACTTTCACGCCTTCGTCCTCGCGTCTGGAGGAAGTCGCAAGCCCGGGGTCAGGCCGGCTGCTACTGTTTGCTGTCAATCCGTTTCTGCCCTCTGTCCTCTGCCTTCGTTCTTCTCGTCATAGATTCTCTTCGCCTCGGCCGCGCCCTCTTGTACTGTGATTATAGTCCCGTTGGGAAAGCCGCCACCATGTCCCTACCAATGAGGTATGTTTCTCTGTTCTCAGCTCGTTCTTATGTTATCATCATCAGTGAACATGCATATTCACTTCTTCCGCTATGCTCTCTCCCTCTCCTCTCACGTGATGATACATTCATCGCGTCAATCATGCTATTGTACTTCTCGTTGTCTTCGATTTTCATCTGGTATAACCAGCTTATCTGAGCCATGACTCCAATCATCCTTCTATTGTCCGGCATTGCCCAGTGCCATTGTTCCTGTTATTGTGCGCTTATACACATCTTCACCTCCCAGCGGCCCGTCCTACCGAACAATAGGGATCAGGCCCATTGTCCAGTCCCCCCGTCTGACTATAAGAACAGGTCTCTCAGTCCGCCGGCTGCTTCTCCGAAACAACATCCTCATCTCTTCGAAGCGCCCGTCTTTACGACACCGAACTTCTCTCTTGCTTCGCCCAGCCACGACAGCACTCGTACTTCGCCTCACCGCAACAACCCTCATACTCCGCTCAGCGGCAGCCAGAAGCTTGCTTCGCCCAGAGACTCCGATATCCCTACGTCACCCAAAGGCTACGAGCTCTTTGCTTCAACCGATGGCAACGGCTGTCTTCCAACTACCAAGATGGGCGTCCCACACTCCACCGTCGCTTCTCCCGTCGTCTCCTCTACCTCTTCGCCCATCTCCGACGTTACACCGTCTCCCAGCTCCGCCATATCCGGAAAGAGGCGTTGCGTAGACGACGTCGACAACGATCAAGACTCCGTCCCAGCCCAGAAGAAACGCAACAAGGCTACCCCGAAGTCCAAGGCCAGTCCGAAGCCCACTGCCACAGCCACTCCTACTCCGACCCGTCCAACGCGAAACCGCAAGGCCCCAGAGCGCTTCACCGACATGAAGGAGCCCGCCAAGAAGAAGACCGAGACCGTCGCGCCCAAGAGCGGCAAGCGTGCCTTCGACCCAACCTTCCTGACGACGAACAGCAAGTCGCGTCTCGTCACTGCCGACCTCTACGTACGTCCCATCTCATACCCTTCTTCCTACTACCCATAACTAACTACCCACAGCACCTATTGCTGGACCCAGAAGCCTGGAATGTACTCGGCGCCAGCAACCAAGCCTCCCTCCTCAAGATGTTGCCTGGCTCGCAGGCCAACCGCGGGCTGCTAGCCCAGATCGCAGATGGCGCGAAGAGTGTCGAGAGGCCGGCGAATCTCGGCGGCAACTGTGCGGCTTTCCGCACAGATGTCAAGAAGTGGCAGGATGACCTTGGTGAGGGATACCTCACTAAGACTTGGCAAGATGCGGCAGAGAAGGCTATGAAGGCACGTGCTGCGGGGGATTTTGATGCTTGGAAGGAGGATGAGGGTGAGAGGTGGTGGGGTCAGAAGGGGGAGTGAGGGTTGGAGAGTTGGGAGGGGAGATTAGCTGTGTGTAGAGCACTTCTGGGATTTGGATTGAAGATGAATGGATAGCTTTGCTTTTGAGTTAGGAACCAGGTCTGGTAACCCAGTTTAGGAATGGGACTATCTTGATATGTTTACTTGTATGTGCCTATTTGTAACTCTACTTCTCCCACGTGTGTTGTATTAGACTTGAATTGTACTAATGGTAGCATATGACTTGATTCGCACTAGCTCAAATATTCTATCATAGGGTCCTGCTACCTGCCACGTCAATGTCGCATGCTGGACTTTGACAATACGGAGGTAAGCTGTATGCATCTACCTAGAATTAAGTCCTAGTAACAGTGTGTTGCATAAACTTACTTCTTTCAGCTCTAATTCCTAAAAATCATGCCTTCTGTTCCAATGCACTCATAGCCCTACCAATGTACCCCTCTACAATTCGGCTATATTCGAATAGGGAACTACCTTGACCTGACAGACCTACCACGAGCACTAATCTAAGCAATTAGAATAGTACATGAGCAGACCATCCCTAAAGTCGAGGAGCAAGAGTTAATGGCACGTCTAAACATGTATGTAAACATAAGGGCATACATCGCACATTCCCTAAACCCGCACAGAGACGCAAATCGCCCTGCCACATGCAACAGAGTACACATGTAGTATGATAAAACCTCTCCACTGTGACAGTGCGTTCTTGATAGTTACGCAGGGTGATTAGAATGATAGAAATAGGGAAAGTCTTCCTACCGCATTGACGTGCTTGGAAACAGGATATGTAGGCCTGTAAGTATTATGAGGGTGCAAGGCCTATCTTGCAGCATAGATAGGGACGAATCTTATGCAGGAGTTAGCGCAGCAAAGCAACTGCTGGCTGTCTGTACCTCAGTCACGGCACTCGGGTCCTCCAAGTAGGTATCTTATAAAGGAAAGATAGTTAATCTCTCAATTGACGTGATTAGAAACGGGATAGAGCGTCTCGTAAGTTTTAAGAGGGTACAAGGGCTACGTTATAGTATGAATAGGGCCGAACCTAATAAAGGAGTTGGTGCAGTCTAGCAGCTGTTGTCTGTCTACGCCTCGGTTACGGCGTTCAGGTCCTTTGAGCGGGCATCTCGAAATGGAAAATAATGAACCTTGCTGCTGCTGGGCAGAGCGCATAGGTAAGAAGATTATGCGTCCCTGTCTGAAATCATAGTGAAATCAGTATATGTAGGGTTGAATTTTATAAAGGGGTCAGCGCTGTGTAGCAACAGCTTTGTGCCTTTGCCTTGGCTACGGTACACTGCTGCTTCAAGTGGACATCTGGGGAAGGAAAACGTTGATGCTTGCTTCTGCTATGCCATGTATATAGGTTAGAAGGTCATATGTCTATGTCTAAAATTATAGTGAAATTCAAGCCAGATAGTAACGGGCAAGTTCAGGAAAGGCACTGAGCGAGCTCGAGCAGAGACATCGAAAAGGTAGTACGAGACATTGGCTCCTGCTGGATGCTTCATGTAGTCTAAAGATATATCCATCTCCGTCTATAAACATTCAAATCTATGCGAATCAGGAAGTCGAATTCCCTCCCCAGCCACATCTTTGTTGAAGAAAGTATGCAGCGCAAAACATGGTATCTCAAAAAAAAGTCATTCATCCCATCTACTGCAGAAACTCCACCTGCCGAATAAGAGACCGCCAATGAATCCCCACAGGATCTGGACTCAAATTCCCCTTCTGTTTGCTTGACTCATCCTCACTGTATTGAAACGCTAAAGCTGTGCTCCGGAACTTGCTTTCCATTTCTTCAAATTCACCCTCGGGCGTGCTTTGGCTTGTGACTGCGCCACCGGCGCCGATGTGCCAGGTCTCCTCAGTAGCATCTTCGGATCCTGGCTTGTCGACTTTAACGGCTGTGCGAATTATGACTGAGAAGTCGCCTGCGCCGCCAACGTCCAGGTATCCCAATACCCCTGCATATATCCCACGTCGTCTTCCGTTCTCGGCGTCTTTGAGGAGCTCGCAAGACCGTTTCTTGGGCGCGCCCGTCATGCTGCCAGCAGGCAGACTTTGCACAAAGGCATCGAGACCATAGCTCGCATTGCTAGCTGCCGTATTGGTTCCCGACACATAGTCTTGCGGCTCCTCCCACTCCTCTGGCGTCTTCGCTTTCTGGACACCGGGTGGGACTGCATTGACAACGGAGACGAGTTGGTAGAGCGTTTCGTATTCCTCGACTTCCATCAGCTGGCTCACGTGCACGTGTCCAGCACCGTATACGCCGTGTAGTTGGTGGCGGACAAGGTCGACGATCATCAGGTTCTCGGCACGCTCTTTCGACGTGTTGAGAATTGCGTGGGCATCCGCCGCACTAATCTTCTTGTCCTTCCGGACTGTGCCTTTGATGGGTCGACATTGAGAACAGCCGTTTCGGTCCCAGCTCATGAAGCGTTCTGGTGATGAGCTCAGTATGTGCATGTTGTGGATGCGCAAGTAGGCTCCGAATGGCGCGGGATTCTTCTTAGCGAGCTTCTTGTACAGTTTCCAGCTCAGACCGTTGTTTTCCATGGGTGATGGGCGTGGCGAGGGCTGTAGTGTGTGCACTTCATTCTGCGATGTCAAACAGAGTTCATAGCTGTCTCCTCTTGCAATGGAATCCTGACAGCTGGCGACTGCCTGGCAGTACTCGGAACGGGGCGCACAGATTGTCCGACAGGATTGTAAGTATTTGCGAAGCGTGTAGTCTTCATCGAATGGGTTCCCCGGACTCGGCGTAGGGCAGGGTGTGGACACCTGGCTTTTCTGCCCAACGGCATGATATATTTTTTCAAGAGTATCGTGGACCCATGTGTCATCGTTCGGACCACGTATGCTTTGGACGTAGATCTTCTTAACTTTGTGGTCGAATACTACACTTCGAGTTATGTATGCAAAGCAGATGTCCGGGATTGGCGCTTCCTCGGTCCTTGGACTGGGCTCAACGTCGATGGTTTCGAGGCCAGCTTCGTAAGACACGTATCCCATAAGGCCACCCCAGAACGGCGCGAAAGTTGGTCCTTTCGGCTGTTGCTTGGGTCTGAGGGAATGCATAATGGTTTTGATACACGTCCAGACATCGTCCACCTTGGTCTCGAGGTAGATTTGGTCGTTACCGTCTCGTAATTCAAGCTTCTTCGAGTCGACATAGTAGTGCAGCCGGAGTGTTTCTCCGGGAATCATCAGGCCTATTATGCTGTATCGACCCGTGCCGACCTTGAGAGGAAGCAGGTTTGGTTGCAGACATGACTCCAGTACGATCGCCTCATTCTGTGCGGTTCCTAGAAGTTCGCACACATCAGAGACTCGCAGCTGACCACTGCCCGTAGTGCTACAGTGGACTATATCAGGGGGAAGAGCTGGGAGAGATTTGGAATCCCCAAGAGCGATCAAATGGGCGATGGTGGCCGGGTCTATCGAGAACTTTCTCAGGAACGTCGACGATTTGCGTTGTGTATAATTGTTCGGTGAGCCTTCGATATCGGTGAGATCCTGCATGCCAAGGAGACTGCTGAAGCGTCTCATCGCCGTGGGTCTTCTAAGCTTTTGCAGCGGCATTTCCTCTCTGGCCACGGGGTGAAGCAGTCGCTCTCGAACCCACACCTGAGCCTCCAGCCACCAGTTTTGGATGATGTGGTCGCCTTCTTGATTCGTACATATGGACTCTGGATGGAATTGGACTCCCCAAAAGGGTTTCTCCGTATGTTTTGCCGCCATTAACACCGCACCATTTCGCCAGCTATCGAAGTCCCAAGCGAGTGGCTCCAAGTGCGGACACATCTCGGTAGGTCGCCATAGTTCAGCTGGATAGCGAACGGCTCGTTTTGTTTGTATTCGATGCTCAATGTTGACTTGTAATGAATGATATTGAGTGGCCATCAGTTGGCTGACACCCTGGAAAACCGATCGGCCTTTATGGAGGACCTCGGTAATAATGCCATGTCGTGGTTCGACGAGCCTCTCGATCTTGCCACCAAATGCTCTAGTCATGGACTGGAAGCCAAGGCAAATCCCCAGCACCGGAAGAAGGTCCGCCTCTTCAAGCTTCCAAAGCTCTTGCATAAGTCCAACATCACTCGATTCTGTCGCTGTTCCTGGTCCAGGTCCAGCGATTACCGCGTCAAAATTCTTGAGATAGTCCACAAACCCCATCGGATCTTTAATAAAGCGATCATCGTCGATGCGGATAGTGACTACCCTGGCGCCGGTACGCTGCTCAACCTGTGCGACGATGTTGTTCGAGAAGGAATCGTAAGCATCAAGATACAGTATCCTTCCGGTCCGCGCGATGAATGCCGGGGCCATGGCTATTGCATATGGGCCTTAATTGGAGACTTGCAAAGGGGTAATATCTATAGAATTTCCGCGGGATGGCGGCAATGAAGAAGGGAGAGCCAACACCGTGTCAGACCCGATGGTTTTGTTGTTCGGACCGGTCGGGAATACAAGGAGAACAAAAAGTTTGATAGGGCTGAAAAGCTCGGGTGAGCTTTATTCTGCCTGCCAGAAAACAGTCTGAACGCCGGGAAATAATAGAAAATCCAAGGGAGATAATGAGAGAGAGAAAGCTTTAAGAACCAGTAAGTATTTGTTGGATGAAGGGAACAAGGGAGGGAAAAGGAGTATGACTGGCATTGGGCTGATGGGTGAGTGTTCCGTGGACTTATCGCTGCACGATAGGCTTCATGCAGGGTCTACGCTAAACCGATCTGTGCTAGCGAAACGCCGATATGCTCATTGATCCGGGCCGATCCAGGACCAGGCAAACTTCTGGAGTGCAGATGCACACGAGACCATGCCACTTTCACCCTGTGCATCTTCACGTGCGGAGTAATGATTTACAGGACAGTCTTATTTGGTCAAACTAACCATGGGAACTCGATCCCGAAGGGGGAAGCGCCTGCACCACTACCTCATCGTCTTCATCGGCCGAGGTGGCCTTTGACGAGCCGGACTCTGCATCGTCCCTCGGCGTTTCTGTTCCTGGACTCGTACTAACACCCCCGATGCCTCTGCCACCCTGAACATCTTCCGACGCCCCCGTCTTTCCTGGGGCGCGTAGGTTGCTGGGAAAGAATGCGAGAAGGCCTAAATCATAGACAGCCTTTAGTGAACCAGCGGAGACAAAGGCAACCCAAAAATGATCATGGCCAGCAAGCACCCCAGTCACCGCCGGGCCAGAGCTTTGCGAAAGAGTCTTTAGGATATTGACAATTCCCATAACCGCTGTCCGTTCCTCCGGCAGTACAACAAGCGACAAGAAAGCCGATCGAGGTGCCTGATCCATTGAATTTAGGCATGCACGTCCGACCAACAGGCAGATCGTCCACGACAGTGTCCGCGGCACCGGGAGGAGACCAAGGAATATCGAGCTTGGGAGGTGCGTGGCAACCATTGCTGGTATCAAGCCGATTCTCTTTGCCAGAGATGCCGCGAATATGTTTCCGATCGTTGATACAAACCTACCAGTGTCAGTCTCGGTTTCATCATATAACAGATCAAGGGAACTGACCATGTGGCAGACATTATTGCACCAAGCTTGTTCTTTGGGAGGTTGAATTTGCGCTCGATATAGAGATTGACCAATGAAAAGGGAACCATTCCACTCCCCAGACTGTCGAAGAAGAACAGGCTGCATAGCTTCAACAGAATCCATCGACTGGGTTTTGAAATTGCCGTAAAAGGATTTCGTCTCTTCGGGGATTGGACGTCAGACCTCGGCCTTTGGACAGTGGAACCATTGTCGTTGAGTAGGGGTTCCCGCTCATCTGATGGCTGCATTCTTGCTTCCCCTTGGCTGGGATTCTCACTATCCTGCTCGCATTCCCGACTCAATAGTAGAGTCATGAGAGCTTTGAGGCAGGCGACTCCGGAGTAGATCCAGAATATCATACGATACGCATCCACGTCGCTCCATCCTTCAATAACTTGAAAACGATCAACCGCGATGCCACCCACCAGCAGGCCTGTCGAAGTTCCCATCACTGCAAGGACGACGTACCAAGCAAAAACATCGGGTCTCGCAGACTCAGGTATCAGGTGGGCCAGCGTTGATTCCTCGACTGCCCGGAATGGTCCAATCTCGTTTCCGCTCGGGCTGATGACTCCTATGATAGCTGCTGCAAGGAGAGCGATATAGTTACTCGTAGTTGCAAAAACCACGCCTGAAACAGCCATCATCAAAGAACCCAGCAAAAGTGTCCTCCTCCTTCCGAGGGAATCGGCTAGAAAAGTAAGGAGCAGGCTGATGACCACATCTCCTAGAAGGGTCAAGGTCATGAAAAGTCCGATATGTTCGTCGGAAAAGCCCAGAGCCTCAAAGTAGAGGGCAATTATTAGAGCAACGGCCCCATAAGCGAATAGCCTGAGATAGCGAGCGATTATGAGTAGGTAGACATCTTTGCCAGCAGATGCTATTGTCTTGAGACCAAGCTCGGCAGCCAACGCATGAGCAGCTCTCGCATAAATCGATTGAGTGGACATTCCAGGGAGCGTAATGCGACGTTGGGATGGGAAACGATAGAGTATCAAATAAATGACGACTGCTCATTGGGAATGATTCAACCAAAGGAGCGGACTAATGGCACACTTCGTGGTTCAAGACGGGGAAACGAATGTGGAAAGTCCACATGGAAGCACTGAAGGAAGCATGACGACGTGCGTGGGACGTAAACTTGCACAGCCATCGTTGGTGTTTGGGGTTGCCTAGAAGGATTCGTGCTAGATGCCAGCGTGCCTCTAACCCAAACCGGCAACCTCGCTCGTTTGGCCGGGGATCTTCAAGGAGCAGTGACGTTACGAGAGGCACAGTTGTAAGGGGGCATTTGGAGTCAACGCTCTAGCAAGAGAAGATAAGATGGTGTCGAAGCAACTCAAACCAATCTATGACAGGTACATAGTCGAGCGGTTCCAAGGCTATTCCATCAACTGACCGACTGCATTCCTCCATCATCTCTCCGTCCGCGCTCCGTCCAACGACCGGACGATACTGCGCATTCGCTGTGCTCTGGAGGTGAGCATATACAGCAAAATTATATGCCATGGACTGCCCACATCGCACCCACAAACAAGACCGAGCCGTTCGGACATGCGCGTTGTCTACACTCGTCTCCTCTGAGCTCCCTTGCTCCTTGTCGTTGGCGGCCGTGAGTTTGGTCTTCTTTTGTGCGCTTGCAGGCACTTGGCCATGTGAATCGGCTGTTCTGAGAATCACAGCCTGATACTTTCAATCGGACTCGTCCCTGGTCTCCCGTTTTGGCCGCGTGTGGTCTTCCCTCTCACGGGGTGCGAGAGAGTCTCTCAGCCGTTCCTCCTGTTTCCGCCAGTGGCTGCCCTCTTCATAATCGGCGGAGATGCCCAGGGCTTTGCGGAGCCTTTCGCTCTCTTCAATCTTCGCCTTTGCGAGGTCATGGACCTGATGCGACTTTAGCCTGCGCGCATTCGGACCGAAGTCCTTGCCCTGCTTGCGGTCTTCCTCGAGCTTCTTCCGAAGCGCATCGCATTGGTCGTCGATGTCGTCTTCGTCGACACTGTGCCGGTTAGTAACGAGCGGGCACGAGATGGCTGGTGTGGGCTGCCTACCCTTCGTCCTCAAGCTTGTCCCGGAGCTCGAAGACTTTGACCTCAATCTCTCGACGCTGCTCGTGCTCCAGAATCTCCTGGTCGGGCTGGCGCTGGCGATGCTTCATCTGCTCCCAGTCCTTGGGATAGGGCGCGGCGTTGTCGCGGGCTTTGAGCAAAGACATGTTGCGCTGCACATAGCCGGAGGTGCCGCTGCCTCGCGGAGTCGAGAGGCCGACGTTGGAAGACATGGCGGGCGGATGCTGGCGGAATGTAGGGAGGGTAGGTCGGGTCTGATTTCGAAAGAAGAATCTACGAAGCTTCTAGCGGGGATGCGGGCTGGTGTGCAGGTGCAGTGCGTGCATGCAGGTGATTCAAGGCAAGTTGGTGCCAAGGGCTCGGGTTCGCCCGCGATTGCCCCACTACATTCATCGCCCGCCCGTGGGTTGCGCCCGGAAAAGACTCACACAAAAGTCGGCCATGGAGGAGTCATTCACCTTGAATCCGTATATCTCTAGGCGCACCCGCGCAACATCTCCACCACATCATCCACCATGAGCCCTCCCGCCAGCGACCCTGCCCAACGGCTCACAGAACTACCCTTTCCACCAGTCACCAAAACCCACATCCTGAACTGCTCCTATCATAGCTGGCACCCAAGGTACGCATGCTTCGTCCCCGCCGCCCTGCCAACTATGGCGACTGACTCCGCTTTGCAGATACCGCGCCATCACCCCCAAGGCACGCCTCGTGCCGCTGCCAGACGCCTTTCTCAGCTACCTCCGCGAAGACGGCATCGTTCTTCCCCCAGACAATGAGGACACACCCGAATGGTCCGACTCCGACAGCGGCATCTTCTCGGGTGCCGATAACGAGGGCGACGACGCTGATGATGCCGACAACTACGACCCTTCTGCGAGCTGGCGGGACACGCACGAAACTATCGAGCGTGCTATTGATGACTTGGGGGGGAAGGTGGCTCCAAAGCTGAACTGGTCCGCGCCCAAGGATGCGACCTGGATGGCTGCGACAAACAGCATGGAGTGCCGCACTCCGAACGACATCTACTTGCTCTTGAAATCGAGCGACTTCGTTACCCACGACCTAGAGCACGCTTTCGACGACACCGCAGACGAGGACGCTAACGGCAGCATCCAAGACCCGCCGGCTTCCGCATCGCTCTCGGTTCCATACCATCTAGTGCTACGAAAGTGGGTCACCCTCAACCCGTCAGTCGAATTCCGCTGCTTCGTTCGCAGCCGGAAATTGATAGCCCTGTGTCAACGAGACCTGAACCATTTCGATTTTCTCTTCAAGATGCAAGACAAGCTTCGCCAGACCATCCAAGAGTTCTTCGATGTACGCCTTCGAGATACCTTCCCAGATCCCAGCTTTACTTTCGATGTCTATGTCCCACCGCCACACAATCGCGTGTGGCTGATCGATTTCAATCCCTGGGCCCAGAGGACTGATCCCTTGCTTTTCAGCTGGCTGGAGCTTCTCAGTCTACCAGAGCCGCCTAGCTCGAATGTGGAGGAGAGCACACCTGAGAAGAGTGATGGCAGCAGCGAGTACGAAGAAGATATTACGGAGATATTCCGCCCCGAATTCCGTCTGGTGCGCCGAGATGATCCAGAGGCTTACGGTTTCACGACTCCGCAATACAGTGCCCACAAACTCCCCAAGGATGTGGTCGATGCCAGCAGAGGAGGCGAGGGCAATCTAAGGGAGTTTGCGCTCCAATGGAAAGAGGCACAGGCGCTGGCCGAACAGCAAAAGGCAGAGGACAGCGATGACGACTAGGTAGATTGTCGATAGATGTGAATCGAAATCGAACTGCTCAACTGCATCCAATAATCTGATCGTGACTCGTCAACCTCTATGTCAAGGCGTGACTCGAAGGGTAGGCTAGGGGTTGGAGGATGTGCTGACTCAGCAACCAGCCGGGCCGATGAACCACTGCCGCCGAAGCGACAAACGTCCGACTCGACGCAGTGAGGCCTGATATACCAAGGAAGGACGCCGAACGCTCCGCCATGGCGACCGAGGCTCCCGATCCCCGGACTTTTAAGAGCTGGGAAGATGCATTCCAGTTCCCGATCCCCGTCGTCCGCAAGCTGGAGAAGCAGCTCCGCTCTAATGCGGGCGAGAACCGCGAGAAGCTTCGCTCCCTGGTGGGGTAGGATACGACTCGGCACTGCAATTGAGCGCCCGGAAACGCTGACCAGCGCTGCAGAGCAAGCTATCGCGATCTTCTCGACACGGCCGAAACCATAATCGACATGGAGCTGAGGATGGAGCAGGTCGAAGCAAAGCTGGCAAGAGTGGGACAGAACTGCAACTCGCGGGGCGTGGATCGCATCTTGGGAAATGCTGCCGGGCTGGGCACTCAACTCCGGAGTCGTGGTCAGTCGCTTTAGCCTGTGCTATTCGAGCCCACGCGGGCTGACGTGCGGACACAGATATGGACCGATATACCTTTGCTTCCCAGCTCTCCGTCTTCCGCAGCTGTCCGACCGCCATGAGCCGCTTGATGAGAGGGGATGCCCCATGTCTACTCATTGCAAAGGTCCTGGTCATATCTCGTCTCTTATACAAGGCCCTCTCTCAAGCCAAGAAGGGCAACTCGTTTGCAGACCACACCTGGAACCGGTTGGGCTCTCTTCGACGGAAGCTCCTGCTTCGTATAAATAAGCAGCTTGCCAGCGCTGCGTCAGATACGTCCGTCTTAGTGGAAGCGATGTGTGCCTACTCCCTCGCGACTAGCTCCACCCCAACCGACGTCTTAAGACACTTTCACCATGTCAGGCTAGAAGAGGCCGTGCATTTGCTGCAGACTAGCCAGGATCTCGCCGCGAATGGCGTAACAGCTCTGAGGCTTTGCCTGAAGACGTGCCAAGATACTTCGACCATATTTCCGCGGCGATTGGCAGAATCTTTAGCCAAGCTCAAAACCCAACCCCTCGCTCAAGACCCGGATGTGCGAGCGCTGTACGAGTTGAATCTTGACATACATGACCGCTGGATCGGGGACGAGGCCCGCAACTATACCCCGCAACCTCGACACGACGAGCTTCAGAGGACTGAAGCAGAAAAGCTGCTCAGCCAGTGGTCTAAGCAGGCAATATTCGCTTTCCAGGAAGGCACCAAGGCCGCTTTGTCACAAACGACGGATCTAAAAGCAGTCGCATCACTTCGGCGGGACTTGATAGAAACGTGGATCCTGTCCGGTTCTAGGATGCCGGGCCTGCAGCCTGCGCAAGTTCTGGACGATCTCAGAGATACAATGAACGCGCAGTTAAAACACATTGTTCGTTCTCGCGCACAAACCCTAAGGACCGTCGTCTTGGAACTTACGTCAGTGCTACAAGAATGGTCAACCTCCGGAAACGATCAAATCATTTCTCTCTGGGAAACATCATCCACTCCAGGGGGTCTTAGTGACGGGGCACAAGGATTCAAGACCTCCATTCTCAATACATACCAGAGACGAGACGAGGCAGTTCTACGCGTGGTTTCGGCGTTTGATAGATGGACGGATTCCATTCTCGAGGTCAAGGTAATTGTAAAGAACATGAAGGAGACGCGATGGGACGACACGTTCGCAGAGGATGTGGATGACTCTGATGATGAGTTCGGTCTTGACTCGAAGGAGAGCCTCCTCAGTGAAGATGATCCCGCTTTGCTAGAGGAAACTACACAGGAGGCTTTGCGGGATTCTCTTCATAACCTTAGGAAGAGCTTTGCGCAGATCATATCTCAGCTGACATCAGATGTAGAGGTCTCTGATTTACCCCAAGTCACATTCCTCCTGCGGGCGGTCCGAGAGATCGCGGATCGCATCCCAACCTTGAGGCTTCAGGACAAGTCCGCAGTGCTCTCTTCTCCTTTCACACCCGAACTTTTAGCGCCCCTGCATGCTGCTCTTGCGAAACAAGCCATTGATCGTTCCATGAAATCCTACAGCAAGGCACTGAAATCGAGGACTTCTGGTGTCAAGGGCCACATTTTATGGGAGGGGAACCCGCCTCTACCAGCACAGCCATCCCCTAGCGCTTTCAGGCTCCTCCAACAGTTGGTAAAGGATATGGCAGCTTATGGGAGTGACGTTTGGGCACCAGAGGGTGTTCAAATACTGAAGTCTCTGGCCATTGAGGAGATATCAAAGCTCTGGAAGCAGGCACTCGATACTTCAAATCACGGGGTAAAAGGCCCGCCAAAGCCAAGTAGCGATACCGGCGAAGAACTGCCAGCCGAAGATCAGAAAGAAGACCAAGCTGCAATGGCCACAGAACTGATAGGCGAAAGGCTGAAACAGTTGGTTTTCGACATGTTATACCTTCAACGCTATCTCGGTGTTCGGGGTGGCTCGGATTCACTGGCTTCACTGGATTCACTCGTGAAAGTTGCCAGTGACGCATCACTTTTGGATGATTCCATGATGGTCAGGCTTCGCAAAAACGTTTCAGAATACTGGCGCAAGACGTATCTGATGTTTGCTCTATTGTCTTAGCAACAACATCCAAAGAGCTGGGCTTAGACAATAGTAGGCGTTACGTCACGAATAAAAGAATAATAGGAAAATTTTCAAGTGGAAAAGATTGAGGTGAGAGAGTCTCGTTGCAGGGTGTGTTACTATTGTGCTGCTATTGTAGCTATTGTCGCTATTCTAGCAATTATAGCCAACCCAAGCACACATATTAACCTATGGCCCCGTTCTCTCTCTCCCACTTTCCAATTCCTTTCCGAACACATCGCCAGTCCCATAGCGAGAACGTATTCCTGTCACATCCACAACAATTTACCTCTTTCAACTCCATCGCGATTGACCGAGTGTTCGACAAAACACAGAAGGCCGAATCTTCACCCACAATAGCGCCAAAACCGAAATTTTTTGCTTCCCACAGCTTGAATCTCCCAGAATCGGTCATGGATCCGCTTGCTGAGCCCTTCTTGCTTAACATTCCTATGGAGTGCCGCCTCCGTATCTACGACTACTGCCTAGAAGACAATTGCTTCACTATCGGCTCCGCTGACGTCAAGAATTCCAGCGACAAGAAGAGCACCAAATCTTCGACTGCTCATATTGGCATCGCGGGTAAGGATTCAGCCGCCAAAGAGTCAACTCCTACTGCAACTGACATCGCGGATATCGAAGAGAACTCCACCAGCGGATCCTTGACTAGTCCTATTGACCTCACAGAGGACGACGACGACGAAGAACCAATGCCCCCACCCTCTTACACCGGCATCGTAGGCCTACCAACCAACCACGTCCCGGTCGTACGCTCCTTCTACCACCCCAAGCTTCTATCATTGGGCAAGCCCACCAGCATCACTCGCTCCGAAGCCTTAGCGAGCGGCTGGGATTTCGACCGCAAAGTCCTGTATCCCGATCCCTTGCCCCTATTCCTCACGAATCGCCAAATCCGCGACGAATTGCAAGACTACATACGCATTCTCCTCAAAAAAGGCACCGGACCTCATCCCAACAACCTCTCCGTCTTCGTCTCCTACCCGTACGGAATCATCGTCCTCGAAGCCCTCCAACCCGAACTCCTCGAACGCACCAAGAACCTCTACATCTCAGGCTACTACGACGTCGAAGGCGACAGCCTCGTCCGACTCCGAGACCCAAGCTACGATCCTCAGGACCCGGAATCACGGAAGAAGATGAAAGCGGTTCTGCAGCCGTTCAAGCGCCAGCCGTACAACCCCCCAATCATGACATTTAACCCCTTCTCAGGCATCACCCGCGCAGCAGCCAACTCCGCTCTCGGTGAACTTTTCGAATGGATCTTGCCGCATCCAGACCAGAAACTTATTGCGCGCAGGATCTGTAAGGAGGAGCCGAAGGTCGAGATGCGAATCTTCTATCCAGATGATTCTTATAGCCAGGTTTGGGGCGATTGTCAGAGGTCTACGGTGCCGGTTGTGTTGAGGAAGACGAGAGGGTATAAGGTCGGCTTGACGATCTTTATGGGGGATCGCGGGTGTGTGGTGAAGTTTATGGCGACGAAGAGTGAGGTCCAGGAGGAGAATATCTTGAGGTGTAAGTGGGAGAGGTGCGGTGGGGGTGTGGAGGCGACGGAGAAGGCTGTGATTGGGGAGCATTGGCCATTGGATGTGAATGAGGATGGTGATGTCGGAGCTGATAAGGTCAAGAGCAAGTGAGGGAGGGCAGATTGGTATTGGGGATATCATGGAAGGTGGGGATTATGAACCAGGTAAAGCAAGTGAGGGAGCTTGGATTGTTATTGAGGATTACATGAAAGTTGGGGATCATGAGCCAGGTGTTATCATGATTTGGAATGCGGTTAGGTACTCTTGCCAGCGGCGGATAAGTCTCTAGTTTAGGTCAAGATGTGATTGAAATCAGGGCAAATCACATTCTTCTTCCTTACAACTCACATGCTTTCCAATCCTCTCGCCAGATGTGCAATTCGACAAGCCTAGCTGACTGTCCATTCATATCATGAGCTACGCAGACCTGTTTTTAGCCATAAGAAGTCATTGTAATCACGATTTCGACTCCCTGGCTCGTAAATAGCTTGCCTATTGCGCACTATTGCATAAACTTCCTCGGATCCAAACTCCTTAAATCCGCACTCTTCACGCCTCCTTCCCACACAATCTCACTCAAACATTTCCCCGTCGCTGGCCCATTCTGTATTCCCCAACTAATGCAAACCGTTAGTAATCCCCCTCCCTATTCGCAAACTAGGCGAATAGCAGAAAGTAACATACCATGTGTGTCCCGCACCCATTAACAGCCCCTTAACGTTCGTCTCTCCAATCAGCGGACCACCACCCCTCGTAACGTTAGGCAAATAACAAGCCTGCCTTGCCGTAACTTCTCCATCCCTCAGTTCATCGCTGATGGATTGGACTTGTTCGATGATGTCCTCGCAGCGAGAGGTGTCGATTTGTACGAGATCGGTGGATGGGGGTAAGGGGATAAGTGTGTCGCCCTCGCCGCACGCGTAGACCTAAGATGCAAAAGCCATGGTGTCAGCTTTGCCGGGATGGATGAAAGAAACTCGTTGGCAGTGCCAGGCCGTTTCCGCGGCATAAACACCAGGAAGATGACAGCTAGAGGATAGACTTACCTCATTGTTCGGCCTCGCATATATCTCCGGCGTAACCATTTTCCCCTTCCTCCCCTTTCCCTTTCCATCCCCCATCTTAATGCTCGTAAACAGCGCATAAGCACTCACCTCCCTACTCGGCCTAATCGTCACAGAATGCGCCCTCAACGCCTCAATCGGCGCATCCTTCCAAACCCCCCCCGTCCAAGGCCCCGCCGTCAAAATCACAGTATCAGCTTCAATCTTCCTTACCTCCCCACTCCCTTTCGCCTTATAAGTAACAGCCTCCACGGCCCCAGTCGCATCCTGAGAAATCGAAGTCGCAGAGCCGTATACAATCTCGACGCCGGCCTCTTCTGAGAGAGAGGCCATGGAAGTAGTGAATTGGTAGGGATGGACTTGTGCGGTTGTGGTTGGATCGCCCATCGAGTCGTAGGAGGAGATGCTTTCTGGGACTATCCAGTTGAGGTCTTTGGGGATGCCGGCTGCGCGGAGGAGACCGATGGCTTTGTCTGAACGCTTTTGTAATGAGACGAATGGGGCGTTGGAATTGGTGCTGGGCTTTGAGGCTGGACGACCGAGAGCGTCAATTTGGCCGCAGTTGACGGCGCGGTAGCCCCATCGGTCTACGCCCTGGTGAGTGTCGGCGAGCTATATTAATTCCGTGAGTTAACAGTTCGTATGAAGAAGTCTGGCCACATAGTAATAGCTCTACTACTAACCACGCCGCCTGAAATCCGCTACCATCTCATTTCATCACAATTTCGACAATGAACGAAATAAAAACGCACCTCCTCGTGGAGCCGATAACTCAAAGGTACGATACAGTTCGGGTAAGCCCACAGCGCCAGCAACCCTCCCGCTTTCCCTGACGCACCCCCTGCAATCTGAGTCGCTTCCAGAAGCGTAATACTATCCCTTTCTCTATCGAACTTCTCATGATGGGAGAGATAATAGGCTGTTGTGCAGCCGATGATTCCCCCGCCTAGACAAGGATCAGTGTGTGGTTTTTAGAGTAGTGAGGGCACAAGTCAGAACCTATGATCACAACATTTCTCTTCTGAAGATCTGCGGACATTTTGTGTGGGAGTTTACAGAGATTGGAGTGGATTCGAAGCATTAAGTTAAAATGGTCGAGAGGTCCGCTTGTGGCGCGATAGCTTTTTCATTTGGGTTTGGGGTGACGTCTTGGCCGCCTAGTGAGCGGGAACGTCATAGGCTGCCTGCCAGCGCCACTACGCAGATACGAAGCATTCTCCACACCTGCAGTGCTCCCACAGGCATCGCCGCGCATGGGTAAAGTGTACTGGGGCATAAATACATGTTACAAACAGAAGTGAGGAGGCCTGGCTACAAGGTCTTAGAAGTCTCCGCCACCACCCATGTCTCCTCCGCCCATATCCCCACCACCGAAGTCACCCCCTCCATCGCCTCCATAATCTCCCCCTCCATCGCCTCCATAATCTCCCCCGCCATCCCCTCCACCGTCTCCCGCATCGCCCATGGCTTCGCCGAGCATCATGCCTCCAAGCAACCCACCACCGACGCCAAGAGCGGCAGCGCCACCCATGCCCATTCCTCCTCCACCTGGTCTCCTACCTGGCTGCGCGTACATTTGTTGCTGGGGATACCCAGGCTGCCCTCCATAGTATCCGCCGGCACCAGGCTGTCCATACGGGGCGCCGTAACCCGGTTGTTGGTGCTGGTACCCATATTGAGGTTTTGAGTGGGAGGAACCCGACGCTTTGCCTAGAAGCTTTCCTAGGAGTCCACCCTTGGATTTTCCCTTTTCCGTTTGTGAAGGATCTGGATACATGTTTTGTTGGGGTGCATATCCAGGCTGTTGCTGTCCGTACCCAGCAGGTGCTCCTTGACCATAGTAAGCGCCAGACGCTCCACTTTGACCTTGGCCTCTGCTTCGAGCGTCCTCTTCTTCCTGTAGCTGTCGTGCCAGTCTCTCGTCGTCACTGATGTTGGCTCCAGCTCCAGCTCCGGCTCCAGAATATGGGTTGTTGGTACTGAGCGTCGACTTCTCCACCGGAGCTCCTGGTTGATGTGCAGGCGGGGCGTACGATGGCGGAGCACCTGGCCCTTCGCCGGGCGGGTACACAGGCTCATCCGGCTTGTCCCATTGCGACTTCTTGGTGTAGATGTTCACGTAGAACCATTCGCTGTATTGGTCTGTAATAAAGCCTCGCGGTCAGCGATATCGTGAAGCCGTCAGCACACACAGCCCTTACCGTTCCACACAGCCTTCCAGCCCTGTGGTAGCTTCGGCGGCGGCGGGCCCTGTAGACAGATCAGCAACCATTCCGAACTTCCGAGAGCCAAGACCTACGGATGGCGGCGCAAAATCGGCCATTGTGGTGAGTTGCAAGGCGTGGGTCTGCAGGAACAGGAATGTGACGAGGGGAAGACAGAGTTATGGAAAGGGGACGTGCAGGTGGATATAATGGGGAGCTAGGGAGGGGTCATGCCACCGTTTGTAACAAGTCGTGATTTCGTGGACCTACCGTCCCGCGGATCCATGTGGGTAAACCGCAAGCCGGCAGGTGCGTCATTCCCTGCGAATCCGCGTGGCTGCTGCGCCACGTGTGGCGACCCATTCCTGTGGGTGTGGGAGCCTTCAGGCTCAATTCATCGGGAGATACGATCAGCGACCACAAATGAACACTCGAAATTAACTACCAAGTATGTGCATCAGAACAAAATCCGCCAGTTGGGGTAAATGAGTGCCGACAAAACGACATGTAAAGGATTAGGGGCCCCGAGGGCGTGAAGAGAAAGCTGGCAGCACACTCCGTCCTCCATATGCACGCTGATTCCTGCCGCAAAATAATAGACAAACATCCTGAGTCCGGGCGCTTTGCAACTGCGCACAGTACACGCTTTGTGTGCGAACGCAAATACTGATACAATGACATGACGAAAGAGCCCAATTTTCCAAACTCAGTGACCAGAAGTCAAATAGTCGGCAGCCTGGACGTCTGTCAGCCGCTTGTCGAAGATCGATGGGCTAAATGGATACACACCTTGTTGATATCGTAATCAAACTTTTCAAGCGCAGCAAGAGCATCGTTCCTTGCATATCCCATACCGGTCAACTTCTTCAGAATTGGGTCATCGTGTTCCGTGCCAGCGCTCAGGGCACGACCAAGCTGCGGCATCTGGGCCTGTTTCGATGACGAAGCAGCTGCGTCTTCGTTGTCTAGAGTATCGAAAACAGACTTTCCGAGATCGCCCGGCGTCTGCTGGGCGCCCTTCTCATTAACAGAGGAATCGAGGTTTGAGAATATAGCATCCCAATCCTGCGAGGACGATGCAGCCGGCTGTTGGGCCTTGGGTTGACCAAAACTTTGCGCAAGGTGCTCGAAATCGCTGAAGCTATCCTCACCATGCGGCTTGCCGGTAGGCGTCTGTTGCGATGCCATTGTGTTTGACTTGGACGCAGCTGGGGAGTCGAAGACTGGATTGAACTCATCGAAACCCTCGCGATGCTGTGATGAGAGCATGAAGTCGTCATCCGCCTTATCATCCGCCTCCTTTGCCTCGGTCAAATCATCGAATCCAGCGTCAAAGTCGTCATTAAACGTTGATTTTCCCGCTTGGGGAACATTGGTTGGTGGGGATGGTCCCTTGTTGGTGTCGCTAGTGCCGAACGACACGGCCGAGTGGTAGGCGTCGGATGGGACAGTTGACGAGGGGGTGTCGGTCGGCGGTGGTGATGTGGTAGATGGCTTCGAGAATGCGGATCCACCGAATAACGCTGCTCCTTGGCTTCCTGCAGGGCTACTGAATGATTTCTCAGGGGATTGAGAAGCCGAAGATGTGGATGTTGGATCAGCACGAGACGGGAGGAGTCCACCAAACTCAGGGGGGAATGGGTTCGTGCCACTCCGGCTGCTTGGGCCCATGGTCTGGTCGTAAGTAGGCGGAGATTTTTGAGCCCCGGGAGAAGGTAGGCCGCTAGTGTTTGAGTCAAGACGACTCGTTGGGGGTCTGAAGTAGTCATCCTTGGCAGAATCGCCGCTGGTTGTACCTGTAGCTGGTCGAGGTTGAGGCTGCTGATTCTGCCCTACGCTTGCACGATGTTGCTGTGGTGATGCGGAAGTGAAGTTGTCAGCAAAGCCTTGCTCGCTTGTGCTGTCGCTATCGTCATCATGTTCAATGTCCTGAATCGGAGGGAATTCCTTGTTGAACTTGCTGGCAGAAACTTGAGGGCCAGCTGTACCAGAGCTCGAGCTCTGGCTCGTGCCAAAGCCAGCGAAGGCTTGGTCGAAGTCGACTTTGGCCGAAGCTCCAGCACGTGGCTGTTCCTTCGTTCCGGTAGAGAATGGATCCGTGCGGTTAGCTTGGTTGTTCTTGCTCTGGTTGCTCAACGTGCTGTCTCCAGTCGGTATTTGTTGAAGCGGCGAGCTGGTGTCCCTCGGGAATGCACCCGGTATATCATGGCTTGCAGAAGATCCAAATCCTGGGAAGGTGTCTCGCCTTTCTTCTGTCTTGGAGTTGGACCTCTGAGCTTCGCTGCTCGTGCTAGCTACTGGGGATGCAGAAAGATTACGGTCATACAGAGAGTTACTGTACGACTCAGTCTCTGTCCTTGAGGTATCAGAGCGCTCCACGCTGGGCTTTTCCGGCACTGGAGTACCGGAAGGAGAAGCCTTCGAGATGGTTGGTGTTTCATTACCAGGAGCCCCATATCTACTTGCTGGTGCCGAAACCTTAACCGAAGAGCTGAAAGAATCAGAGCGTGGTACCGCGTCTCTGAGAGGTAAAAAGCTTGAAGCAAACTGTCGTGACTCAGGAGGGGCAGGAGGTTCTCCTGCGCGTGGAGACTCCTGGTACGAAGAAAGCGGGGGAGACGTCGATGGAGTTGGAACATCAGGCCCTTCTGACGAGCGAACGGAGTGACCGGAAGGAGCGGAAAAGGTCGGTACCTGGGACTGACTCTCGGACCTGAACGAGGTAGGAGGAGCAGAGGCTGCAGCAGTAGCCTGCGGTGAGCTGAATGCTGTGCCGAAAACGTTGTCGAAGTCCTTATGGGGGCCATCGCGAGAAAATCCAGAAGGCGACATGGTGTTATCGGTGGATGGCTGGGGAGACTTCCTGAAGAATGGATTCGTGTTGTGGCTCGCGGTAGACGTGGCCGGGCTGGCTACGCCTGGTGTCTGTCCTTGTGGGCTTCGGAAACCGTCATCGGCCGCTTTGCTGAGGTCATTCATCTCGGACTTGACCTTCTCTCGCTCTCCTTCATTTGTAGCCAACTGCTTCTTGTTGATGGCAACCATGCCTTTCTGCTGTCGAGCATCCGACCTCATTTTGTCAAGTTGGGGGCGCAATTGACTAATCTCTATGTTGAGCTGACGAATGCGCTCTTTTAGATTCGCATTCTCACGTTGGTCAGTCTCGAGCGCTGTTGCAACTTGGCGATGTTGGCTCTGAAGATCTCGATGTGTGGCATCGACCGTAGCAAACTCTTGCTGCAACTTCCTGGTTTCGTTCCGAGTAGCGTTAAGACGATCCTCGAGAGCCTTTACCGCTTTGACTTCTTGTTCATATTGTGACTTGAACTGGGACAAGCGAAGTTCTAGATCACGCTTCTGAGTGCTTGCTGTGTTGAGCTCGGTCTCGGTAGCAGTTTTCTTGTTCTGCACCTCTTGCATTTGAGTCCGCAACGTGCCAATCTGATTTGACATATTTGCCAACTCGGTTGTGTCCTGTGTGAGCTTCTTGTTAATTTCCGGATCACTTTCACCTAATAAGTCGTCCATAGCAGAGGGTGGATTCGCACGGGAAGGTGCGGCCGAAGATCCAGACGCGCCGGTGGAGTGTGACGTGAGAGTCTGTCCAAAGGATGAGGTGGGCATAAAAGGCTTGAATGTGGATGCAGGATTTCGCGGAGAAGGCTGGAACGGGTGCGGCGAGGTAGGGGATGCAGCCTTGCTCGCAAAGGGGTCGTTATCAAATGGCTTGCCGAAAGAACTAGATCCGCCAGTCGATTGCTGTACTTGCGGAGGTGCAGGGGCAGAGAAGGTGTCAAGCCCAAACAGATCCTCAGCTGCAGATTTCGACTGAGGAGGCGCAAAAGACGGTACTGGAGCTGGTGCGACAACCGGTGGAGCGTGTCTGACCTGGTTGCGCATGCTGGGAGGGACCAGGTTGGGAGGCAGCGTGGCCGGAAGGGTAACATTTGGCTGGCGCTGCTGCCGTATTAGATGCATGGCGACTGCAAACTCGTCCTTGGACAATTGCCCTTCGGAGTTGATGTCTGCGAGGTCCCATATGGCGGCGAGGATGTCTTCCGGTAGACCCGAGTCACTGAAGAACTGAACGGCTTGATCTCCCGTGATGAAACCACGGCCTGTTGTATCCACCCGATGGAAGATCTTGTCGTACGAAGTCTTCTCCAGAGCGCTGATGGCCCAATCGTTTCCGGTGGTCTGAACAGACTGAGGAGGTGTCCCGTATGGCCGGTTTAAGGGGCTTTGGTTCCTCTGGGGTCCTGCTCCGCTGAATTGGCGGGGAATTGCTGCCAGCGGCTCATCTGGCCTCGCTCGTGCTGGCGGCGGGGGAAGCGCCCCTCTGCGCGAGGCGGCTTCGTAAAGTCCTGGGGGCAAGGTATTAGGCAGCTGTGTCATGGCTGCCGTTCGGAAGGACGCCAGTAGATGCATGGCGATGATGAATTCCGTCACGCCAAGTGCGCCCCGCTGCTCTGTGTCGGCCAAGTTCCAGATACGGCCCAGAATCTCGTTGGGGAGCCTGGCCTTCTCGAATATCTGTTTGGCATTCTCTCCTATGGAACATGTCAGCCAAATTCCGTCCCAATGCCAATGCTGTGGTTGTTATTACCAGAAAGGATCCCATTTTGAGCCCCAGACTTCTCGAATAGGGCCGCGTACTCGGCGGCTTTGTCGGCAGTCAGCTGCGGCACGCGGACGGGACCGCCACTCATCTGAGGCTTGATGCCAGCGGCGGGAGGCGGGGCAAACGCTGGTGGAGGCGCCGAGGGAATCGTGAGTCCTTCGAACTTGGGCAGCGGGCCAGCTGGGCAGCGTCAGTCACAGGTCTGTATGGAGGGTTCGGGGCGGCAGTACGTCTATACGCCAGCTCTTGCGACGGGTCCCGTCCAGCCTGATAGTGGCCGATCAGGCGCAGCACCTGACAGAAGCCGGACGATGTTAGGAGCCCGCGGTTCTCTTTGTCGGCGATCTGCCATATCTCGCCCAGCACAGCCGGCGCCAACTTCGTGCGCTCGAAGAATTTGACGGCAACCTCGCCGGTGATGACGCCGAGCTGCTCTGTGTCGGCCTGCTGGAACAGGTAGCTGAATGCGCGCTTCTCCTCCGGGCTGAGGTTGAGGGGGGGTTGGTCTGTTGTGGCAGTAAGCTATTTAGCCACATAGCAGAGGATCTGCGGGGAGCATACTCGGGTCTGCACCCGCGGAGAGGTCGGCCATGATGGCGGACGGTCAGGGCAAGGGAGCTCTGAGATGGACGGCGGGCATGCAATGAGGCTGGAGCTCCCGACGTCTGCCGTGTGAGGATTGTGCGAGGTGGGCGCGCGGCGGGGGACCTCGATCGAGCTGTCGAAAGAAGGAGGCGGCAGCGGGAAAGTCGGGGGGCTGGCGACTGCGAGTGCTTCTGCAACGGGCGAGATGCAGCGTCGGCGCGGGCGTGAGGGCGCAGGCAAGGCGCGATGGCGAGATGGAGACAGAGGTGTTAATTCGAGCGACCAGGCATCGCTTTGTTTAGCGGTCGCAGGAGAGACAAGAGACAGCAAGCCGGGGGGGCCAGAGAGCACATCCCCGTCGTCCTCCCTCGAGCTTCCGCCTGGTGCGCCGTGCGGTCGTGCGGTCGTGCAGTCAGGCCAATCACGGCGAAACAGCACAACCATGCAGCCGCAGCCGCGCACCACGCCCACCACCCACCACGCCTACCACGCCTACCACGCCGGACGCTGCACCCCACATGACACTGCTATTCACGCCGTCCTGTCGGCGTCTGCATGCTGGCCGCGGAGTGTGGGGTTGCGCTGCATTATCTTACTGCCGCCAGCATACACATACACAGTCAATCCGTTTCCTCGTGATTACATGATTACACTTTTATACAGTGGCGCGCTGCCTCCAATGGATGAGATGAGAAAGAGGACGGCCGGGCCTTTCAATGCTCGAGCCTCATACCTTCAGCGGCTGCTCCCACGACGCCGCGGTGCATCCGGCCTCTCATGTTCTGCAAAAGCCAGCCCGGGAGTGCCTTCGTCTCGACGGCCCCATGCCCGGCCCAACAGCCAGTCGGTCACGCTGATGACCTTTGCCGTCCTGTCCCAACTACCACCTTCTTCCACATGCTCAATCGTGTGACTGACAATGCGTCCCTCGTCGTCGAAGGCGAAGATGAAGAGCCCCGAGAACTCTTCGTCGTCGGCAGAGCCTCTCACAATGTTGGTGACTTTCTCTATCGCCTCGCTGGCTGGTCCGGTGGCCTTCTTCTCTCCCTTCCCGCATGTCTTCCATTTGACAATTAGCTTCTCCTGCCCGTGATTGGCTGGTGTGCCAGTGCCGCCGTTCTTCACCATGCGTTCCGAGAGGATGACAAGCTTCACGTTGCCCACCACAGGGACCCTTCCCCATGCGACCGGAGCAGTCCATAGCGCTGCGTTGTATTTCAGTCGACCGCTGACGGTGGGGAGGTGCGGGTGGGTCGAGGGAAACAGATGGAGGGTTATTTGTGGCGAGAGAATCTCCTGCGGCAGCGGCGAGGCCAGCAGCGTCGGGAGTCGGTCGTGGAGGATGCGTATGGTCTTTCCCAGTTTCAACGTCCGTTCGTCTGGCTTGGGGTGATCGCTACCCGTCGGCTCGGGACTCGGGCAGATGGTCGAGCTTGTGAACCATGTTCGCGAGACGGCGGCCTGGCGCGGGCGCAAGGCGGTGATGCTCCTCGAATACTGCTTCAGACCCAGCAGTCTCGGTGGGGGCGGATGGTTGAATGCGAATTGGCCAGAGGAGAGAGGCGATCGGAGGCGCGACGTCGATGAAAACCTCCGCATCAGCCCGGCGGTCATCTGTACGGATCTGCGCCCATAGAGAGAAGGAGAGTGAGGAAAGTCCCGCAAAGTCCCGCAAAGCCACTCGAGATGGCTCCTGGCAACAGGTGGCGAGGTATGTCGACCTATGCAGCCGGTGGTGTTTTTCGTGATGCGGGTGGGCGTGGTCGGCGAAACAATGCGGAGTCGACCTGCCAGATCGACAAGCGGGACGACCAAATGACGTTTCAGATCCGTCGTTGATTGATCTGGCAGCAAACGCGCTCGGTACTCGACGCGGCAAGCCGTGCAGGGGCTCGAAATCAACTATTTATTAGCAGCGGGTGGGAGCAGCGGACGGTCTGCATTTCTGATATTCGCCCTATGCTCCAGGCCTCTCACGTGCCTTGTCGCCTCGTTCCTCCTCGACTCTACTCCGATCAATTCACGCCAAGCCCCGCGCCATGCCTTCCAACGCCAAGCGCATAGTCTTCACTGGAGGCTCCGGCAAGGCTGGGAAACATGTCATTCCCGAGCTGCTCAAGAGAGGCTACGAGATTCTGAACCTGGACCTAGTCCAATTCCCTGATCCGAATGTCTTTACACTCAAGACGGATCTCACAGACAGTGGCCAAGTCTTCAACGCCCTGACTACCCATTTCAACTTTGCGGGCTACGAAGGGCCCCATGTGCCCGGTCCGCCCGATGCGGTCATCCATTTCGCCGCCTATGCACGCAATATGCTCGTCCCCGACAACGAGTGCTTCCGAGGCAACGTGACCTCGACATACAATGTCATCGAGGCAGCCTGCAAGCTTGGCGTCAAGAAGGTCATCATCGCCAGCAGCGAGACCACATACGAAGTCTGCTTCGGCCAGGGGGATCTCGACTACCGCTCCTTTCCTCTAGACGAAGATTACGATGTGAATCCCATGGACACATACGCCATCTCGAAGCTGTGTGGCGAGCGAGTTGCTCGAGGCTTCGCGAGACGATTCGCACCCACGGATATTTACGCTTTGAGAATCGGCAACGTCATCGAGCCGCACGAGTACGAAAAGGATTTTCCCAAGTATATCAGCGATCCCGCGTGTCGAAAGCGCAATGCTTGGAGTTATATCGACGCTCGTGATCTTGGGCAGATATGCGACTTGTGCGTGCGGAAAGATGGGCTGGGCTTCCAGATCTTCAATGCGACCAATGATACTATCACCACGACGATTCCGACGAAGAAGTTTTTGGAGAAGTATTATCCGAATACGCCGATAACGCGGGAAATGGATGAGTGGGAGGCTCCGTTGAGCAACAAGAAGATTCGCGAGGTTTTGGGGTTCAAGGAGAACCACAACTGGAGACAGTACTATAACCCGGAATAGTGGTTCTGGATGTTAAATTCCGACAGGCTGTGCTGTATATATTCGTTTCACAGAATGTATATTTGCTATTTCAAAGGAACATCGTTCATGTTTGGCCCTGGCTATAGAGCTCTAAGTCGTGATGTAGGTGCGATGCAGCGACACAATTGCATGTCTCCAACAATCATCACTAAAAGCACTTACTCAAACCCAAATATTCGTGCCCGTAGATAGTCCCACCAATGACTAAGAAGACACCGTGCACCATCTCGAAGCACTTCTTAGCCGCTTCTGTGCATTAAGTGCAGTTTGGATACACTTCGCTTTTCGTCGACGGGAACTACGCACATAATCTCCCCTCTCATTTCATTGACGGACTATAACATTCACCAGCACAGTACCACTTCTACCTCCTCATTCTATTCCTTTCTCTAAATCCCTAAAAGCAGAGTGCGTTCTCAAGCCATAATCTAGTCCTAGGATTATCAAAAGAGAAACACCCACAATAACACAAACACTGCAAGATGCTTATCGCAAAGAGTCAATATCCTCACCACCAGTATATTATTACTCTCCATAGGTTCGGCCAAAAGATTACGGAATAATTATACGGACTAACAAATGATGCAAGCTCTGGTCTACAAGGCAAAGATTGAAGCTTTAGACGGTTGTGACGCTTGGAGGGTACTTTGGATTTGGCCGAAGAGAGATCCGACGAACAAGCAGTAGAAAGTTCATAAGTGAAGTTGGACTGACTGTTGTTTCACAAACAAATGCCCTCCAATTTAGTTTAAAGCGGATGGATGCACACTGCCAAACATCACAGCCCAAACTCTATCATCGCCACCCTTAATTCTGTCAACTTGTTTGCAGCCGTGCCAAAAGATTGCCAGCACATTCTCAAACATAAAGAGCCCGAATAATCAATTGCTTGCACTAAGAAAGTATCCCATAAAGAAGAATTCTCAGAAAATCCGGTGATTAACCCAAAATGGCCAAAGACAGCAAATCCCCGCTGAAAGAGAAAGACGACCAGCGAACCCTCACTATCTTGACTCATCGAAAAGGGATTGCCTAGGAAACATTTATTCTGCTACCCTTGTCCTTATCCTCCAGCCCTTCATTACCCTCAGATGCAGGTGGGTAGGTATTCGCCATCGATACATAGAGAATCCAACGGGAAAGAGCATCCATCCTCCGTTCTAGCCCATGCAGAGAGAAACACAGAGAAATGATGGAGTCGGGGCAGATCGTGTGCGAACTATGTGGCCGAACACCACCACAATCATTAAGTACGACACCAGAGGAAACACCCACGCCTGGAACATGTTAATCGTCTTGTCGCTAGCCAAACAGTCCTCTAGCAGCAACCACCACCCGAGCCGCTCTGCACGCCCGTGCCTTGACCGATCGGCACTGTTGGCTTGTTGTTGACGGTCGTCGTACCCATGCGCTCCTTGATCTGGCGCGCCATGGTCAAGAATGCCTGCTCGACGTTGGTCGCGCTCTTGGCCGACGTCTCCAAGAATGGAATCCCCAGACTATCGGCGAATTCCTGCAAAGGACCTTCAGTTGATGTTCGGGGCAGCCCGAGGTAATGACCCGACTCACCTTCGCAACAGTGTACTCGACGACCTTCTTGTCCGCCATATCGGACTTGTTTCCGACCAGCAGCTTGTTGACACCCTCGGTCGCATAACGGTCGATTTCCTGCAGCCACTGCTTCACGTTGTTGAACGAGTCCATGTCTGTGACATCGTAGACGACGCAGATACCATGGGCGCCACGGTAATATGATGATGTGATGGTTCGGAATCGCTCCTGGCCCGCGGTGTCCCACTAAACAGCATCGTGAGTACCATGAACAGCGGGGTCGAGGCTCGGAGGCACGTACAATCTGCAGCTTAACGGTTTTGCCGTCCAGCTCGATAGTTCGGATTTTCTGTCTTTCCATTAGCCTACTGCGATGGCGGTCTGACAGGTAGCAAGGCAGCCGCAGCGCTGGGATGCACATACGAAGTCAACGCCGATGGTGGAGATGTAGCTTTCGGTGTATGTGTCGTCGGCAAATCGAAGCAGCAGGCACGACTTTCCTACACCGGAGTCACCGATGAGGAGGAGCTTGAACAAGTAGTCGTATCTGTTCGAGGCGGTAAGTCAGCAGCGGGGCGGGGGCCATGGGCGTGGCGGCATGGGACTGCGCAGGACGGCGGGAGAGATACTCTGTGGGCGAGCATGTTAGCAACATCGAATATCTGCGATCGATATCAGGGCCGGTGGAGCAGTGGCGCTGCGGCTTCGATGGCAGGTTACGTACCACTCTGGATTCATGATGGAGGCTGCAGTATGGACGGGAAAAGCCGGGTAACGATGGTGGACGGCGTGGGAGGTTGGAGAAGGGGGGTGTGTGGGAAAGGCTGTTGTTGCAGGTTGAAAACGGTCGAGGACGAGCGGCGGGTTATATGGCGATGTCTGGGGGTTCAGGTGGTTTGCAGCAGCGCCATGGATGCCATGGATGCTCTCACCCAGCTCGCTTAGTCAAGGGCGCTGGTCCGTGCATTCCTTCATGGCCTCCAGGTGCCAGGCTCCAGGTGACCACCGCCGTCCGGCGAGCAGTCACTCATACCTGCAGACGCACTGTTGCCTGTCTTGGACGACGTTGAATGTCTTGGATCCTGCTACTCATGGCCATGACGTTGGCAGCGACGGGACAGACAGGCCACGGGCAAAGGCACTACCATAACTAGCGAATCAGTGCCCACGTGACCGCGGCGCACTCACCTTATCCCTGCAGCACACTGGCGTCATGAGGCCCCGGAGCCAGAACTGAGAACATGGAGAAGAGTGTAGTCATTACGAATAGCCCTCCAGGACATAGCAATAAAACCCCAAGACCGGTCCCTGATATCATGTATATGTACATTCCGCCTCCAAAACCTGAGTCCCATTTTTGTACATGTCACCAACTCCAAGAGTGCAAACGATACTCTACATCAACTTGTTGAATGCGGGTATAAGAGTCTGCGCCAACCAGAACGAGAACACGAGCTTAGGGCCCGTCATCAGAAGCTTGGGAGTCAGCCCCTTGAAGAAAGAGGTCATGCCTTCGTGCTTGACCATGTTGGACACGATCCGGAACCCGCTCTCCGGGTTCTCAAAGTTTCGATTCTGAATCCTCGTCTTGACAACATCCAGCGGTGCCGACACGAGTAGAGATGCGCTGGCTCCCGCGATTGATGCAACAAAGTTCTGCCCCCACGTGGCTGCGTTGTAGTCCTTGAGTTTGTAAAAGTACTCCTTAGCGGCGGCAGAGCCTCCGAACAGCTATAGAATCAATCAGAGCCGTTTACGGCAATTCCAGGGGAGTTGACTTGACATACCGCAAACGAGCCGGGTGCGTTACGAGCCGCCGTCCAGCCCCAGCCCCGGTAGAGCCCAAACCCTTCATCGGCAATGATCTTGAACAGCCCTCGTCCCCTGAAGGCTTCGGGGTTTGTCTGGCGTTTGATCTTGAGCACATCCAATGGTAATATGACGATTTCACCAATGCCGATTAGACTACCAGCGGTGGCATGCATGATAGCCTTGCCATTGCCTTTCCCGAAAGCACGATCGAAGCTGTCTCCGTGGTTTTTTGCCAGATAGTCTCTCGCGTAGGGCTGCCCGCCATATTTGTAGACACGCTGGAGAATCTGGAAGAGTCAATATGGCGCACTCCGGCGGGCTTGGTCGGCCTACATACCTTGTAGGCAGCGGCGTAGCCCAGACCGGGGAACAGCGAGAGGAAGCGCTTGGGCACGGATGCGTTGGCATGGTCGCGAAAGATGACCGAGTTAAGCTGCGAAATAGAGACCTAGACCAGCGCATTGTGTTAGTCGTGGGGGGGCACTTTCCACCTGCATATGGGGGACGGCGCACCTTGCCGTGGTTGCTCATCAACCGTTTAGCGGTTGTGTCGACGGGATGGAAGACCATCAACTCGGCAATACCGGCGCATCCTGCCACTGTCAGACCAGGACTGTAACATTGTTAGACAGTCAAGCGCATGTACCTGCACCCAAGACTCTGGCCGCGCCGGCCTCTTTCTTGAAGTCCTTTGCGGAGGACGACGTGCCTGCGACAGCTTGAGCAGCCTTTGCAGCGACGTCGGAAGCTTTCGCCGCAGCATCAGACGCTGAGGGGGCCATTGTGGGCGGCGGGGACAGGTGGGGACACTGGACGCCGAGGTTCCAGTGGGTATGAGAGGTTGTAAGACAGGAAATGCGTCGTCAATGGCGTGGAGAAAGTGCTCGGTCTGCTGCTGCTTTCTCGAGCAAATGCAAAAGTTCACGCAGTCCAACTTTTTTGATCTGCCGCACGGGCCCTCATGCTTATCGGACGCCCCACTGCCCGCTATCGGAACCGGAGTCGTGACCTCTTTTCACACTTGCATGCAATTCCAGGCGCCAGTATTACGACTGGGCTGGATGCATAGGATGTATTGTTGGGCTTTTGAGAAGTCGAAACTTTTCATCTTGCTGCTAATAGTCTTGTTTCAAAGCTTTCTAGTGTGAGGTATCCTTCCAGGTAGCTTTACGGGCTTGTAGTGATTCGAGGCATTCCAAGGAGTGGGATGGGATCGTCCCAATGTCAAGGTGCAACCCACTGACACGACAGTATGAAATAGGCGCAGCTCTGGTGGAATCGCATGTCTTCTTTGTCGCGAGTCGCGAGTTGCGGGAATGCCATCCCTATCTTGGACTGCCAGGATTGGGGCATGTGTAGTGCTACCAGGAAATTAGGACGCAGTACCTGGTCGTGTGCCGCTAGGATTAGGTTTTGTCCATGATTCCAAGAGGATGGGGTTGCGGCAGTGCTATAGCAAAGCAGATGTGTAATTCGAGAGAAAATAGGGAAATTACGGGCTTGGAAATAGACTAGGAGACTCATGGATCAGTCATCTAACCCACATCCAACTTCTAAAGGCGATTTCGTACGAAGCTAAGGCATAGACGGTATTTCCTTAACTTATCACACGTTCGCAATATCTAACTCCGAGAAGATTGCAGAAACAATGGGGAAGGAACTCAAAGCGATGCATAGTCATAAGCAATCACTTAGACATAAGCCAAAATACAGATATATAGAGAAACATTGTTTCTATTGTCCTATCAAAAGAAAATAGACCGCCTGATATTCCAGGCCCGCCGATCTGAGCAAGGATGTCCGCCTGGACAGACAGAGAAGTTCTCCCCAACTACTTCCGGGCGACGAACTTCTCAGTCATGTCCAATTGGACACCCTTGCTCATCTCGGCGGCCGACTTCGCCTCCACGTACTTCTCTCGGTAGTCCTTGGCGATATCGACGGACCAATTCGCCCAACCGGCCACGGTGCCTCGAATTGGGCGCGGAGGTCGCTCGACTGGGCCAGACTGTGACCTGCCATGGGTGGCCTTTCGGCCACCCTGGCCTGCCCAATTCTTCTGGCGGCGGTGAGGTGGAGTCGGTGCCGCAGTCTCCTTCTTCGCGATGGCAGACGACTTCTGAATCTTGGCGGCGACATGGGGTGGCACTGCAGCCTCCTTCTTTTCGGCAACGGGCTTCTCGGCAGCTACCTCAGCCTTTGGGGCTGCTGGGAGACGTTTGGCTGCCTCAGAGGCACAGAGGAAATAGACAACAGCCGCGGTGAGAACCAAAAGGTCGATGGCGATGACACCGATGATGCGGCAGAGATTGTAGATAACATACTTGGCAATTGCGACACCAAGGACCACTACGCAGTAGTAGGCGTCGACACCGACAGCACTACAGTAGGATTCGACGACTTTCTTGGCGGGACCGAAGTACGGAGTGGTGAGATCGTCCTTCATGACTGGGATTGGATCGGCCGGAATAGCCTTGCCAAGAAAGGCGCAAAGAAGATCCCAAGAGGTGAACTCGTTGATCTCGAGAAGGCGCTTGGCAGGAACGGCCTTGCGAATAGCATCGCCGTGTGCGGCGTGGGACTTGTGGGCTTCGGCAGCAGCGATTTGCTTACCGAAGTATGGCGTGACGCAAACTTTGAGCAGGGCGGAGAGCTTGCCGAAGAAAATCGGATCGAGAAAGGAGAAAACCTTCAGAGGGCTGACAGCTGATCCAGTGTACCAGATCACGGAATTCGTCATTTTGGTGGTGATGCTGACGTTGCCGGGGACAAGGATAACCTTGGTATCGAGGTATGCGTCGACGAGGTCTTTGGCGAAGAAAACCGAGGGGATTCCAACGACGGCCTGAGGAATTATGTCAGTTAGATAAACACAGGGTGGAAGAGGTTTACATACGTTATAGCGGCCGGTGAGCTTGTCGTACTCGTTGCGGCCATACGGGATGCCAGCCTTCTTAGCCTTCTTAGCCTCAAGCCACAGAGGGGCGTCGCGCTCGCGCTGCTTGACGAACTCGTCGGTATCATAGACCTTCAATTCGAGCTTTTTCAGGGCAGCGACAATGGCTAATACTTGGGTCAGCGATAGGATAAAGGAACAAGAACAGAAGACATACCGTCAGTGCCAGCACCAGGGAGGCCGACGACGATGGCTTGCTTGATGAGGATGTACTTGTTGGTGTCGGCGGTGATGAGTTTGTGTGCCACGACGATGGGCTCGGCGCTAACGACGATGTTCTTAGCGGCGGCAGACATAGCTGGGTGTTCAGCGAGGACTTGTGGAGTTTAAAGGGCGTTCTGAAGATGCAGATGGTTATGCAAGTGATGAGATGTGAGGCCGAAACGCTTGGCAGAAATGTGTGATTCTTCGCAGTCGAAGAAATAGACTTGAGTGTTATGGTTCAGGTCCGGATGAGTGAGGGCAGGCTTTTCGAGGGAGGTCGGCCTGATGAGTCAGGGGTGTCCAGGGTCTTTCACTCGTGGTAGGTGCTTTCACCTGCCTCGAGCCACTCTTTCATTCACCCGATCACGCTTTCACTCGGTCGATTCGAAGTCCCCAGGGGACCAGGAACACCAGAATAAATCGGAGAAATAGCCTTGGGGAATATTTGAGCTGATAGAGTGGTTTCTGTGCGAACTGCACACGTTTGTATCTCTTCAAAAAGGACGGTTGGGCCGCGACGGAGTAGCGAATTTGAGGTTCACAGCGCCGCCGAAGGATCGCCTCTCGCCGCCAAACTCTCACCGCCGGGCTCGAGCGTCTCGCGAGGGTGATGTAGTGGTCTACCGCAGCGCCGGCGTTTTCCGAATGACCCGATAAACTTTGAATACTTTCAATGAGTACAATGAGTAATTTGAGTACAATACGATGGATAGGCGGGGAGGAGAGACCTGGTGGGCAGGGGACGCAAGGAGGGAAATGAGAGCCTACATAGTTTTGCGCAATCGATCGCGCAAGGCTGGCGCCTGTTGCAAGCCTGCTGTAGTGGTTTTCGTGATGATTGTCGCTCCAACGATTTTCAGCGAGGCGATTTACAAAGCGGTATCCTGGTCATGGCCAGAGGGCAGATTATGAGACAGTGCGAAGAGGCCCGGCTGAAAGAACCCTCTCTCTCTCCCCCCCCCACGCCAAACAGAGGGTGTGGGAGGGACAAGAAGCTAATGGGTGGAGGGCTTTGAAGAGTAACAGTCGCTCCCGACACCCGGCCCGCGCAGTCGCGAGGAACAGGGGGATCGATCCTCCCAAGGGGTTTCCGAATGTAGCGGCTCGGAGGGTTGTAAACGTGAATGTCGAGCGAGGACTAAGTAGATACGCCGATGTACGAGTCGAGCTGCCAAAGCAGGAAACGGGAAAGAAAATATGTGCTCTCCGAGGAAAAGAGCGGCTTCATCTACAAAGGCCCAGTCCGGAATGAGATGCTTTCGTGGCGCCCGACGAGCAGCGTTTCGGTTCCTGGGATGAAGGTGGGCGAGCGAAGTTGAAGAAAACCTGCCAAAGACACAGGGGAGAAGCCTTGAGCGATGGAGTTCTGGGTTTGGAAATCGGGGTGCTGATGGGGTGGTAGCCCCGGGGAGAGATTACAACGATATTGAGAGGATGATGGAGGAAAGGAAATGGAGAAGAGCTACGATTGTGAGAGACTAGAATACCCACCTACCCAGGTGGCTATCTCTTACACGCTCTTACCTTCTCTCACTTGCTGCTGCCACATCTGGCGGTATGCGGCATGCCTTTTCAAGTTCTCTAGCGGACCTTCTGTGCCTAAGGATGGCCTCCCCCCACCGGACCACGCATCCGCGCCCGGCCTCATCTACCCACCTAGGTACGCTTACACGATGCACGTCTTGCAATTGCAATATTCCAAGTGACCAAAGCCAATATGTCTCTATTCCGTGCTCGATGCTCTTCGGACGCGTGCGCACGTCGTCTGTCGAGAATGCGCACGGGCCCGGCCTCGACTCCAGGTGTGGAACTCTCCGAGCCGCCCAGGCACAGCCGTCCATGGATGGTGCAGCCGGATGAGAGTTGAAGCCACTGACGCCCCCACAACTCTAATAAGACCTCGGAACATCGTCCTGCCCAGATGCAGACCTATTTGCTCGCCATAGTCTTCGCGTGTACCATGAACTCGGGTCGCATTCCTGCATCTGCAGCAGTCATTAGGCCTCGACGCTCGGATCCAGCAGGCTAGACCGAGCACAACGACGCTCGAGTCATGATCCTCCCGCCTCCCTTTCGCAACACCAGATCCGACCTATCCTCAGATCTTCCCACACGAGGACACAACTGCCGATGCTTTAAGAATGTTTCTGTGGGCTTGGCGGTGTGCCCTCGGTGTCTCTCGTCCAGGGCACGCGTTTCCGTACCGCTCTGTTGAGCAACAAACACTCACAGGCATTCACCTCCATATGTGAGGTCGACAAGTATCAAACCAACTCAGAGCCAGCGTCGATCTCAAATCCCTCGTCCCAGGACTCTGGGTCCGCATGGCATGTAGTCAACCCGGCCGAGCGGGCATGTCAATCCTGTGCCAAATGCTCAATATCGACCACTTTGCCCCCCATATCGTACACCAATACTTCCCCACACCCAAAGTGTACAAAGTGCCAAGTTCCGTCCGATCTTGGCCTCCATGGCGTTTCATTTGTGGGGTCCACGCTCCGCGTGTATCTTCGCGACTTGGCAAGGCGTTCGGCAATTGCTGAGAGCGGAACTGCCATTTAGGCTGGGGGGATGGTGGTGCCCACTCCCAATACTTATAAGTCCTCGTGCTCGCGAAGCATCGTGTTTCCTACACATGCACCTCATTCCCCATCCGATTGCGAACAAACCATGGCCGGCCCGAATAACGACTCATGGCGTGCCCATGCGGGTGTGTTTATGGCCTGTGGAGTCATGATTCTGGCACCATTTCAATATGGAATCGACTTTGGCATGATCGGAGGCCTCCAGGCGATGAAAGGATTCCTGAAAGGTGAGAAAAAATTGGTACTCACCCCAAACACAAGATCATAGAACTCATTGCAACGCAGTCTTCGGTTTCAAGACCACAAAGAGCGTGATCGGCTGGAACCTCACAACAGAGCGACAGCAGTTGATCTCGTCTTTGATGACTTTGGGCGCTTTCATCAGCTCTCTCCTCGCCGGTGTTACCGCGAAGAAGTTGGGCCGAAAAGGGTGCCTATGGTTTGCATGTCTGACATGCTGCGCCGCCAACATCATCATGATGACCACCGATAACATTATAGCCCTCTACTTTGGTCGTCTGATCATTGGATTAGCCAATGGCTACTTCATGGTCTTCGCCCAGCTCTACATCCAAGAGAGTAGCCCGGCCAAATATCGCGGTCTCTTCCTGACGGGTTTCCAATTCTGTACTTCTTTTGTAAGGACTCTACGACCCCGTCATATATAGTCAAGGGATTTCTAATCTGTGTCCAGGGCACCTTGATCGGAACCATAGTGGACTGGGCCACGGCGAAGAGACCCGACAAGTCTTCCTATCTTATCCCTCTCGGTCTCATCTATGTCATTCCGGTCGTCATGACGGTCGCCATGTTATTCATCCCAGAGTCACCGCGCTGGCTAATTCTCCAAGAGCGGTACGAAGAAGGAACCAAATCGCTCCAGTGGCTGCGACCCAGTGGTTATGATTGCGATGCTGAGGCTGCCGAGATCCGGGCTGCGATTGAGAGGGAGAAGGAAATGAGTAGCGGCATTGGGCCCTTGGATATGATCAAGAACCCCATCGACCGGCGACGCACAATTCTTGCCGTGGGGGCCGTCACGCTCCAGGCAGCGAGTGGCAGCATGTTTATAATCGGTACGCGCGAAGAAACGTCACATCTCTCCTCAGGATTCTGCTAACTATTTTTCGCAGCATACAAGGCTTACTTCTTCACAATGGCCAAGGTCTCCGATCCATTCGCTATGACCAACGTGCTGAGTACCGTCGGCCTCCTCGCCATTATTGCCAACTCCCTCATCATCGTCAAATTCGGCCGTCGCCGCGTCCTCCTGATGACGGGTCTGCTTATCTGCGGTCTCCTCCAGCTGATTATTGCTGTCGTCTACCACGAGCAGCCCGGAAGGAGGTCGACCGGGAAAATTATCGTTGCGCTCTCCAGTCTGTACATGTTTAGTTACAACGGTATGATCGCCACATACGCGTGGCTCGCAGGAGGGGAGATTCCAACCCAGCGCCTTCGCTCATACACGTTCGGGCTCGCTGCCGCTAGCGGATTTCTGTTCGCCTGGTAATCAATTACCCTAAACGTGATATACACACAGTACTTACAAACTGGCAGGCTCACCACTTTCACTGCACCTTACTTCATCAACCCCATCGCCCTGGATTGGGGACCTCGCTATGGTACATGTCCTCTTTCACAAACCACTAAAGCCCTTACTGACGTATGCACAGGCTTCATCTGGGCCCCATCTTGCGTCATCGCAGCCACGTGGGTGTTTTTCTTCCTCCCAGAAGTCAAAGGTCGAACTTTGGAGGAGATTGATGAGATGTTTGAGGCCAAACTGTCAGCACGCAAGTTTTCTGGATATGTGTGCATTGGAATGGCGCAGTTCGATGAGAACATGAGGAAAGATGTCGAGCGCGAGAAAGATATAATGGTGTTCCAAAACGAGAAGGTGGCGGCCGAGACTACTGTGACGAGCACGGCTTAGAGAGTCTCGGCAAGTAGTAGCTTTGCGGCAAGTAACTGGATAGGATGTGGGAGATTGGAGAAAGCGTGAGAATGTACAAACATCGTGCAAAGTACTTCCAAGGTTTGCAAAAGTGGACACGTGACCTCATATTATATCCAGAAGATCAATGAGGTGGATCAATACTCAAGGCATCTTTTACACGAACTGTTACAAGTTGGACAAGTTCAGCTCAATATTTGGTGTTCTTACCACCACATCTAACCGCATTCTCATGCTGGGGTTGGGGCATGTCATCCAAACAAAATCTGTGGGTGCTCACATGTAGTCGTTGGCTTTCCAATAGTCAGCCGTATCACATTGTCTATGACTGTCTACTTCTCAAATATGACCGAGCCGTACCTACTCTATATTCCCTTCTTTCCCAGGTCCGCCCATCTCCTCAATCTCCTCTCTTCATATCTCACCCACCCCGAATCCACAAGGTCTTCCTGCATCACCAAATCCCTCACCCTAAACAGTCTCGCAATCTGTGTATCGAGCGCCCAGTCCACCCAGCCAGTTCTCCTCAGCGCCGATGTGAACACAAACCAAAATATGGCATAGACGGCCCCAGCTGCGGAGCCCACCAAAACCTGCTTGGGAGTATGGTAGGACAGGTACACTCGGCTGGAAGCGACCGCAGCAGCACATAAGAGTGATACGAGGGAGAGCATGGCGCGCTGGGCGAAGGAGAAGGGCGTGTGGGTGAGCGTCGGGTGGGGCTGGTGCCGCAGAAGGAGGAAGAGGGTGAGGGTGAGGGAGAAGAAGGTAACGAATTGGGCGTGTGACGAGGGCATGCCGTAGCCTTTTCCGTGCATTTCTGTAATAGGTCAGCTTCCGCGTCATTCGCGATATTGATGTTGGTAGTATGTTCCAAGCAAGGGCATACCCTTGGGTCTTTCTTCTTTGATCAACCGCTTCAGAACCCAGTTCACGGCCTCACAACTCAATTGTCCCGCAAACATGAGCATGATCTCTATCTCCCGGTTCGACCATATTAGAGTGGCGTACACGACACATAAGCCTTGGGGCACGAGGGCCAGCCAGGCACAGAGGTAGGATATTCGGTCGGCGGGGTTCTGAGACGGACATTAGCACGAGGACTTTGCGGGACTGGGAGAGGCGTACATAGTGCACATGTGTCAGAGAGAGCGAGGCGAGAGGAGGGTAATCGTCCATAGTCGCAGCTCGTGGGTGCCACCCTCCAAGCAAAGGTTGATGGCGAGCGGCGCTCGGCAATAGCGTCTGGCGTGGCTTAGCGCGGAGTGGCGCATGCATTGATTACGTGAGGAGTGGCGTTTTGTCCCTCCGCCCTTCAACTTTACGACCATCAATTAACAACTTGCTTAGCCGAATCGAATTCAAAGGCCCGAGCTCTGAGTCACCGAGAACTTTCTTTTCCGTGTCTACATCAGTGTCCTTTAGACCCTGGTCCCAGCGCTCCTTGTCTGCCCGCCAACATATCCGCCCTCGCGCCGGCAAATGGTCACCAATCTATAGATTCCGCCCTTTTATTTCACCGTTCATTTGGTGTAACCATCCTTCAGATATATTTCCTCCGGTCTATCACACGGTCTCCGGTATAGGTTTCTGTGGTTTGGTTCTCACTTGGCGGACCATACTTTCCCGGCATGACCGATCTTGCCACCGAGGACGAGCGTGAGGAGGAGCTGAGCACTCTTCAGTCAATATATCCCGAACTCAGCATTATATCCACTAGCCCGTTGGTGGCAGATATAGACATAGCTGTCGCACCGGTGAAGCCACTCCCTATCGTTTTTGGCTCCGAGCCAGTACGCTACCGCTTGTCGTACCTTCCGTCTCTACGCCTACGAATCACGTTGCCTGCAGTATACCCAGCAAGAAAACCACCGGAACTTGCGCTTACTACCACGCCTTCATGGATCCCGAACCATATCCTTAGGGCCCTCGAAGACGTAGGACGGTCGCTTTGGGAGGAGTACGGCGGAATGCCAATCTTGTTCACCTATATTAGCCATCTTCAAGAAGCCACAGAAACCGCTTTCGGTCTTGCAGACTCCACCAATACTCAGTCACTTCAACTGCCAGATGACTGGAAAGCTACTCTACTAGAATTCGACACCACCGAGCGCCGCGAGAAATTCGATCAGGAGACATTCGACTGCGGCATTTGCCTCGAGCCTAAGAAAGGTGCAGTGTGCTATCGGATGGAGCGCTGCGAGCACGTTTTCTGCAAAGTCTGTTTGCAAGATTTCTACAGCAATGCAATCATAGAAGGCGATGTCAACAGTATCAAATGTCTGGACCCGGGCTGCGGAAAGACAGGAGACGCAACTGCAGATAGACGGAAGAATGCCCGTCTTCTTTCGGCGAGGGAGCTATTACAAATCCCTCTGGGGTGGGATATGGTAAAGCGATTGGCGGAGATGAAACGCAAGAAGAAGATTGAGGCAGACAAATCTATTGTCAATTGCCCCCGCAAGTGGTGCCAGGGTTTTGCACGATCCGAAAAATACCCAAAGATCACAGACGCCACTCTTTTGGAAAATGATCCAAATTCAGAACCGGAAGAGGGCTCCGAGCATCCAGCTCCCGACGCCGACGCCCCCGCCAAGTCAGAAGATAAAATAGGAAAGCGCCCTGGTGGCGCATCAACGGACCGTCTCGCCATTTGCGAAGACTGCAACTTGGCCTTCTGCTGCGTATGTCTTGCCTCCTGGCACGGAGACTTCGTATACTGTGGCCCGAGGAAGGAAGCCGAACTCTCCGAGGAAGACCAAGCATCGCTCAACTTCATCCTCAAACACACTTCCCCATGTCCAACCTGCTCTGTTCCAAGCCAAAAGATCCACGGTTGCAACCACATGACTTGCTACCAATGTAAAACCCATTTCTGCTATCTGTGTAGCAGCTGGTTGGACCCGGGGAATCCGTATCAGCATTTCAATAATAAGAAGAAGAAGGGCTGTTATCAGAGGCTTTGGGACCTGGAGGAAGGAGATGGGGGCGGTGATGATGTAAGGTTCGGAGGAGCGAGAGGCGCAGTGGCGGAGGCAGAGTTTTGGGAACAGGAGGCGCTGAGAATACAGATGGAGGAGATACAGGTCCATGATAATGGAGGTGGGAATACTTGACCGCTGGCCGCTTTGTTTCCCGGTGTTTGTGAAGTGTACGGGTAGTAACCGCAGTGATCGAAGAAATGTCCCGAGTCAAAAGTCAAATTCCGAGCGAAGAGCTGGGAGAGGCACCGAATCCGCTATACGTCAACTGACTAACCCCCCTCGCCCCACCACAAAGCCTCAGTCTGCATACTCAGGATCTCCCTCTACCCGCTGACCGAAATCAATACCGTCCTACCGTCCGTGTCCACCTCCGAGATTTGCTGTGGTCCAGACAATCGGCCAGCCATCGGATTTGGGGCTGCTTGAATTGCCGCGAAAGAGGAGGAAACTTCACAGAGAGTGTATGGCCCTTCAAACCTGGACTGAAACATGCAATGCGTTCACTCATGGCTGAAGCAGTGGGGATCGATCTTCAAGATCTACAAAGATCAAAGTGCGAATTGCAAATACTGAACTTCAGCCTTCTTGCTAACTTTCACTGGTCAAGAAGTACACCCAAGCGCTGGAGAAAGGATATACAATGCAGAGGAAGAGTAAGATGTAGTAGAAGTAGAGAGTAAACACATAAGAAATATTACATCGACGATTTGAACCCCTTCAACGTTACCAGCAAAAGAAGGCACAGTGGCATTCTTGACTCATTCCAGTTCATCTGGAAACAGTATCGACCTTCTCGATTCCATTTCCTCTGATCAACCAGACACACCTTCGCCTTCGGCCGTCGCAAGACGTGAATCGGCTTCACGGTGTCGACCCATGAAATTTACTATCTCACCGTTTCCCCCACCCCTCACACCTACCCCAAAAAATCCAACCCGCTCTCCTATCCATCTAGTGCGTCTTCCCCTTCTTCTTTCCAAATCTGACATGATTCGAAACCACGCAAATGAAATACACGAGGCAAAGAGTGGGTACCATCCAAGCAGATGCTAAGAAACTATCCGAGGCAGTCGAATTGTATTGAATTAGGGAGACGAGGCAGAGCCCGAGGCCGCCGCTAAGGTTGATAGCCAGGCGGAAGTATTCAGAGGGACGGCGTTGGTGGGCGGGCAGAGAGATGAAGCCGAGGGTTGTGATAAGAATCAAGGATAGGCCACCCTGCGTATGTATTAGTGGATGTGTTCACCGCGGGTGCGAAAGATTGGCGAGGAAGGTGGAGTGTAACAGAAGGAAGAGTGTAAAAGAAGGAACAATCTAACTTACAGCCACAAACACATAAGCGAAAACCAACTTGAAGATATTAATGTATGTGGAGATGACTTCGTCCAAACCCAGATTCTCCTTCTTCGCCACCTTCTTCGGCATCGAAACGGAAAAGCTGTCAAAAAGCGTCTTAGTTGCCGATGAAAACAAATCCGCCAATTGAACTGCAATATCGTCGACCCAGAGTGTCTCATTCGTACCATGGCTCGCAATGAAGAGATCGAATGAGTCGGCGATGCTGGCCAATGCCGTCGTGGCTGCGTCAATTTCTTTCGTTGCATCGACGCCTTTTGGCACGTAGTTGAACACGTTGCCCCAGGTTACATTATACAGCGCTTCGCTGAATTCAGCGCCGCTGGTCGCAGTTCCGTCGACGACCAGCGTCTGGTAGTGTGTTACGGTATCCCCGAAATCTAATAGCATACTATCCAATCCTATGATTGCCTGGCACCAAATAACGAGCAGGCTGACGCCCTGGAGAACCAGGACAAGGCTCGTGTGGAGGGGGAAGTGGAGGAAGGACCAGATTTGCTGCTTGATAGATCCGAAATGTTCCTCGGACATGCGGTCGAAGTAGAGCATGTATAGGAAGTAGATGATGAGGATAGCGGCAATAATTTGTCCAATTACGGCGGCAGACCAAAGGTAATCGAGCTTGACGATCTTGGATATGGCCTTGCAAATCACAATGATGCCTTCACCCAAGATGATAAGGGAGAGCAACGACATACGTTGCACCATGTGTGTGCCTTTGAAGGAGATAACACGCCAGATGCAGGATACGAACACAGTGAGGATCGTCTCAGAGATGCCGATGATGTACCATGCGATGTAGACGTTCGATTTGACTGGTTTATCGCCCACGTGTGGAAAAGCACCGGTGAGAGCTCCATAGATGATAGCGGAAATGAGACATGAGCCCATGACAAGGAGTAACGGAACCCTTGTCTTCGTGTATTTCTTGGTGAAGAAGAGCGTAACGGCATATTGAAGGAATAGAGTGAGGCGCGATACCATCAAAATGATTGAAAAGGCTTTGTAGATCTTGTAGTCGTAGATCTCTTGTCCGGGATTCCACTGCGGTCCGATGACGGCAAAGCCGACCATGGTGCCGAAGTGGATCGCTTTGGCGCATCGTTCGAAGATAGAGTCGGTGCTGAAGCGGACGTCAAAGAGGGAGACTTGGTACCAGGTCAGCCAGAGAAGGCAGAAGAAGCCAATGTATGCGGTGAGCGAGTTGTGGTCGTTGATTTCTAGTAGGGATGTGAACGTGGTGAGATTGGCCACGAAGAACAAGCTAAACAGCCGTCAGATGCCTATAATACTGATGGGAGGACAGGGAGGACTCTCTGTACTGGAGACTTCAAACTTACTCGTAGAAAAGCTCGGCTGTAGTGGCTTCAGCATGGCGGTGGAATCCAGGATTATCGTGAAGACTCTCGTCGTGGGTATTAAACGGAACTGCGGTCGAGTCCGTATTCCCGTTCAGATTCTTCTGTTCTTCGATGTTGTTGGAAACTTCGGAAGAGTGGTGAGACATTGGAATATCATGTGCTCCATGGCCGTGGCCGCCGTGGCCATGGGCAGTATGACCTCCCTCATGAAGAGGTGAGGCAAAAAAACTCAACGCTTCTTCGTGACCCATACTGGCGGTCGTTACAAAGGTGCCCAGAGGGAAGGAGCGGACAACAATACACAATACAAGGGATTAGAAACGGAAGGAGACAATCGAAGGTTGCACGGAGGGCCCGAATGAAACTCGACCTAAAGAACGGGTTGAAATGAAGAAGAGGAGGTCTGAGGATATATAGTACAGAAATCAAGTACAATGCCCATGTGTTGACCAGAATGGGCCGAATGTACAGTCAGCCCAGCACTGGACTCGTTGATCCACCCCATCATGAATTTGGTGACTGATACTTGAGCTAGCATATTGCCAACATGCAGTCGACATGGTCACCAATGCCCCATTGGGATAACGTTGAGATGAGATCTGGGTCTAGGACTCGTGTGTTGTTCATCGGGTGCTGGTTCCCTTTGGGGGCCGATAGATGTCGAAATGCAATGTGATTGGATGTTCTCACCCGTGGCTGTTAGTGGAGCTCAATATATGGTTTGATCCGTGGCGCCAGACCGACAGTGGCGCATCTGGCCATGCATATCAGAGGTTTCACGCGGCTGGAAGAAGGAAAAGCGTTGGAAACGCCAACAGTGACACGAGGTCCCACCAACCCCAAACAAATAATATTTCAGAATGTACGAGGGCTGAAATAAGCACATTGAGGGGCTGGCGGAAGAGCCCATGGGGCGAGGCGGAGCGGAAGAAGTCTGGTCGTCGCTGTTCATTTGTTAGGAGCGAATATTTCAGGCGTGAGGAGTCGAAGTGGTCTTGCTAGCCGATGAAGACGAAACACCAAAGCTTACTCAATCTTGCCACTTCAGTATCTGTCATGACTTCAGGTAGAGTCGAAGTTTGCCTTGGCGAGAGTCTCCAGGATTCTTGCTGTTCATCCGAAGTCCAGAATAATGAGCGGCGATGGCAGCAGTAACCCGTCCACCCGTCTCAATCATTCGATTGTCGATTCGCACATCCCGAAGTTGCCAACAGACAAATTATGGGAGGCATGGATGCCTAACCCATGATTGGGGGAGTCTGGTCACTAATACTCCTTCGAGCATATGGGCATTCCGCTCGCTTAGGGCACATTAACCCCATGTAGTTTGGTGGCTGCACATTAGCGGTCCGTGCACAACTAATTTTGCACCTCACTGCGCCTCAGCCTCACGGCGCCCACTTAACTTGCAACACACAGATCGCCTCCAGGGAAGAGTAAGATCACCCACACGGACCCCAAATATTCGGGACATTTTAGTGGGTGCAGTGGGCTCGGGACCCGGAATGCCGGTAGCACATTGCCTTCTTTTGGTGCCCGATTCTCGGGATTGCAGGTCAAGACTAGAGAGGCTACTTCGTAGACGCGCAGATGTACTTCAGTGCCTCCGAAACTCCAGCTCGTGTTCGAAGAAATTAACTAAGGTGACACGATCCTTTCCAAAGCTCTCACGCCTTCCTGTCACTCTCTAAGGACACTCCTATTATCTACTTCGCCGATCTGTTGGCGACCGAAGCTTGCGTTCATTCTACAGGCTTTGACGTGGTTCTCCATTTCTGCTACATGCATAAGTCACCCATCATATCAGGCAAATTTCGATAGCCGCTGGTACTGGGCCAGGATGCCATCAGGAAATAAGGAGTATTTCGTGTGCTCTATTGCGAAATACATAGCTAATTTCCACTGGCTCGTTGCGTGCTTCAAGAATTGGTAAAATAACATGCAGTCTTCCTCTTCGCTTCCGGGTCTCCACAGTCGGCTTGAAGGCTCACCCGGAATGGGAAATTATCACGATGGCCGTTCGACTGTATGACATGTTTGACATAGATTATCACAGTGGAAGTCTCTCAGTTCATCGGTCTTCAGTCCTTTGCCGTCCCTTTTGCAACTTAATACATGCGACCACAAGTCTGGAATAATGAGTACCATTTGTATGGGTATATATCCTGTGCTTGTAGGGGGTCTTTCTCGTGCTCCTTTTTTACGTCTATCTAGGTACGTCCATCCAGAAATTCGACATGTTCTCTCGCAATTTTCTACCACGTTGTGACATTTGGTGCTTGTGTTATGGCGACTACCCATACCTGGAAAAGACGGGAGTATAAAGCCTAGTGTCTGTCTAAACACATTAGTCCTTTTTCTCTTTCCTCCGTCTCCCCAAGCTTGCTAATCCCAGGACTAAGGGGAATTGCGAGGGAACTGTCAGACCTGTTACAGACAGAGCACAAGCACCTATAAAAGGCAGAAGGACCTGGAAAGGACACTTTTGAGGAGAAAGAGGCACTAAAATATATTGTGTAAAATATATTGTGAGTGAGTTCCCTTGCTCTTAGCCACAGCTCTAAAGTGATGACATTACTGCCCCCTCCTAAAGTTGACATCCAGAAGCTTCTTTTCTCGAATTTTGGATCACACTAACACGATCTCAGGTTCGTCACCGATGAATTTCGACCCTGTGACACTGAACAGATAGCTATCTTGATCTAATCGCCTTCTACCTTCAATCATGTTCACTAGCTCGTGGAATTCCACTGAAGCTTCGGTGATGGGCCCTCTTAGGACTTTTTTTGGGAGCCAACAACCCCCGCCCTTTCCGCGAAACCTCTGTTTACTTCAACTCCCTTAAAACATCGACAGACCGCATTGAGCCCCGACCCTTCCGTCAGTCCACTGGCCCCACCCGCAACCATGGACGCTCTTATCAAGGCTACTGCCAACATAGCGCTCGAAGATGGCCGTGTCGCGGACTTTCTGGTAATCTGTGGTTCGGATGCACACGCATTCAATAGGGAGGTGTTAGCAAAATGCTCGCCATACTTCGGGATCTGTTGTCATTCAGAATATGTCCATTCCTTGGACCCCTTAGATATACCTATGCTGACTGGTTGATCAAGCAGGCGATTAAAGAGCGGAAACTCCAGATCCGCGCAGAATATCAGCAGCATATCAAAGCAATGCTGAACTTCCTGCGCACCGGCAACTATCACGGCCCATGCGATGATACGGAACCTACTCCCGACATTTCGCGGCAAAGTCCAACCAGCCTGCAGGAGTCGAGACTGGTTATACACTAGAGCTACGAAGTAACGTCTTTTCAACCCTGAAGTACTTCCCGGACCTTACAACCAGCTATGTCATTCACGGAGACAAGGCGATCAAGGCCTGTAAGCTTATTACATTCCACGAAAAATACCTGGTAGGTTGCAATAATAATATACACATATTATGCAATCAATATTGATTTACCACAGACAAAAAACCAAAAATGCATGCAACAAAAAGGCATGGGCGACTTCCGCTGCCAACCCGAACTCCTCCCACCCTCCATCCAATCCTCACTCCTAAGCTATCTCCGGGACTGCGCACCCGTGTTCCAAAATACAACAGCAACCCCGTCTTCCACGCAGAGATGTATGATGTCGCTACGAAATACATGATGGAGCCAATGAAGCCTCACATCATCGAGGCGTTCCTTCGCGGAGTCAAACCCTGGGCCATTACGTCTCTAGTGCAGGACAGCTCATTACTCACCGCCTTGAAATGTATCTACGAACCCGCATCTGTGGTTGACAACGATGAGCACATGGTCGATGCTTTGGTTCATGTTATGGCTGCAAATTGGGGTTGGATGTGACACGATGAGGAAATCTTGGGGTTGCTGAATTAACGCAAGTACCGACTCTTGAAGTGTGGAATTCAACTGGAGGCAAACATGCTGAACAAGAGGTGGGATGTCTTGGTGAGGTGATCATCGGTTCGGGATCCCTCTCCTATCTGCGACGATAAACCCCACCAATGCGGGGAGTGAAGGGGAAGACCAATACCAGCTCTCAATTCCATTTACAGAGTATAAGATATCAAAATATTATCCAAGCGTGCGTCTAGAAAATAAACAAACATCTCAGAAACTGTTATCTCAGAGCTGTGTAAATAGTGGCATTGAGTATTGACGCCTCCCCTATGTATTAGGTTCGACATCGGTCAGTGTTCGTAGATCTTTCAAACACCTCGGATGAAGATCGGTGAACGCGACGATGCCACGCTCACCTCCGAGGTGTTCGATTATGAGGTGATGTGTTCAGTTCCTAGCGACTAGTTGCATGGATGCGTCGAATTCAGTCTCGTATTTAAGCGCCCGTGCTGAGCCAGAACTCCTTAAACCCGATTTCTCCCGTAATATCACGGTTCTCTGTTCTATTTTTGAGCCAAAGTGATGCTCACACGGTCTTCATTGATCTTGTCTGTCCATGCGCGCCAAAATTCGACCTCTTCCCTAAGATTTTCGAAATGGCTAATGCCCGCTGTTGGTGCACGCTGATATGAGGGATTCGGTCCACTTTAGCTCAAGACTAAGGGTTTCAGACATCGCAATCATTATTACGCCGGAGGTAGAGGATACTACAAACTTTCTAACGTGGTCTGGCATCGGAGATTGAAACCCCGCAACACCCAGACACTACACTCAGGGCCGTGGAACAAGTCCCAACATTCCAACTTAGCCATCAACCAAAGAAGCAACGGCCCACAGCCGCCTTATACCAAGAGCTAACCATGCTCAACCAGTCGCTATAGCTGTCTTCTCCGTAACATCCCCAAATTCCTCCGTATCCTTCGCGCTGTCCCTGTCGACCTGCTCGTTCTTCGATCCAGATGCAGCCGTCTCATTATTCTCCTTTCCGTTGGTCTTCGACGACGCGTAGTTCAGCTTTGCAGCCGTGGCAGGCTTCAGAACGCAGCCTTGTTGTCCTTCACCGAAGACCACTCTGGGTCCGGCGCAATTTTTCGTGCACCCGATTCTCCGGCAGTAGACACATTCTCATCCTCTTCGACGGCAGCCCTCGATACCGTCTTGGTCGCATCCGTGCCGTTCATAGCCTGGGCCTGCCCCTTCGCGGTCTCCGGCGTACGTGGTTGTGCTGCCGAGCCTTCGCGAGTTGACGTATTTCCAACCCTTGCGAATGATCCAATTCTGCCCGCGTCATTGCCGTGCATTACCTTGACCTTGTTCTTCTTCCCGGCCACCATCCCAGCACCACCCTCCTCACGCGCCTTCTCCTTCTCCTTTCCCTTCCCCGCTTCCTTTGCAATGCTCTCCCAATCTGCCGGCATCTTGAACGGGCTCCTCGGCACGAGCTTAACCTTCTCCTTCAACACGTCAAATCCATCTTCCTCCTTATTCCCGGTCAAATCCACAACCTCACCGCGCCGCATACCTTGTTTGATCTTCAGGCTTTGTCGCTCGTACCGCTCGTGTTCCTCCTTTTAGAGGTCGTTCCATGGTTCCTTCGCTGCTTCCGTCATCGATTTCCAGTTCTGGCTTGGGAGGACGGATAATTGACCTGCGTAGAAGAGTATTTCAGTAGTGCTGTATGTGTGCCGTAGAAAAGAGAAAGGAAATAAAAGCTAGGATGATTTTCTATACGTACCATTATTCAAGTCCGGAAACTCAGCCCTAAGTCCCGGCCGCTCCGCTGTGTTGTACAACATAAACGCATTGACTGTCTTCTTCGGCTTGGTTGGAGAGGGTGTAGCTTTCTTGGCTCCTCTATTGGGTTTCTTGTGCTCTAGACTTGCATCGGGGGTGATGATGAGCCGGTGCTTGTTCTTGTCCTTCTTCTTGCTCTGTTCTGGCCGCTCTGTCTTTTGCTGAGATTGACTCTTTGCAGGAACAGAATTTGGATCAAGAAGAGCAGTCGCCTGTGCGAGCATGTCGAGTGGTGATTCATGGGGAACTTCGCGCTGAGCCTCCACGACATTGGGGTAGTATTTCTGTACGACAGTCTGTCGAGATATAGGGTGCCCGAATAAACTCGTGCTCGAACCATACGCTTCTCTGGATACTAGCTGTTGCTTCACGGGTAGTCCAGGAATACCTGGGTGGGTGGGGTATACCGAAGAGATGTAGCCGGGGGCGTGTACAACAGGATGAGCTATCTGATTCGCAACTTGAAGATATGGACTCTCCATTCCCTGCGTCCGGCGAAATTTCGGCTGCTCTCGAGAGATATCAACTTGGCTGAGAGTGGTGACAGTATTCCAGCCTCGATCCCCAAGCTTGAGGGCTCCACCGTATCCTGGTTGCGCTCTTGATGGTACGAAACCGGGAGGCTCAACACCGAATTGTTTGTTTGGGTCCGACGATGGAATCACCCCATCATTCAGCTGCGTCTGATCCCCTTCGTGAACATCGTCAACCATCGAAGCCATATCCATCAGCCATTCCTCCCTTAAGTGTTCCTCCCTCGCAGGTTCAGGTAACTGGAAGACAAGATTGATGTACTGCCGTCGGCGATTATCATCCAGTGCAAACAGTCCATCCCGCAAGATGAGCAGGTCTTGAGGTGAGACCAAGGTAGCTCCAGGATTGTAATGCTGAGCGTTCGCCGGAAGTTTCACGAACACTTGTCGTACAGCATGAGAGTGGGCTGGAAGAGACGCTGGCCAGACTATATAAGACTGACGGCTTTCGGTTTGTGGTTGGTGTGAAGGCTGAAAAGAGGAAGAGTTCGGCGGACTTGAGCGTGGTGGTGGCACAATAGAACCAAAGTCACTCCCGGTTTCACATTAGGACGTGTAGGTAAACGGTCTTAGAAATCCTGGTCAGTTGCTGGTTGATAGTGTGGGTGTCCGGCGGTCTCGGAACTGTTGTCGCAGAAAAAACTTTGCTCCGGCCATCTTGGCTAGTATGAGGGCGGCGGGAAAAGTCCTTCGACAAATGGTTTGTCGTCGCAGTGGGCGGTAGGGCGGTGGTATTTTCATCCTTTCCGACGATAAGATCCAAGAACGCAGAAGAAAGGCGACCATTCCTCGCAATCGCCTTGTGCTTTCCCTCTACGCGATCTTCCAGGACACTACTGCCCTCTTTCTTTCGCGTATACAGACGAAACTCCATCGGCATGAGGGCGTTGAGCGCGCCGAGGACACGACGAACTGCATCCTCCATGGTACTATTATTGCGGGCTAGGAGAGTAACATAGTTGGAACGTGGTTACAATTAGAATAGCTAGAAAATATGCTCTCATGTCTCTTCGAGGACCGGATGGAACACTCACTTGTCTTCTGGATGTCGACCCCTCCGATAACTTCGAGGAGTAAATCATATTACAATTCACCCACTCCTCCTCCTACCGCAACTACCCACTTACACTGCACTCCATGTGCTAGCTGGTCCAACACTGTGCCAACAACAGCATTGGCCAGCGTCCAAGAAGCCGATGCACGAACAGCGAGGCTGTGCTTGTCGAGCTCTCGAAGGCCGCCTTTGAGATTCGGCTGGCGGTAAGATGTTGCCATATTGAATGTGCGAAGATTGTCGATATGGCCAGTGTTTGTTTTTTGTATACGTATATACACCGGAGTCTTAGTCTTAGCGTCCATTCTGACGCACAATCTAGACCCGATCCAGTAATACAGTGAATAGAAAGACAACTTTTGTCACTGTCAAGCCGCGCTGCGCTTTTCACAATATGTTCGTGTTCAGATGAACGTAAGATGGATGTACGCGGTTCCCAATCACAAGTCTTCAGCCTTGCCACCTCGCCCACTATAATCAACTGACTGTATTATCCTCTCGCACCGGTCGACCTTCTGCCTTTTCTGGCAGCAGCCTGAGAACTAGATTCAATCCAAACGATACGAATATAAGGGCGACCCAAAATAACTGTCCGCCGAAAATCTGGTGCTTGACGCCGATGGCATAAAAGCTAGTCGACAAAGCGGGAACAAAGGCTCTCAGACCACTCGATGCGGCGAGAACAAGAGCGTTCAGGGTTCCGAAAGTCTCATGAGAAGGCGCAATGTCGTTAATTGTAAGCTGAGTCGCGGCTAGATTGTTATCAGTACATATGACGAATAGCTTGAAGAGACGATCCGATGGACTTACTAAACGCCATAGCCACACCACTACCGACTGCCGAAGCCAATGGCCCTATACTCCAGAATGCAGCGTTAAGATCATGCCGAAGCAAGAAATTGCAGACAGGTGATGTGAGGAAGAAGAATGGCCACACGGTGGCGCAAAGCCTCAAAACGCCGCCAGTACCGATACGTTCCTGAAGCGGCGGAAACACGAGTAGCAGCCATAGAGCCTGGGACATGCCCCCGAGGGCAAAAGCCGCAGCGATAAGCGCAGGCGAGAAGCCGACTCCACCGTAACGAATGGGCTCGTAAAGGAAGACGGGTTGAACGGCCGTAAAGGCAAAGGCTAGAAGAAGAACGTAGGTATAGATTAGAATGACCTGACCGACTCCGGGGTGTTTGAGTAGCTCCCAGGTGGACATTCTGTGTTCGGCGCTATTCTTCTTGCTTTGATGCAGGTGGAGAGTCTAAGCTCGGATTAGCCATTATTTATGAGGCTTCATGTGGACACCAACCTCTTTGACGAACAAGGCTGACAATATCGCAGCCGAAAGCCCAAACAAAGCACTTAGGAACCCTGGCAACGCATATGGATAGTCATGGAAGAACTGCAACCGACCGAATGTCGAGGGAAATTTCCTCGCAGGACTCTCTAAAGCTCCACCTGCAAGGCGTATGTCAGCAGAGAGGACAAAAGAGAGGACTCGTGTTTCTTACCAATGAGTGGTCCAATAAAAATGCCCCAGTTCCCGACGAAGGCGAAATAACTAAAAGCTCTCGCCTGCGTTTTCTTTGTGCTGTTCTCCGAGATCATAGCTCGAACGGTGCTATTCGTGTTAGCCTTGGACTCCGATCTCTGATATTGAAATGCTTACACAACAGTCCCAGCGAAGACTCCCGCGAGACACCGAAACAGAATCATCTGCCATATGCTCGTACTCGTGCCAAATAGCGATGTTGCAATCGTAACCCCGCATAGCGAAAACACCAGCACTGGTTTCCTCCCCCATCGATCCGCAGCTTTTCCCCAAAAGATCATGACACACATCTGCGTCAAGCTGAATAGACTCTCTATCAGTCCCGAGTAGAACCCCACGTTTTCGGGTCGGATGCCCCCAACCCGCTCAATCATCTGATTGATATACGGAAATATCGAAAAGAAGGCAACGGGCTCCACGAGTCTCGTGTAGCACAACAGGAGAATCTGAATGAGGGGCAATGGGGCATCTGCGTCTTCGCCCGCGTGTATACCATCGCCGTTGAAAATTTCGGGCGATGCTTCAATGGGTTCCGCGGTCGGCGCCGGCGCAGAGAGAAGCGGTGTGGTTTCTGATGGATCTTTCTTGTTTACATCACCATCGATACTTCGCGAGGATCTGGAGGAAGCCATAAGGGCTGGAGGTCTGTAGTGTGACTGGTGTCAGCGAGGATGTCTGACGCCTTTGAGCATACGGATCAGCGCTTTGTCATCAAGTGAACCGAAATCAAACGGCTCCTGCGGCAGAAGGATACTCAATTGAGCTCAACGGAAGCGGATTGCAAGGTGGGATAATAATGGGCCAAAGATTTTGGATTGTAGACGCTGGAAGGCCTGAGGTTTATAAACATTCTCGGGTTTAAAGAGGCGAGATGCTAAACCCCCCTTCCCCACACAAAGCGCTGCACACAAAGTTTTGCCTGGACTAGGCTTGATTAGGAAGCTCTGCATAGAAAGCTGTAGATATCCGCGGCCAGGCAGCATTTTTTGGACCATTCTTAGCTGTCTCGCACGCACGGCTGACAAGGGAACCACAAACTGAGGCCGGGGACAATAATAGGAGTAAGTCACTTTATTTCCTACAAGAGGCAAGCGCTTTACGTCCGCGGCCATTTGGCCCCAGAACAAGTGTTACGCCAGAACCATCCCTGGAATAAACAAAGGCGTTTCAAGTATATATCACAATCTGAGCACGGAAAGAATGTTATGATAAGAAATCGGCCAATTGTAGGGGATGTGAAAAGTGTCCAGGTTCTAGGCTACAATCTTAAGATCCGTCTTCACACCGTCACGATTCAGTCCAAGCTCCTCCCAACGAAACCACCCAACCTTTGGCGCGCTTCGCCATTTTGTGAACATTCATAATCTGAGTAGTGCCCTGTATAACAGAGCTCCAACCAAGTGATGCCTCCATTACCAGGCTTGCCATGATGTCTAGGACCGCACGCAGGAACACGCTTAACCCCCCAAATGTCAGTTGCAAATTCTTTTCGGGACCGACAAGGCGAAAGTACCTTAAAAGCACTTGCGGTGGACAATGGAAGGACCGCTCTCGTCGTATTCCTGCTTGGAAATCCACATCTGTTGGAAGGTGGAGAGGGAAGCCAAAATGGAACCACCGATCCAGACCGAGTACTTGCGCTCCGGGGGAGCAATAATCTTGACCTTCATGGATGATGGGGCGAGGGCGGTGATTTCTTTCTGCATACGGTCGGAGATACCAGGGTACATGGTAGTACCACCAGACTAGAAACTGTCAGCCTGCGAAATCATCCCAGACCGAGTCTACAACAAACTAGGTAAAAACGTACCATAACGATGTTTCCATAGAGATCTTTCCTGACGTCGACATCGCACTTCATGATGGAGTTGAATGTGGTAACGTGGATGCCGCCGCTCTCGAGACCGAGGACAGAAGGCTGGAAGAGAGCCTCGGGGGCGCGGAAGCGCTCGTTTCCAATGGTGATGACCTGGCCGTCGGGAAGCTCGTACGACTTCTCCAAGCTGGAGCTCTGGCTCGCGGTCTGGATCTCCTGCTCGAAGTCGAGGGCGACGTAGCAGAGCTTCTCCTTGATGTCACGAACGATTTCTCGCTCGGCAGTGGTAGAGAAGGTGTAGCCGCGCTCGGCAAGGATCTTCATGAGGTAGTCGGTCAAGTCACGGCCGGCCATGTCGACACGGGAAATGGCGTGGGGAAGAGCGAAACCCTCGTAGATGGGGACAACGTGGGTGACACCGTCGCCGGAGTCGAGCACGATACCGGTGGTACGACCGGAGGCGTACAGCGAGAGCACGGCCTGAATGGAGACGTAGAAGGCAGGGGCGTTGAACGTCTCGAAAACGATCTGTGTCATCTTCTCACGGTTGGACTTGGGGTTGATGGGGGCCTCGGTGAGCAGGACCGGGTGCTCCTCGGGGGCCACACGCAACTCGTTGTAGAAGGTGTGGTGCCAAATCTTCTCCATGTCGTCCCAGTTCGTGACGACACCGTGCTCAATGGGATATCGCAGCGTCAGGATACCACGCTTTGACTGTGCCTCGTCGCCGACATACGAGTCCTTCTGGCCCATACCAATCATGATGCTGCATTATTCGTCAGCGCTCGAAGCGGGAGGCACGGGGGGATGGGGGATCGTACCCATGGTGACGGGGTCGGCCGACAATGGACGCTGCGGCAGGGTCAGCATTGCGTCTCAAGAGGGGCAGAATCCGCGGCCAACGACGGCGGCGGCGCGGATTCTGGCCTGCGAGGCGGGATGAGGGGTCTTACGGAAAACAGCTCTGGGCGCATCATCACCGGCGAAACCGGCCTTGCACATACCCGAACTGCAACTTGTCAGCTCGAGCCCTTCCAAGCGTTACACCACCATTGTTGGCGTCGGGCAGTCGATCCGCAGGTCGAGGGCGTTGTGGGCGCGGCCTCGTGCAGACGACCCCACGGGCAGCTCAAATTTGGGGGGGGAGGGGGGGGGGGATCTCACCCATTGTCGATGACGAGGGCAGCGACTTCCTCTGCAGCAGCGACGACACATATTAGCAGGGTCCATTGAGCAGGGCGGCGCACAGCTTGTGCAGCGCGCTCGCAGAGTCGGGGGGATTGGGCTTCAGCTGCTCACCTTCCATGTTGACTGATTAGGGTGGTCGAGATAGGAGTTGGTGTGGAGGGGTGGGCGGATCGGGCGATGTGGGATCGCTGTAGGAATTGAGAATTAGCTGAAGGGAATAAAGGGATGGACTGGTGACCGGGCGCGGGAGAGAGAGCGAGGAAAGTGAATGCGACGGGGGAGGCTTACAGGCTGGGATGGAGGGTGAGGTTAAGGTTCTGTGCGAGAGGCGAAGTCGGTGTCGGTGGGTGTGCTAAATAAGCGGCCACGACCAGCAGCTCTTGCCCAAGTTTAGCGGGGCGGCAGCAGGACGGGGACTGCACAGCACAGCACAGCAGAAGGAAGCACGCAGCGCCCGCTATCTAGAATCTGTCTCTGTATGCCGTGTACGGGTTGGATAGGCGACGGCTGGCGGTCTCGGACGCGGGCAATGACTTGCACCTCTCGCAGAGCCGCGACGCAGTCTTATGTAGCGCATCCGCTGCCTCCCTCCAGGCTGCACAATTGCTGATTTTCAGCGTCCACGCAAGCTCTCGCCACGCCATGAGGAATCTTTGTCTTCGCCAGAGACACGGCGTCAGGCAGCGCCAGAACGGGGCTTGGCGGTGACGACCGAGGGAGACAAAGCGCCGTGACGGCGGGCTGATACGGGCCGCTCTCTCGAGGCCTGCACAAGTCTGTACAATTCGTCGTGGTGTTGCATTACGCCCAGCCATGCTCACTCTCACTGCCCAGCTCTCACCGCCAGCTCGCTCGCGCCAGCCTCGTGCCCACAAACATGCGCGGATGGCCGCCAGCAAATCAGGCGCCGTATTCTCGCCAAGCCTCACGTGGAATGAGGGGTAGCGGAGCTGGCGGGAGAGTGACATGCACAGAGGTACAGAATGCGGGATTCCGCGATAGATCCCCCGATGCCATTGATGAAACCCGTTGCCAGACGGCCTTGCCTGCCCATATCGACATCGTGCATACCCCTTCACGAGGTTAGCATTGCGTTTGCGTTTGGGTGACAGCCGTCGAAGCCTGTCGAAGCCCACGGACCCTTCACGCGAGTTCCACCAAACCGCGGCCTGCGTCACCTCGCGCCCGTCCAAAAAAAAGTCCCAGGTGCCTAAATAAACCGCCGCACGACGTGCCTCAACCAGAAATTGTGAAACAATCCCACTATCAACCCGCACCCCGCACTCTTTCCAGGCTCCGAAAGATCCGCCAGGCATGAATGACCCGCGGCTCAACAATCTTTTCAGGTGGGGCGTCGAGAATTCCGAGGCGGCTCGAAATGATCCCGCCTCCAGCACGAAACCACGGACACAGCTGGACCCCGAGGCGCTGAAGCAAGTCCTGTTCCCGCAAGCGAGCGCCGGCTCCCGCCCACGGTCAGACCCAGAATGGATGGCACACTTGATGGACGTCGTTGGGAAGGAGCAGTCGGCTGACGAAAAGGCCAAGGCCCTCGAGCACTTTGAAGAACTCATCGCGAACCTAGACAACGCAAACGGCATAACCTTTGCGCAGTGGACAACACTGGTAGCGGAACTGCAAAACGAACATCGAGATGTGCGGCTATGGGCAGCCTGGTGTTGCGACACAGCCGTGCAGAACAATGTCAAGACCCAAGAGCGTGTAAGTTATCCTTGTATTCTCTGATGCGTCTGAGCCTCTGGCTGACACGGTCCAGCTTCTCGGAGTAGGTGCCATCCCAGTCCTGTCCAAAATGGCGACCGGCGACGCAGACAAGGAAGTCCGGAAGAAGGCCATCAAAGCACTCTCCTCGGCCGTGACAAATTTCCAACCCAGCCTCGATGCGACTCTCGAACATATGCCAACCGAATTCAAACCGAGCGGGAAGCTAGATGCGTGCGACATGGACCACGTACAGTCCTTGATTGGAAAGCTCAGAGACAGCAACAAATAGACCCGGGTCTGTATTGAGTCGGCGTTTGGGTGAAGACATCGGGTCTGTAAAACTATCTCAGCCAAGTGTTTGGTGAGCGCGGATTCAGTTGCATACCCTGACTGCATTCATATGAGATGTGTCTCCAGTCGTCCTCCCCGCAATTCTTGCCAGATGCTGAAAGCTAGGCGGCCTTCAGAGGAGTTCGAGGACTAAGCCAAGCAGCTCGCTGAATTCCTCCCTGCCAGCCATGCTCCGGTCCAAGCCCATTCCCATGACCACCATCCTCCTCTCGTCCGAGTTCCTGGTCAAAACCGCGCTCGCAATCTGCGTGGCCAGCGTCTGTCCGAGCACGTCCAGCTCAGGAACGGTGCCACCGAGGATTGTGGTTGCGGTCAGATGGTGCATGGGGAGGAGATCGGAAGGCGGGACATCGTCCTCCTGTTCTAGATAGGGATTGGACGTGAGAGGGTTGTCGGTAGCGGAGATATCGAGGGGCACGTGTACCTAGCAGGCCAGTCTTAGCAAGGAGATTAGATATGAATAGAGGTAGCAAGCGTGCCCAATGTGCCAGTCGTCCATGCTGTGTGATGGTGACCAAGATCTTGTCCGTGAAGTGAAGCATAGTCGCCGTCGTTTCTATGCCCTTGATAGTAGCAGAGGCGGTCTTTGTGGAAGCGGGAAAGGGAGCGGGGGTGACTGCGGCGTCTTTCCCAGGGAGCGCCATGGTTGAGGTCATGAAGTGCAACCTCACAGCATCCGCCTGGTCGATTTCCATGTTGTGGAAAGTCAACGCGAGCCCGCCGAATTCTGCCACCGCCCTCGGCGGATTCCCCGCCGAGCCTCCGCCGCCCGCCAAAATTTCCAAAGCCACACGCTCCGCCTGCAGCAACTCTGCCGCTCTTCAAGGTGGCACCTGGATTTCTGGGACAGGACGGAGAAGTGCACCAAAATCCAAGATGCCCAAATTCGTTCCCAGACAGCGGAAACACAAAGTCCTCGCGCGACAGAAACACAATGACGCTCACCAGAATGGCGCATCCGCCGACGCCAACGCCGCCGAAATCCTCCCGGTCGAGAAGCAGGAGCGCGAGGAGAGAAAGAAAGAGATGAGGGAGGAACTGGCCAAGGAAAGCCAAGGCACGATGAGTGCGAAGAAGAAGAAGAGGCTAAACAAGTATATTGTGCGACACCGCGATTCTGCATCTTGAAATTCGTTTACTAATTCGCACGAATCCAGGACACCAAGCTCAAGAAAGAAGAGAACCTCGCCCTGCTGAAGAAACTCACCGCAACCAAAGTCGATACGACCCTTTTCCAGAGCTCTAGGAGATTGGGGACAGGCGACGAGACCAAGAGAGAGAAAATGAGAAGAGCCATGGCCGAGAGACAGGCGGGCATTGATGTGGAGCGGAATGAGGGGATACTGTTCGAGGAAAGGACGGTTCGCAATGCGAACGAGTTGAAGATTCTTGCCAAGGATTCGCGCACGATGGATACAGCAACTACTTCGAAACCTCAACCTAAAGCACTATTGCGAGAGCCGCCGTCGCCTACCTTGGCGAGCCGGAAACGGGAGCGCTCACCCTCGGAACCAATCTCAGACGGAGCTGTGGGATCTGCTACAACTCATCCCTTCGGGCAAATTCCAACTTTTGGAGGTGGCTTGAAAAGGCCGTTGGAGCTGGACGAAGAAGGGAAACCCATCATCAAGACAAGGAAACGTCTGAAGACGAAGGACTGGCCAATCGTCGAGGAAGAAGGTATTCCGTGGGAGGGATTCAGCTCGAACGATTCCGGCGCCGATGAAACCGAGGACAGCGAAATGGCCAAAGATGAAAGGCAAAATCCCGAATCCCCTGTATCATATGACTCGAGCGAGTCGGAAGGCGATTACGATGTGGACGATGAAGATGAAGAACCGAATCTTTCGGACTCCAATATGTCCTCATTAGAGCATAGCGAAGATGAGGAAAGCGATACCAGCCTGGATGAAGACGAAAAGGCTTCAAGAAGAGAGCGAGCATCCGCGTTCAAGGCGTGGGCAACACAGCAGAGAAATAAAGTCATAGGTTTCACCCCAAGTAATCAATTGACACAAATACTCCCACCCAAACCCGCAAACTTCGAACCTCGTGCTCCAGAATCGGATCCCTTGCCTCCTGAGTTGGAAACAAAGACGTCCACAGGTGCGACCAGAAAGGCTTTTAGCGTAGCCGTTAGTCGGACGCCTGCGATAGAGGAGTCAAGACTGCAACTCCCGGTCGTTGCGGAGGAACAGAAGATCATGGAGGCAATTCACAACAACAATGTGGTTGTAGTGTGGGGTGCTACTGGTAGCGGCAAGACTACCCAAGTCCCGCAATTCTTATTTGAGGCCGGATATGGTGCCCCAAATGGGCCTACCCCAGGGATGATAGGAGTCACTCAGCCAAGACGAGTGGCTGCCGTGAGTATGTCAAAACGTGTTGCCGACGAACTTGGAGATTCTGGTTCCAAGGTCGCCTATCAGATTCGATTCGACACCTCCACAAGCGCGAAAACGGCTATTAAGTTTATGACGGACGGAGTGTTGCTACGTGAGGTATCGCAGGACTTTGTCTTGACGAAGTACTCGGCTATTGTCATCGATGAAGCCCACGAGCGTAGCGCCAATACTGACATATTGATCGGTATGCTTAGTAGGATTGTTGATCTCCGGGCCGTCATGGCAAAGGAAGATCCGAAGAAGAAACCCCTTAAGCTTATCATTATGTCGGCCACCCTCAGAATCTCAGATTTTACAGAGAACAAACGTTTGTTCCGGGATGGGCCTCCTCCTTTATTGAAAGCGGAAGGCCGGCAGTACACAGTCACCAACCATTTTTCCCGAAGGACGCAGAGAGACTACGTAGAGGAGGCATTCCGCAAGATTTCCCACGGGCATCGCAAACTTCCTCGGGGTGGGATGCTTGTCTTTCTTACCGGTTCGAACGAGATCACGCAGTTGGCCAAGAAACTTAAGCAGACGTTTGCCTCGACTCAGGGACAGGATGCGAAGATGGGCCAAGTCCAAGTTTCAGCAACAGAGACCCCACTGGAAACAGAAGACATTGACCTCGGCGGCGAGAGGAATGACTACCAGGACAACGATGGGTCCGATTCGGAAGACTCGGTCATAGTTGGCGTGGACAACAATGAAGACGATGAGTTCGATATCGGCGAAGAGGCTGCGGAGAATACCGTCATGAAGGTTCACGTGCTTCCACTCTATTCGCAACTTCCCACAAACCAACAGCTGCGAGTGTTCGAGTCACCCCCCGAAGGCTCCCGACTCATTGTTCTCGCTACCAATGTCGCCGAGACCAGTCTTACGATCCCTGGCATAAGATACGTCTTCGACTGTGGCCGTGCCAAAGAGAAGAAGTACGATCTCAGAACTGGGGTGCAGAGCTTTGAGGTTGGGTGGATCAGCAAGGCAAGCGCAAATCAGAGGGCTGGTCGTGCTGGGAGAACAGGTCCGGGGCATTGCTATCGTTTGTACTCATCGGCTGTCTTCGAACGAGACTTCGAAGAATACGCCGCTCCAGAGATCCAACGAACGCCACTTGAGGGAGTAGTTCTCCAACTCAAAAGCATGGGAGCTCCAGTCACCAACTTCCCTTTTCCGACACCTCCAGACCGCGATAGTCTGGAGAAGGCGGAGAGTCTTCTCTCGTACATCGGCGCGATATCTCCTGATGGCAAAGTCACAAAGCTGGGTCACGAATTGTCACTCTACCCTTTGAACCCCAGATTCGCAAGGATGCTGATCATGGGAGTGGCCCAAAAGATGACCGCTGAAACAATTGCCTTGGTAGCCTCGCTTTCGGTGCCGGAGCCCATCATACCTGAGAACAAGCTCGGGTTGCGGGAGCTTCCCAAGGACGATCCCACCATACGGACGGAGACGGATAACTTCGAGGCAGAGGAACGATCCCGGCTGAGGAAAGCTTACAACGCTGCGCAGGCGAAGCTCTCCGCGAACGCAAAACAAAGCGATTGCATTAAACTCAGCAACGCAGTGTGCGCGTTCGCACACGAGAACAACGCCGACGCTTTCTGCGAAAAGATGTTTTTGAATTCCAAGGCAATGAATGAAGCCAGCCAGCTTCGCAGCCAACTCACTGCAATAGTCCGTGCGCATAGACCCGCAGCAATCGGGTCATATCAAGCAAGACTTCCAGGGCCCTCCGATACCAAAATCAACCTCTTGAAGCAGATATGCGCAGCTGGTTTTATCGACCAGGTCGCTATGCGAGCCGACTTAGCACCAGTTCCCCCAGAGCTTCCTCGAAAGCCGAGAACCGCGATCGACGTCCCTTACATCACATTATTTCTCTCTCAAACGGGTCGATCAAGGTCTTCAGACTCGACAGACTCATACGTTTACATCCATCCTTCCTCACTCCTCGCTCGTCTGTCTGTCTCAAAACTTCCGGGTTACATCATCTATTCGCATCTCCAGCGCGTAGCGCCCTCGACGATTTCCGGATCTAAGACACCGAAGACGAGGTTGCATCCTCTTACGCCCGTGACAAGACCGCAACTTGTGAATATTGCTCTTGGAACCCCGTTGCTCGGTCTTTCTAAGCCGAAAGGGAAGATTGTTGATCTTCCAAGAGAGCAAGGCGGACCGGAACGCAGAGAATGCGAAGTCGAGGTCTCGCTGCGCGGCGAAAAGGGTCGACAGCATTGGGGCCTCGGGCTGCGGAGGATTGTACAAAAGAAAGAGGGACCCGGGAAACCGTGGGTTGTGGAGAAGTTGTTGTCTTGAGCTAGTCTTGTCAGTAGGTAGAGTAGATCGGTTGAGACGTTCCGCTCGTTGGTAAGACACCCTCAAGTTAAAATGAGCATGTGATAGTTTTCACCAATGGTCAACGAAACAATGAAGAGCTCTTGGTGAAATTGCAACACGTACTGAATCTATCTAAAACTCGCCCGGGCTCGGCCCCTGTAGTCCATAACACAAAATCATCATATCATCAATGCAAACAACAATCGTCACCTCCATATCCTAAACCGCCTTCGCAATCGCCCTAGCATCGCCATCCTTCCTTCCTTCCTTCCTTCCTTCCTTCCTTCCTTCCTTCCTTCCTTCCTTCCTTCCTTCCTTCCTTCCTTCCTTCCTTCCTTCCTTCCTTCCTTCCTTCCTTCTGGCCCCCACCCTGGGTAGTAGATCCGCTGGAGTTTCCAGTTGCATTATTGTCGCCGGTGGACTGCAAATGATTAGTAAAAAATAGTTGAAACTTGGAGTTTTGGACTTCCGTTACTTGCTTGGGTAGACTAGATCCGAGAAGAGCCGTCCTTGGTCATCTGTGACTTGCTGCTGGACTGGTTCTGGTTGGAAGACATTTTTTCGACTGGTTTGAACGAGTGGAGAGTTTGTGTTGAGTTTAAGAGTTTAGATTTAGAGATGTGTGGGTATAGATTTTACAGCGGACTGTTAGCGGGTGAAGGGACAAATTCAAACGCAATGTAACGTAATCTGAATACCTAGTTTTAATCTCCTTAATTAACAGAATAATCATACAAATAATATATGTTTTAAGAAAACCTAAAAAAAAAAATTCTATATTCCTTTGTTCCTTCTGTTATTATTATTATTATTATTATTATTATTATTAACGTTTTCCACTACTAAGCGACTCACACTACTAAGCAACTCACTCCTACTAAAACTACAATGCGCGACAGTATAAACATAATGTAACAACTACTATCTATTATATTAATCTTAAATAAAGCTAGGATAGGCTTCGAAATCAGACTCTGCACCTCCACGCGGTGAAGCCTGGGAACCTGACTCTCATGAGCTCAGAGCCAGCGCAGAGACGTCGCGTTAAGGGCGGCGCGGTAGGTAACGATGCCCTATAGTGAGACAGAGCAGAATTTTCACTACAACCATGCGCAACATAACTCAACGCGCCTACAACAGTTAGAACAGTTACAAACCCTATAACGCAAAGGACTACCTACCTACCTACCTATAGCAACTAAACAATATAATTAAAAAATAACCTTCGCACCCTACTCCCTCGCTACGTAGACGAAATAGCAGCCTAGGCAGACTGCTCACCCCTAGGCTAGACGAACCTCTTACTACCCCTTGCCTCTATAACTGCCCTAAGCTAGATAACTATGATTATAAGACGTAGATTGTTACTCTTTCCTATAGGAGAGAACCTAGGTTAGGACCCTAGAGTAACAGACACCTAATACTAGGGGCAAAGATCCTGCTTTAGCAGAAGGGGAGAGTCCTTTAGACAGGCAGTTATGTTATAACAGCAGTTTAGGCGTCATGTTATAACAACAGGCGCTAGGAGAACAGTAGACGTAGAGGCTACACTAACAGAGCATAGGGTAAGAGAGAAGAGGACAAAGACAGACATATGTAACATTATAAGGTATAAGGGACGTTAGACATAGAGGGCATTTAGGACTTAGGTTAGGGAAAGCGTAACAGGGTAGGCGGTTAAGGCTAGAGGACAACAGCAACCTATAGGCGCAGGCGTCTTGCCTACGCCTGCCTGGGTACGCATATATAGCATATAAACGAAAGGTGTTTTTCCCCTAGTACAGGCAAGCCTTTAGGAGCTGCTTCTATGACTAGCTAATAGGGGGTTTTTTGTTCACCTAGTGTAAATAGTAGCAATAGTCTGCATAAGCTAATAGGGCTTGCATTAGACAGTAAACAAGAATTAATAATAATAATAATAAAGCTAGGATTACTATTGCTATTAAAGCTATAAAATATAACGCGTTATTATCCTAACAAGCTGCTACGCGCGCCTATATAGTGCCTTAAACAACCCTAGGGCATTAAAGCTATAGACAAGCATTATAGCGTAATTACGTACTTAACTGCTAGAACCTAACGCTACTAGAGAAGGAGTTAATAGTATAGCATGTACTTAACCTAGATTTAAGAGGCTTTCTACCCTTAAAGGCTCTACTATAAGATATAGCTAATAACCTACGCGCCTAACAAGGGCTAAAGCTAGTTAGCAATAACTAGCTAGAATGCTTTACTAAACGTATAGAGGAGCTTTAAACGTGCTAGACTTAATTATATAATAATTAGAAGAAGAAATAAGAGAATCCTAAAGTTATTATTACGTAGTTTACGCTAGTAGCTAACATAAAAGTAAAGTATAGCATTTTAAACAAAAACATATATAATTTTAATAAATCTAGCTTTATAATAAGGGTTAACGTTATCTACTACTAAGTAACTCACACTACTAAGCGACTCACCCTCACTAAAACTATTACGATCTAACTACGCTAGGCAGCTAGGACGCTATGTGTAGGTCTTATGTACTAGAAGACCAATTAGGGGGACGCTAGGGTGCAGCGCAGCATGCGAGGATTTAGTCACGTGACTAATCACAATGCCAAGGGTAATCGCTCATGATGCCAAGGGTAATTGCTCACGACAGTAGTAGTAATTATAGTGATCGCTTATAATAGTAGTAGTAATCATAGTAAGCGCTTATAATGCTTATAGTAAGCAGAGTAATTGCTAGTAGTTGTTATAGTACTACTTCTACTAGGTCTTGTATTCTTAAGAGAAGGCAAGGGCTTAGTAGTTGTTAGTAGAAGCAGTAGTCTTGTTAGTTAATTCTTAGGGCGAAGATAAGGTCTAGCGATGCAGGGCGATCTTATAGTATTAAGGGTATAATCTATAAGGATTAGGTAACTAATGTATTAAGTGTAAACTAAAGGTTAAACGTGGATATCTATAGAGTGGATTTCCTTGTTCCTATATAGATACTTACTAATTACTATACTAACTACTATTATTATAAGCAATAGTCCTTAGCATAGTAAGCAATAGTCCTTAGCATAGTGAGCAATAGTCCTTAGCAGTACTATCTTGTCTACATAATTGTCTGTTCATGCCGTGCTAACCCTTGTTCCTCTATAGTCGCTTACTAGCAGGAACTGTTATAGCGTCCTAGGCGCCCTACGCTCTAGGGTTGTAACATTACCTCCCCCTCTAGGGATTCGTCCTTAGATCTACGTGACTATACTAATTGCTAAGTTATAAGCAGATTGCCTATACTTATAAGTTAGTAGCTATAATGTCGTCTAAGTCCTAGAAACGTTAGATTTGTCTTGCTAACAAAATCCTTTTAGCTAACACTATTGCTAACGTATCTTATAACAAGTGTTTCTTAGAAGGTTATAATTGTTATATTATGCTAAATTCTTGTCTAAAGTGCGCTAAGTGCACTTGTCTAGGTCGCCGTGCGTTAACATGTTATAGGAGTCTCTTAATTAGACTTATAAAGAATATTAAAAGAAAGTAGATAAGGATAAGAAGTTGCTTATAACTGTTATTGCTTAGTTGCTACAAAACAAGAAGATCCTAGAGCAGGCAAAAGAGAAGGCGCGAAAAGAAGGCCCTATGCCTAGCAAACAAAATAGAGGAGTTAGGTAAGAATGTTAATGTAGAAAGATAAACTGTCCTGCTACGTTAATAGGATAGAGTTTTCTCTATAATGTAGTCTATAATAGATTATATTAATTCTGCTGTTGCTAGTTATAGTACTGTTAAAGTGCTGCCTAGCAATTTATAAGGTTTGTTTATAGTTCCTAAGTGTTTTTGCTTATAGGTAACCCTTCTATTTAACTAGGTATTCTAGTCTATTATACTCTCCTGTCTAGTCTGTTAGTAGTTAATAATTCTTTTAACTTTAAACTTGTCTTTCTCTTTAGTTTAGTATTAAAATGTTGTTTATAATAGCGTTTTAGGGTCTGCTAGTTCTAGTAGAGATACATAGAATATAGAGTATACTTTTATATCTAGTAGGAGTTAGAGTTAGTAGTTAACTAGTCCCTCTTAGACTTAATTAAAAATAGTCTAACCTTAACGTAATCTAATCCCTTGCTTAGTTATTTTATGCTAGGTTCTTTATAAGTAAGTAAACTCTATTCCCTCTTTTAGCTAAGGTGCTATTTTTTGTTTTTTGTTAACATATAAAATGCTTTTACGTTAAGCATTTTTAAGGTTAAGTTATAGCTAGTTATATACTAACTTTAATTCCTCTATAGTAGTTATAGCAGCTTATGTTTTATGCTTAGTAGCGTATATTTAAAGAGATTTAGGTGCTTTCTATTATTTATAAAGTAAGGCGTTTGTCCTGTTGCTTCTAAAAGTTTATTGTTATATGCTAGTTATGCTATAGGTAATAGCGATACCTAGTTGTCCTAGTTCTAATTAACATATATCCTTAAATAGGCTTTAAGAGTTTAGTTTGTTCTCTCTGTTTGTCTATCTGTCTATAGATAGTAAGCTATAGATAGTTTCCTCTTTGTTCTAATTATAGCAATTAATGTTGTCTAATAGTTTAATATAAAGAGCTTGTCTCTATTACTAATAATTAATTATAGCATGCTATAGTGTTATATAAGTTAATCTAGTATAACGTGTCCTAGTTATATAGCTATGTAGTTATTATAGAATAGTACTAGCTTAATATACTTAGTAAATGTGTTAACTATAACTAATATAGCGTTATATATAATTCTTGTTATAAGGTCCTTTAAAGCAGGTAGTCCTATAATAAAATCTATTAAAATGTTATCCTAGAGTGCCTTAGCAATAGGCATAGGTTACATTTCTCTATGTTATACGTAGGTACTATGTTTGTTCTTCTAATAGTCTATATATTTTATAATAAACTATAAAACCTTATGTTTTATTTTGTTAAAGTTATAGTGTCTTTAGATTAGTTCTATTGTTTAGCTTGTTCCTAGGTGCCTATGTATAGGGTTATTATAGTGCTGTCTAATAATCTCCTCCTATAGTTTAGCTAGAACATTGTTGTTAATGCGCAGGATAGCGTTTAGTTGTTATATAGGTCCTAGCAAACTGTTAGGGTTCTAACGTAGGAGCGTCTCTTATACTTCTTCTTTGTTTCTAACTAAGTTGCTTTGTCTGCTTAGAGCGTTAGCTTTCTATTGTCTTTTCCTAGTATATACATAATCTTGAATTTATACTGTCCTAATCTTTCTACCTATTAGGCCTAGCAGCCTGTGAGTTTCTTAGTAGTAGTAAAGTATGTAAGGTTTTATAGTCTATAAAGATTGTTAGATCTAAGTAGCTTTCTACGTAGATCCTCTAATGTTCTAGAGCGTTTATAATTGCTATTAGTTCCTTATTATATACGTTATAGCGTTGTTCTAGTCTAGTAAAGCTCTTTAAATAGTATTTAATTAGATGCTACTAACTGTTTTATTGTTATGTTACGCATGCTCCTATGCTAGGTCTAATGCGTTAGTCTTAAAGCGTAGCAGTTCTTTGCTTTAGAAGGCAATTAGAGCTAGAGGGCTAATACATGCCTCTCTAAGTTGTTAGAAGGCTTCTTCTTGTTCTTTCTTTTATTTAAAGGGTGTATCCTTTCTTATTAGTCTTGTTAAGGGGAGTGTCTTTATAGAGTATTCCCTAATAAATCTTTAGTTAAAATTTATAAATCTTAAGAACTCCTAGATTCCTTTAACACTTATTAGCCTTAGCTAATCCTTAATAACTTATATTTTCTTTAGGCTTATCTTAACTCCTTATAAGTTAATAACATAGCCTAAGAAGTTAACTTCTTCTTTATAGAATTTATACTTCTCTAGTTTAAGTTATAAGTAAGTTTTGTTTAGTAAGGTTAGTACCTTTTTAACGTGTTCTACATGTTCTTCTTAGGTCTCTAAGTAGATTAGAATATTATCTAGGTATATAATAACAAATCTGTCTAGATATGCTTATAATACGTTATTAATAAGTGTCTAGAACGTTGCTAGTGCGTTAGTAAGACTAAATAGCATAATAGTATACTTATAGTGTCTATAGCAAGTCCTAAATGCTGTCTTCTATTCTTTACCTTTCTTTATTTAAATAAGTAGTTAGTAACTGTCTTATAAGTTAAGTGCTATAAATATCTTTGCTTAGGACAACTAGTTCTATAGCTCTAAGATATTTAGCAGTAAGTATTAATTCTTAATTATAATGTCGTTAAGTTTCTAAAATTAATACATAGTTATAGGGGTCTATTCTTCTTTAGCATAAATAGAAGTAGATAGCCTGCTAGTAATGTTAATAGTCTAATATAACCCTTCTTAAGTGCTTTATTAAGGAATTCTCTTAGCGTTCTAAGTTCTGTTTCTAATAACGCGTAGATTAGTCTAAAAGTTAGCTGCTTTCCTTCCTATAGGACAACTTTATAGTCCTAGGGTTAATGTCTAGGCAGTGTAGCTATACCTGTCTCTTTCTAGAATAGGTATATCTATTTCTTATATTCTATAGGGATCTTAGAGTTGCACTATTCTTCTCTTCTCTTGTTATAGTTGCCTATTCTTTCTTAACAGAGGCAACTGTTCTTGCTAAACGTGTTTTGTCTAAGGTTATGTTATAGAGCTCTGCTCTTGCTTTCTTATCTACTATTAGCGTTATGTAGCGCGTAGGTTCTAAACTTAATATGTAGTTATAGTTTCTTAAGGATATTGTTTCCTTTTTCTAATTAATAGTTAGGTTATGTCTTTATAGCTAAAGAAGTCCTAGTATAACGTTATAAGTAGCTAGTCTATAATAGTCTAAGTTAATTTCCTTAGTGTGTCCTTAGGTTTCTATAGGTATATGTAGGACCTTATGTTATATTATGTCTTACCCTAGCATCTTTTCTCTATTTATAACATAAAGTAAATAGAGTTCTAGTTTCTTAAAGGTTATAGCCTAGCTATAAACATAGCTCTCGCAGAAATAAAATTGCTTAATGCTTCTAAATCTAATAGTGCCTTTATCTAATAACCTCCTAATTTAATAGGTAGCTTAATCTATAACAATCTAGTAGCGTAGCAGTGTTTTGTTGTTTTGCTAGGCGCTTGTCTAAAAAAGAGTTAGGCTTAAATCTGTTCTTAGTTTTCTCTATAAAGTATTGTATATAGTTTTCTCCTAGACATAGTTGCTATATGTCCTAGGTATAGCAGCTATTAATAGTAGTCTTTATTTCTATAATATCCTATTTGTCTTTCTCTAGGAAGTGCTGCTTGTCTCTTTTGTCCTAGAGGTGCATAGCGCATGTGTTGTCTATATATTTAAACTAATGCTATTTATAGTTGCTTTGTTATAATAGGAACTATCTATATTTATTCTTTTAGTTATAGTAATCCTTATATAAGTTATAATTACATAACTCCTATTAGATGTTACTATAGAGTTAGTTTTAGTAATCTAGCTAGTAACCTAGTACTATAGGAGCGTCTTCCTTACGTACCCTTTCTTGTTTATATAGCTACATGTTAGTCTTCTCTTAGTGCAGTGCCTTTTCTAGAGCGTTGCTAAAATTTAGTAGCTAGCTTAGGCGTTGTTTTAGCAACTTAGTCTACTAAGGCTCTTTGTCTTGCTCTTTAAAATCTAAAGATACTTTTTTGTTATTAACATCTAGGAGTACCCTAAGTTTCTGCTTAATGTCTTCTAGTGTAGTGTACTGTTCTAGTAAGTACATGTTTTTACACTTTACGTTAATCTAGTTAAAGTAACTCTTTACGCTAATAGTGTCCTAATTATAGTGTTCTCTATAGGCAGTGCGTCGTAGGTTCTAATAGATCTTGTGCTTGTCTTTGTCTAAGACTATAACTTCTTAGTTCTCCTATTGTTTTATTCGCTGTTTGTTACTAAAGTGCCTAAGCAGTTTAATGTAGTTTTCCTTAGTTAGTTTGTTAACGTAGTCTATAAACTCTTATAGTACATTGTCTAAGGTTAGTTCTTTGTTAGCGCTTTTAACTCCTATAAGTAGTCTGCTAGGATTATTGTCCTTATAGTGTCCTGTTATTAGTCTATAGAATTTATTAATAACTTTGTCTCTAATGTCTGTTCCTTATAGTCTTTTATAACTAATGATTTCCTACTTAGTTTTGTCTAATGTGCTAGTAGTAAGTACGTTAAGCTATTATGTAACTTTGTTCCTAGAACAGCAGTTCTTACTAATATAGCCTATCTTTCTATAATTATAGCACTTTTAGGTTTCTTAACTAGTATTGCCTATTATAGCAATTCTTTTCTTGTCATAGCCTTTTAGGTTCCTTCCTTTAATTATAGTATCTAGGTGCATTAGCTTAGGTCTATTAGAGCAGTAGTATCTGTCTATATAGTTTTGTCGTTTTCCTCTGTTATACCTATAGTGTTGTTATCCCTTGTCCTTGTTTACATGTAGCGTAGTAAAGGCTCGTGACTCTAGCTTATACTTATAGAGTTTGTTGTCTAAGCAAGTAGCTTCGTTAATAAAGTTGTCTAGGGTGTTAGTAGTAGCAAGAGTTCGCATAAGTTTAGCGTGAACTTTAGCCTTAAGTCCCTATTAGAACATCCTTATAAGGGCCTAATTATTCTATTTAGTCTAGATAGCGTAGCGTTAGAAGTTGTTAGCGTAGTTACTAACTAACTTAGCTTAACAGAGTTGTTAGATTATTCGTTTAGCAACAGCTAGTTTGCTAGGGATAGCAAAGGCCTGTTAAAGTTTTTCCTTAAACTTGTTATATTCTTTAAACATGTAAGTAATTCTATTTTTATAATTGTTTTTGTCTAGATATTTCTTAAAGTAAGGTTTTACCTAATTATAAGCCTTTCCTTTTATATAGGAGACTATAAGCATAGCGTAGTTGTTGTTATTAATTTTACTTTTAACATAGAAGTAAACGTTAAACTAAAAGATCTATGCTTTAAGCTTTTTTTGTTCTCTATAAAAGAGATTAGGTCTTGCTACCTTTAAGGTAGTAACGTAGGTCTTGCTACCCTTAGCTAGGGTAGATTATATTAAGGTGTTGCTTATCTTGCTTAAGGGCGTTTAAAATGTTATAGTACTACTTCTACTAGGTCTTGTATTCTTAAGAGAAGGCAAGGGCTTAGTAGTTGTTAGTAGAAGCAGTAGTCTTGTTAGTTAATTCTTAGGGCGAAGATAAGGTCTAGCAATGTAGGGCGATCTTATAGTATTAAGGGTATAATCTATAAGGATTAGGTAACTAATATATTAAGTATAAACTAAAGGTTAAACGTAGATATCTATAGAGTAGATTTCCTTGTTTCTATATAGTACTACTAATTACTATGCTAACTATAATTATCGTGAGCGTTTACTATAATAACTACTATTATTATAAGCGATAGTCCTTGGCATAGTAAGCGATAGTCCTTGGCATAGTAAGCGATAGTCCTTAGCAGCACTATCACGTTATATAATTCGTCTGTTTATGCCGTGCTACAACCCTCGTTCCTCTGTAGTTGCTTACTAGCAGGAACTGTTATAGCGTCCTAGGCGCCCTATGCTCTAGGGTTGTAACAGTAGTATATAGAAACAAGGAAATCCTTCTATAGACTTCTACGTTTAACCTAAGTTATTTAGTTATAGCTTAATACATTTAGTTACCTAAACTACTACTTATAATAGATACTCTATTCTATACTTTATAGTAACACCTGTTGTTACTTGTCCCTTAAACTATCTTTGCCTAAGAACTAACATTAAGCACTCTTGTTAATCTACCCCTTAGACTATCTAAAGGTCTTTAACTACTATAACTATCTAAGAATAAGAGGACTTAACATTTTAAACGCCTCTAACAAAGATAACTAATATAAACAATAACAAAGCCTAGACTAGCACTTATAAGATTACTAAGCTTAATCTCTACTATAGAGATTACACTAAACTTAAGGAGTAGCTCCTATAGATTAACTTATACTTTAAGTTTACTATAGACACTATTAACAAGACTAATAAAGCAGCCCTTATAGCAACCTATATATATAGTAACGTAGCTAAATAGATTAAATTTTACTTAATAAAGTACCTAGACAATAATAATAATAAAGACACTATTATTTAACTCTTTAAAAACTATAGAATATTTAAGACTAAGCTTTAACAGGTCTTTAGGATTTTAAATAAAGCCTCTACTACTGCCTAAGTTATTTAACGCCTTAAGCAACAACAATTAGCAGCTAAATATGCTACTAAGTTCTAATAGTACTTAGTCTAGACTAACTAGAATAATAAGGCACTAATAACTATATATAAGCAAGGACTTAAGAACTAGGTTAAAGTAGAGCTTATACATACTAGAGCTACTACTAACACCCTTAAGGATCTAATCTAGGAATCTATTTAAATTAACAGGGAATTGTTTAAACTTGCTATAGAAATAAGCTAGGATTCCTGCCTTGGAATTATTAATAGCAAACGCTCTAGTTATAGACGTTATATTCTAACTTTTAGGAAGCGTAAGTACTCTAACCCCTATAGATTATAAAAGATATAACTTAACATAATTGTTGTAGTCTAAGATTACGTGACCTAATTAGCTAATTAGCAACTTAGAGGATCGCTTACTAATCTATCTCGCCTCATGTATTTAAGCAACTCTTGTTTGATTTTTCCTATATAACATAAATATATAATACTCCTTTTGTTATTTAAATCCTTATTAGATTAAATTATTGCTTTTCTACTTTATAGTTATAAGCCTAGCGCTATGATAATTATAGAGAAAGATTTCCCCTATGCATCCTCCTACTGTTAGCAAAAGCCTTAATTTAATTACTCTAATTATTATTTACTCCTTACGTCTTTATAAAGACCTTTGTTTACCCTAAGCAAACTGTTACATGCTATTATATAACTATTATAATAGATTCTACGTCTAAGGCGTTTAAGACATTAGTTTGCCTTAAGGATTATACTACGTTTAATAACTAGTAAACACTCTATAATACTTAGCTAGGTTAAAGGGCATATAGGAATACATTAACCTAATGCTATTAAAACACTAGTCGCTATCCTAGGATAAACACTCTAGATAGCACTGTTTAAGCACACAACGTAGAAACAGCTGCTGTTAACAGAAACTAATTCTGCTCTAAGCCACTAGCTAAGTTTCCTCTAGCTAAGAATAAGAATGCTAAGACAGCAGCATCTTATAAAGAGACAAACAAGTCTTAGCTTAAGACGTACTGCTCTAGGTAAGCAATTATTAAGCAAGTATAGTTAAGTATACTAACACTAAGAACACTCTTAACACTATATCTAACTAGATTATAAAAAGCGTTAACTAGAGCATCTTACTCCTTCTATAGCAAGCTATTAGCTAGGACACACTTTAACTTATGCGCTAGTCTATACTTAAAAGGATCTACGCTCTACGCTTATTAAGCACTTAAGAGCTTATTTGCTAATAATACTAACTCTACTTAAAGAAAGCTAAGGCTTTTTATGTTAATGTTAACACTTAGTTTTATAAGTAGAGTAATCTCTATTATAAAGCTCTTATTAATAACATTATAGAGGTTTAAAGTAAGCTTATAGTCATAGACTAGCTATAAGCCTTAAACGCAAGGATTGCACTAGCATAGGCAACCTGCTAGCTTTAGAAACGCTTTAAGGATAATAACCTACTATCACTTAACAAGCTAGAAGAGTTGTTTTTAAGACTTCTTTAGATAAATTAGATCTAGACTGCTATAGGCATTAAAGGAGCTAGAGTTTTTATAACTTTTAGAGGGAAACGCTTAAGCAGCTAATCTAATATTTTACGTAGCTTAAGTCCCTCTAGGAACATAAAAAACAGAGTAGTGTGCTCCTATACTACTCCTAAGAGAGCTAAGCATTGTTAGGACCTAGCTACTTGTTTAAAATTAGAATTAGCTTTAACTAGGAAATCTGTTTATAGAAAGGCAAGCATCTTGCTTACGCTAACTAAAACCTTAGCTATATGCTAACAATTTATACGTCTAGAATAGAAAGAATTATGTAAGAAGCTAGTTAAGAGGGGTTAGATTATAGAGAATTTTACTGTTTATAGACTTAGAAGCACTAGAGGCTTAGAAGTAGTTATAGTTATTATTAACACTATAATGTTCCTTAGCAATTGTCTATCTAGAGGCCTAAACCTCCCTAAAGCTACGTTTAATCTGCTTAACATGTTTTAGAAGCATCTATTAAGCAAGTTAACTATACTTAATAGTAGAGTATTAACTTACCTAGTTAATAACAAGTCTCTCTTAATACTAGGCTTATTTAAAGCTAGTCTAAAGAGAGTTTCTATAACTATTAAAGCAGGCACTTAAAGCCTTGCTATTAAAGGAGAAGGCACTAGGCTTATAAAGGGAGTCTTTAGTAGAAAACATAAGGACCTACGTCTTATAAAAGTAAAAGTTATTAAAAGTTTTTATGTTAATATAGTCTCTTAGAGGCTCCTTATAAACGCTAGCATCTAGTTTTTAGGATTTAATAACACTCTTTACATAGGCAACCTTAGGTTAAGCACTATTAAGAAAAAGCTTTACTCTGCTAGTAACTTTCTATTTATCTAATATAAGCCTCTCTCCTTTTATTCTTAGTTTTTTGCTATAACGTCTATAAGACTGTTATATAAGAATATTATAAGAATAGACAGCAAGAATCTCTAGCATCTAAGAGCAGGCTATTTAGGAAAAGAAGCGTTAAAAAAGCTTGTTAAATTAGCCTAAGGTGTAAAAATTAATAGAATCTCTAGGCGTAATTATAAGCATTGTTCTATAGCTTATGTAACCTTAGTAATTTCTAAATAACTAAAGGAGCCTTTACTATAGCTATTCTACTAAATTAGCTAAGATCTTTTTAATATGCCTATAGGCTATAGGAACAATTAATAGGCGTTAATTATAAAAGACGACTTTAGTAGAAAAATATAGGTCTACCTACTTAGAAACAAGGGTCTAAACAGTATTATAAAGGTCTAAGATACCCTGCATTAGGCCCCCTGTAATCCCTATATGTACTAGGTATATATAGGCCTCGTTTCCCCTTAATATAACCCACACTGCTTACTCACTTCCCCTGCAATTGCTCCTTTATAGTTATAAGCCTAGAAATTGCTTTTTAATAACCTCTTTAATAAGTGTTAATTACTATAACCCAAGCCTTTGTAGGGCGAGTAGTCGTTACCTTTGTACGCTTTCTCGCAGCGTCGCTACCACCTTGTCTCTATAGAGCCGCTAGGCATAGAAAAGCCAGCTCTTGCACATAGATAGAGGAGGGAAGAGTTTTTAGCTCAAGGTTAGACACCCAAGGGACGTACATATACAAGGCTTGGCATAGGTTCCTATTAAACTACTATTAGACGTTTTTGTACAAGGCTTGGCATCTGTTCCCTAATTGTCTGTTCACGACACTCTACACCTTCCTGTGTAGGCATAGTCTACTAACTACAAAAGCCTTACATACGAGTGTGAGCTAGCTCTCGAAGAAACCACAAAAGCCTTATATATAAGTGTAAGCTAGCTCTCGAAAAGAAACTATAAAAGCCTTATATATAAGTGTGAGCTAGCTCTTAAAGCAACTATAAAAGCCTTACATACAAGTGTGAGCTAGCTTTCAAAGAAACCACAAAGGAGCGCAGAGTTTTTAGCTCACGTTTGAACCCCTAAGGGACGTGCATATACAAGGCTTGGCATAGGTTCCTATTAAACTACTATTAGACGTTTTTATATAAGGCTTGGTATCTATTCCCTAATTGTCTGTTTATAACACTCTACACCTTTCTCTTTTAGTACATGTCTCTTAGCTTAGGACCTCTATACGATCTACTAACTCTCTTATAGAGACGCTAGCTTAGTATATGTCTTAGCTTAAGTAGGACCTCTATACACGACAACTACAACAATTAAGCACTTATCTTTAAGCTAGCTCTTGCACATAGAGGGAAGAGTTTTTAGCTCAAGGTTAGACACCTAAGGGACGTATATATACAAGGCTTGGCATGGGTTTCTATTAAACCACTATTAGACGTTTTTGTATAAGGCTTAGCATCTGTTCCTTAATTGTCTGTTCATAACACTCTACACCTTCCTGTTTAGGCGTAGTCCTGCTTTCTTAGCCTTGTTTATAGCCTTAGTATAATCTTAGTAGTGGCCTTAGTATTTACTCCTGTTTATATAGCGCTTACCTCACCTTATGTATCCTCTATAATTTTCCTACTTGAGTATAGTCTTAAGCTTTAAGCTTCTAGCTCACTATACGTATACTCTATAGAGAGCTAAGGGGGTATATAAAGGTCTAAGATACCCTACATTAGGCCCCCCGTAATCCCTGTATGTACTAGGTATATATAGGCCTCGTTTCCTCTTAATATAACCCACACTGCTTACTTACTTCCCCTGTAATTGCTCCTTCACAAGTATTTTAAGCGTCTTTCTAAAGTTTTTAAACTAGATTAACAATAAATATTAACTCTTAATTATTGTTATCTACTAGAATAGAGATATAGCAACTGCCTATTAGCGTAGCTATATAAGATTTAACAATTAGATAGATAAGAAGAGAATTAAGCGTTTAATAACGCCGCCTAATACTTATAAACTAAACAGACCCTTAGAAAGAGCAGGGAAGGAGATTATCTCTAAGGCAATTATAATAAGCAAAGAAGAACGCTTGCTAAAGCACTTATAGCCTAACGTCCTTAAAGCAGCAGCTTAGCTACATGTAATAAGCCCTGCTAAGAAGAATAGTTAGAGAACACTAAATAAAGTCTTAAACTAATAGTTTTAATTATACTTTAAATAGTACTAACTAGCGCGTGTAAGAAGCGCAACAGCAGATCTACGCCCTAATTAGAGCTAAACTTTCGCCTATAGTTGCTACACGTATCCCTTAAACATAGATTAAGTAGCTAGTAGGAATAAATAAGAGTTTAAAGTAAACCTATAGAGTTATATAAGATATTTAGTAGGCTATAGAGCTTCTAATATCTACTATATATAGATCCTAACTCTTAACTAGGTAATTATAACTTAAAACGTTGTTTTTAATAAGCATACGTTCTATAAAGACAAGGCTTAAGAACTCCTATAAAGAGAAGCTATTAAAATAGCAGATCTCTTTAATAAAGGAGACTTGCTTAATTTAGGAGAAGCATTTAAAGGAGTGCTATAACGCTAGGGCAGTAACTTGCCTAAGCCTTGGGCTAAGGAGAGGGTTGCTAGAGAAGCGTAGGGGTAGTTATGCTAATAGTATACTTAAGGTTAGTTTATAATAAAGTGTTACTTATTAAAGGTGCCTATAAGCAAGAATATAAGATTAACTACAAAGGAACTACATAGGGGATCTATAGGCCCTATATACTAGTCCGTTCCTTCGTAATCTATTTAATCCGTCGCCGCTAAGAGGCATAGATTACATAGATTATTGTTTCTTTAATCTGTTAATCTGTTGCTGCTAAGTAGTATAGATTAACAGATTAGCACACGTAATGTTAGATTACGTGTCTATGTTATGCTAAGCCTCCCTCCTAAGGTTGTTGGCCTCTAGAGGGCCGTTGTCCTACGCCCCTGTTATCTAGTCTATACTGTTGCTAGGTTTAATTAAGTTAAGCGTAATGCTCTGTTATGCTGTCTTGCTTATAATATTACTCTAGTAAGTAATATTTATAACACTATCTCCCCCTCTATGCTGCCTAGGGCAAAGTTATTCTGTTCTATGTCTGCTAAATAAATAGCGCGTTAGCCCTACTTAATTAGTTAGCTAAGGTTGTCCTCTATGCCTCCTTCTTATAAAACTATTAACAGTGCCTCTAGTTCTACTCTATAACGCCTTTAACTTGCTAATTATGTTTTCTATAATAGTTCTATTATGTTGCTGCTATTACGCTGCTTATAGTATGTTTGTCTTAGCCCTAATACTAAATATAAACTGTCTTCTACTAATAGTTAGAGCTATAAAGCTTATATTAGGGCAACGTTTATAGTCTTTATAAATTCCCTAAGGGCCCCTAGGTCTCTATGTCTAAATATACGCGCTTAATCCTAACTACGTAATTGTTGCTTACTTTGTCTAGGGAGAGCTGTTAACTAGTTAAGAGAGAAAGTAGAAGCTAAGTTAGCTAAGGCAATCTGTTAGCAGGAACTTGCGCTTAACTAAATAGCTAAGGTGTCTTATAGAGTAGCAGAGGCTTATGCAAAGGTCCTTTAACTCTAGAAACATTAAAAGTTTCTTGCTAAGAAGAGCTTATAGCAGTTATAACTTATAGAGGCAATGCTAGATAAGGAGCTAGACAATAAAGATAAAACTCTAGTAGCTCCCTATAGGAGGCAGCAGTTAACCTAGGCGCCTCTTATAACGCTAAAGATAGCAGCAGTCCTCCTAGCTCGCTGCTAGGCGAGCTAGACTTTAGGCTGCTAACCCCTAGGTTCCTTTAAGAGTTAGGTTATAGAACTCTATTAGCTTCTTAGGGCAATTAAGGTTCTTTCTAGTTCCTATGTTTATTCTATAGTTTTCCTTTTTATCTGTTCCTAACTACCTAACAAGGTAGTAGTCCTTTCTGTTCTATACCTTATGCTATAGGATTATGTTAACTTCCTATTCTTTGTCCTAGCTATACGTAGCTGCTTTATAGACTGCTAGTTTACGTCTTAGGGTGCTCTTTCTAGGAGTAAAACATAGAATGTTAGGTAGATTCTTATAGTTCTAGGTATTTTAAGTTTATATGCTATAGGTAAGACCTGCTTTTTAATCTTATATAGTCTAATTCTAACGTAATTAAGTTTGCTGTTAGGGCGTTAGCTCTTAATGTTTTTTTAAGATAGCTAAACTCTTTCCCCTTCTTAAATGCTAGTCTATCTTTATGCTTTTTGTTATAGTACTTTAACATTTTATTATAGAGGAATTTACGTCTCTTAGAGTTGCTAGTATATTTAAAGGATAATCTCTACTGTTTCCTTAGCCCTCTAGCTATATAAAAGTATTATCCTTAGGTTTTAGTATATTCCTAGGTAGTACCTATATAGTAGCAAAAATAGTAATATTCCTGTTACGCTATGTATTACGCTGTTATATATAAACTATGCTAATAGTAATAGTAATACCTAGTTATTCTGTTAATAGTTAAGGTAACATCTTAGGTACTGTTAACTATTTAATTTGTCTGTTCTATAAGCCGTCTGTTTATAGATAATAGGACGTAGACATAGCTGTCCTTATCTCTAGTTTAGCTATTATAGTTTGCTAAAACTTAGAGACAAACTTTAGATCTCTATCTAATATAATTTTGTTAGGGACGCTATGTTCTATAAGGACTACTTAGAGCATAACATATTAAACTGTTCTACGTCTAAATCCTCCTAATATAGTATAAAGTAGAAGTATTATGTAAGTTTCTCTACTATAACTAGTATAGCATTATACTATGCCCTAGTAAGTAGGTCCTTAGACCTTAGGAGTTTAACAATAAAGTCTAGCAATATAGTTCCCTAAGCTCTTTCTGCTAGTTCTATTAGTTATAGAAGGCTATATAGAGAGTGTCTAGTATGTTTGTTTTGTTAGCAATCTACGTAATTCTATATAACCTCTATAACTAGTTTTCTTACATATAGAAAGTAGTAGTTCTTATAAGGCGCTCTAGTGTCTTTTTAATGCCTTAGTGCCTATAAGCTAGTGCCTTATAAAAGGTTTATATAAAGTCCTTTATATTTTACGTAGAATATAGGTTTGTCTAAAGATAAGACAAGGTTACTTCTTTGCTCTATTGCTTCTTAATGTCTTTAATTTCCTATATAGATTCTTTAGTAGCGTCTTTATCTATTTAGTCTAGTTATCTTTGCTAATTATTATAATAGTTTCTTAGGAGGCTGCTACTCTAGGTATATTTAGCATAAGAGACCTATCTAGTTCTTGTTATAGAACAGCGCTATATGTTTTTTTAATATCTTAGTATCCTAGTTTATAGCTTAGTACGTCTGCTCTCTAGTTTTCTGTTCCTTAACGTAGACAATGTAGATGTTATATGCTATAAGTTCCTAGCCTATTATGCTTGTCTTAGATTAAGTTCCTTATTAATTAGGAATCCTATAAGGTTCTTATAGTCTATGTAGACAATAGTTTAGTGTTTTGCCCCTTAGAGATTTGTTCTCTACTCTTTAAGTGCTTTAATAATAGCTAACAACTCTTTGTTATATATGTTATAGTTTAATTCTATAGAGTAAGTTTTTATAAGTAATAGAACACTAGTCTTTTTACTCTGTTCTAGTTATGTTAGAATAACATAGCCCTATTGCTCTATTAGACGCGTTAGTCTCTACTCCTGCTAGTTAGTTTAGGTTAAACATGTAGATTACTAGTTCCTTAGTAAACTTAGCCTTAATTTGCTAGAATGCCTCTTTTTGTTCTTAGTTATTTTAAATAGTATATCTTTTTAATAGTTCTGTTAATAGTGCTAATAGTTCTAACTAGTTTAGTATTAACTTTTAGCAGAAGTTATAGAATCTAATAAAGGATTAAACATCTATTAGATTCCTAGGCTCCTTCTAGTCTAGACTGCTCTAATCTTAGCTAGATCTATGCTAATCTTCTCTAGCTTAATAGTGAACCCTAAGAAGTTAGTCTTCTTAGTGTAGAATGCGCACTTCCTTAGGTTTAGGTATAGCCTTGTATCTATTAATGCCTAAGGACTCTCTATACATGCCTGCTATGTTCTTCTATAGTGTTAGAGTATACTAGAATGTTGTTAAGGTATACTATGTAGAACTAATCTAGGTATAGCTTAAGAACTATGTTAATGCGTTCTAGAAGGATGCTAGTGCGTTAGTAAGGCTAAACAGCATAACCTAGTATTCATAGAGTCTAAACTTAGTCCTAAATGCTGTTTTCTACTTGTCTCTTTCTTTAATTCTTATATGTTAATAGGCGTTACGTAGGTCTAGTTTTATAAAGATCTTAGCCTAGCTAATATAGTCTACATCTCTAATATTAATAGTAGTAGGTACCTGTTTTTAATTGTTATTACGTTAAGTTTATAATAGTCTACGTATAGTTATAATTCTTCTATGTTTTTCTTTATAACAAAGAATATAGGGTGCGCTGCTAGTAAGGCTAATAGTTATATCTATCTCTTGTCTAGACTTTTGTCTACGTACTCCTTTAGAATTTTAGACTCTTTTCTATAAGTATAAATATAGGTCTAAATAGAGGTTGTTTCCCTTCTTCTAGTAGGATGCTATAGTCCTACTGTTAGTGTTTAGGTAGTACGACCTTAGGTTTGCTAAACGCTGCTATGAACTCCTAGTATTTCTCTAGTAGCGTTTCTGCTAGGGTCTCGTTAGTTACAGCAATTCTACACTAATACCTTAGTTTAGGAGGGATTCTTATAGTTCCCTTTGTCTAGTTAATTATAGGATAATTGTTTTATAGCTAAGGCATACTAAGGATAATGTCTTTAGTATCTCCTATTTTATAACGTTAAAACTAAGTAGCTCTCTGCTCCTAAGCAGTAGGAAGTTATATGCTATAGTTTTAAAAGTAATAGGTTCTTAAAAAGCGTCTCCCTTAATAGTATAGACAACCTCTAGGTACTTCTTCTTATGCACTGTTATCTAGTACCTTTACACGAAGCCCTTTAATATAAAGTTTTAGGTAGCTCTACTATTAATTATAACTTAGGCCTAGGTTTTTCTAGTATTGTTCTAGGAATATAAAGTGTGTCCTTTTTATTATTCCCTTTAGGCTATTAGTTTAAGGCTAATGTTTAGTGTTAATTTTCCTTTAGACATGTTTTAGACACTTATTCTAAGGGCACTTATACTATAGTCGCCCTAGCACATATTCTATAGAGAGTAATGCCCTAGAGACTAGGCTAAGCTTTCTGTTGTTTCTAGGGTCTATAGACTGCTTCTATCTATAGACGTCTTCTAGTGTTAGTAGTTTAGTAAAGGGGTTTTTTCCTCCCCTAGTTAGAAAACAATTATATGTTAATTTAGCTTAGCAGTGTATTACGCATTCCTTAACGACGCAGGATGCCTAGGCTATCTCAAAATGTGCTAGGTAGCTTGTCTATAGTCTCTCGTTGTTGCCTTTCTCTAAGACGTTCTTAGCAGAATTACAGTGTTCCTATACTAGGATCTAGATCTTAACTAGTACCTATATTAGTAGGTACTAGTCTACTTCTATAACTAGCGTTGCAATTTCCTTCTATATATGTTTGTCTAGGGTTTTGTTAATTAATGTAAAGTTATCCTCTACCTACTCCTTAAACTATAGAAACGTTTTTCTAATAGGGTAGAGTAGTTTCTAGTTGTTATATAGTTATATAACAGTAACAGGTTTGTTATTTTTAAGTAGGAAACGTAGTTCTTAGGCGTAGTTAGTTAACTCCTAGTAGGTTTGTTCTATTATTGCTAGCCCTAGGACTCGTACGTATTCCTTGTTGCTATGTCTTTTAGCGCCTAGTGTTTGTTGCTAGTTGTTAAGTCCTCTAAAGGTGACCTTATGTTATAGCATCTTTCTATATGCTGCTGTTAGTTAATTGTTATTATATAATAGCGTAACATTGTTGTTGTTTTTATTGTTCTCTTCCTTACTATCCTAGACAGTCTATAAGGGTATAGGCCTAGCTTTATTAGAATCTCTCTATTCTGTAGACAAGCTATTAGAGTCTAGTTCCTATATAAACTGCTTAATCTTAGGGTATTCGTTAATAGCTAGTGTTTGCTCTTAAGTTATAGCTAGCCTAGCCTCCTTAGGCTAGTACCCTATATTTACCTTTATGCTATAGTAGGTTAGGCATTCGTCCTTACTATAGAAGGTCTAGTATAAGCTATTATGCTCCTAGTTAGCTATAATACGTTCTTTAGGTGCGTCCCTTTCCTTCTAGGTACGCTCCCTTTAGCTTGCCTTTTCTTTTAATTCCTTGTTTATAGCAACCTAGTTACCCCTGTTCTAGAATCTACTTTCTTTTTTATATAATCTACATTCCCTAGCAAAGTGTCTTAGTTTACTATAATTATAGCAGTCCCCCTTAGGTTTCTGTTAGAATTAGCTCTAATAGTCTCTTTTGTTAGATTCTTAGTTTGCTCCTAAGACTATAGGTTCTAGTCTATAGTAGTTGCCTTTCTTCTAACTATGTCTAAAGTTTCCTCCTTTCTCCTAGTTCTAGAGGTATAATGTAATAGGTTACGTAGCAACGAGCAACACTTGAGTAAGGATTAAGAAGTAAGGTTAAGAGAAGACTAAATTCTGCCCTCCTTCTAGAGAGTTCTAGTCCTCCTTATAGTAGGACGGCTACAAGCTAGTGTCTCGCTAGCGTCTCGCTGGCGCGGCCGCGCCTGGGCAGCCTCACATGGGTGTCCGCGTTAGTGTGTCGGCACTGGCGTTATAATTATCCCCTCTCCTAGATAGTCACTGTCCTTAGTAACTGTAATAGTTGCTACTGTAACATAACAATAATTGTTGTTCTAGCATTGTTAACTACCTTTCTAAGGTTGCTATAGCAGCAGGCAACAGTTTATGTAGAAAATAAATAATGCTATGCTCCTATTAATTTCTATTATGCTAACTATAACTCTTTTTTCCTACATATTTTAAACTAGCGTCTTGCTTTCGTTCTCCTAGCAACTTCTGTTTAACACTTACTATAAACTCTAGCGACAATCTAGCTGCCCCTGTAGGTCTGTTGCTATGCCTACGTTTTAACGTCGTTAACAATGCGTATAGACTACTCCCCTCGCTCGCTACGCTGCCCCTGTTCTAAAACTTAATGTTTTAGTCTATCTGCGCTGCTTAAAGCGCATTAGAGAGGGAGGAGAAGAGTGCTATAAGGAAGCAACAGCAAAGTGCGTGTACTACGCTAGGTTAAAGAAAGACTACGCTGTTGTTCTGCCTAGCTTCTAAAAGAAAGTTAACAAACTCCTCTGCCTTAATACTAGCTGCTTTAACAAGGCTAAGGACAAGATTCCCTACGTTGCCGCTATGTTTAAGCAGGCAAAACGTAGCTATAAGAAAGACGTTAAGGCTTTCCTCTACAAGGAGGTAAAGCATAGCTTAACTAAGCGGCCTAAGGGCAACGAAATTTAGCTCCTCTAGGTGTAGGCTACTAACTGTGTAGCTACTGCCTTAGAAGGAATCCTAGATATCCTCTGCTAGTCTATAAGTTATCCTTTTACTAGCGTTTTAACTACGTTCTAACTTTATATAGCATAGGCATGCCCTGCTTAGCAATGCTAATACGCTAACAAATAATAAGGAGTTAGATTTAGGTAAAGAGAAGAATAAAGAGGAAGAAGGGAGAGAAGAAGAGGTAGTAGAGGAGTTAGAGGAGGAGATAGATGTAGACAACGAGGACGACAGTCCTCTGCAGGCGCTTCGTCGTTGGCTCTGTGGCGAGTTGCTAGAGATATAAGTGCGCGGTGGTGGGTTAGCGTGGGCCTTTAGGTCCTTTTAAACTTCTATTTTCCTTACCCTTATAGGCCTAATACTTATTCTCCCCTCTATTTCTTCTTAAACTACGTGACTAGGTCCTTATCTATGTCTTCTACATGCACCTACTTGTTGTATTCTAGGGGCTAACCTTTCTATTTAACTAGGTACTAGATTAAGTTATAATGTTTCTTTTTGTCTAGCAAGGCTTTAACTTTATAGCAGTCTACTTGCTCTTTGTTGTTAATCTACCTTATAGGCCCTAGAAGTAGTTCTTGTTCTCTAGGCCTAAAGACATAGAGCTTTAGTTAGGAGACGTTAAGGACTAGGTGTATTCGCATCCTAGGGGGAGGAGCAGTTAATACGCCTGCGTTCTAACTAGTTCCTTAATATAGTATAGGCCTATAAAGAGAGGTGCTAGCTTTTAGTTTAGGAGGCGGAGTTAAAGATTCTTAGTTAAGAGCAATACTAAGTCTCTAACCTTAAAAGACTATAGCTTATAGCGTTTGTTATAGTTCCTTGCTTGCCTTTGCACTACGTCCTCCTAGTGTTTCGCTATTGCTTTGCAGTCTTAGCTTAGCTAGCGCGCTTAGTCTACAGCACTAGGCACCTAGGTCTACAGGTTTAGCTCGCAGTCTAGGCGGGGTAGAACCTATAGCAAGCGTAGAAAGGGCTAGTGCTAGTTATAGAATAGGTTACGTTGTTATAGGCAAATTCTGCTAGTAGGAGTAGGCTAGCCTATTATGTTTGTTTCTTGTTAATATAGGCTCTAAGGTATTGCTCTAGCGTTTAGTTTTGCTGTTTTGTTTGTCTATTAGTTTATAGGTAGAAGGCTGTGCTTAGCTAGCGTTTTACCTTTAAAGCGAAGCAGAAGTCTAACTAGAATTAGCTAGTAAATATACTGCCCTAGTTAGAGACTATGCCCTAAGGGAGGCTAAAGAATTAAACTATCTTAGAGATAAAGATGTTAGCAAGGTCTGCTGCTTAGAGGGTTTTTACTATAGGAATATATCTTGCTATCTTAGTGTACCTGTCTACTACTACTAGGATCGCATTATACACGACGGGCCACGACGGCTTAGTAGTAGTCTAGTAATAAAGTCTATAGTAAGTTATAACTAGGGACGTTAGGTTATAGAAGCAACTATAGTTTGCCGTATAGACGCTGTTGTAACGACTTAGTTAACAGACAGGTTAAATAGGAGTTAATATACTCCCTTACTTCTAGTTCTATATTTAGCTAGAAGTATTTCTAAGCAATTAACTCTTAAGTTTTAGCCCTGCTAAAGTGTCCTGCTAACAGATTATTATAATAAAGCTATAGCACTTCTTGCCTTAGCAAGGGTTCCTCTAGCACGTATAGCCTGCCTTTATAGCGTAGCATGCCCTAGCTGTTAAAGGCCTATAGGTTAGGTCTTTGTCTAGCGCGACGCTGCTATCTTGCAGTCTTAGCACTGTCTTCTTACATCCTAGTTGTCTAGGGATCTAAGCGTTATAGCTCTCTAATTTATGTCATAAGTAAGCTTAATAGCTCCTTATAGCTGTTCTCTAGCCCTAGCCTTCTTAGCCTACGCTCTTATAAGCCTCTGTGTTACTCATATTGCTCCTTGAGCACAAGTACCTCGCTAGGGGCCTGCTTGCTCCTAG
>MCFA01000070.1:0-201999 GCA_002105025.1 Clohesyomyces aquaticus | reverse complement strand
ACCCACACACTCCCACTGGCTCCTTGAGTGTGTAGACCCTATTTCCTGCGACGCTGGCCGGGATTGTGTTTCCGTACACTCGTGGTGCTTCCTCGCTGAACCACTCGAAGAAATTGGCTGCATAAGTGACCTCGCCCTTCGCGTCCGCAAGAGGCTTCCCATTCTCCCATGTTATCAGCTTCGCAAGATCGTCGGCGTTGTCCACCATCAGCTGGTACCATTTCCGGAGCATGCGCGAGCGCTCACGGCCGGTGAGTTTGCGGAACGAGGGAAGAGCGGCTGCGGCTGCGGCGATGGCGGCTTCGGTGTCTGCGCGGTCCATTTCTGGCGCCGTGCCTATGACTTTGCCTGTGGAGGGGTCTTTGACCTCGAAGGTCTTGCCAGACTTTGCGCCAATCCATTCTCCATTCACATATGTTTTCGATTTGAGGAGGGACGGGTCGCTGAGCTGGAATTAGAAAAGTCAGTCATCTTTCTTCAAATGTTAAGCCCGTGTTGTTGCGCGGACAGCGACAAAAGTGGGGGGATAGAGCAAAACCTACAGGAGGTACTGAATGACCCATTGCGTATGATCTCTGAAGTAAAAATGGAAGATTCCCTTGTTGAAACCTGCTCCTAAATCGAGGTTGCCGTGAAATTGCTCTCGTCGCAGAAAGAACAGAACGCATGGTGTATCCTCGGGTGGGACAAATGTCGTAATGTATGAGCTCCTCCTCCCAAGCCTTTTAGATCCCACGGGAATAAAGTTACGCGATTAGGAAAAGGTAACCCCTGCTGGCGCCGTGTCAATTGATTTCTGATTTGTCGAAAAGGAGCGTTGGACAACACTGGACAAGCTGCGGGGGAGACTTGGATCTTTGTGAGCAATGACGTTGGGGTAACTCGAGCCTTTTGAAGCGGGGCCAGCCGGCAGTTGGAATTCAGCCATCGCGTGAGCTCGCTCAAAGATTTCCATCTGCTGAGGATGAGCGCGTCAAGGGCGTTTGTTGAAGATGGAATTATTCACCGGTATACCGAGACTGGGCATTGCCGACGCTAGGCGGGAGATGAGGATGTAGTGGACGTGGACGGGTGCGCGGCTGCGCACTTCGACCTCTTCATCAACAGACGACAGGAAACAACATCTTGTATCCTTTCTATTCACCTCAGCGGAATATCATACTACACCTCATTTCCTTGTTCTGGCTGAAACATTCATCGTTGTAGAACTATATTCTAAGCACAAACAATCTCGTCAGCGCACGAGTCCGACCTGCGACACCAAGCACGCGCAAAACCAAAGACGAGGGCAATGAGACTCCGCACTACCACCCACCGAGGCGGAACTGTAATTCAAAGATGATATAGGACTGGCTCGGGTGTCAAGACCTCCTCCAAACTCCACAAACGCCAGCAAGTATCATGTATTGATTCCTCCTCGGGCATCTCCAGGTCACCAGCCCAGGAAATAAATCCATCCCGCTTTCGCTTTGTAGAATGAGGTGTAGAAGCCGGCGGTGCTACTACGATTCTGTTAACTTCCATTCATTGACTGTTATCCACCCCACTTACCCTTGCTCTTTGTCCTTGGCTTTCTGCCACTCCTTCCATCTCTCCTTATCGCTCAGGCTAGCATCTTTCCACCTCTCTTTGCCATGCAGTGAGGGCTTTCTGGAGAACTTGTACCATCGTTTGGAATCCGTTTCCTTGGCGGGCGTGGATGAGGGCGCGGAGGATGGGGCGGGTTTGTCGATCGAGGCAGAGGAGTCTGTGTCGGTCATTGTTCGAGTTTAAGGCTTGATTGGTGTTTTGTTCGAGTTGGAGAGGTTGGAAGACCAACCGGCTACATGCGAATATTTAACATTGGGTCTGCAGTCTGCAGGATCTCGCCCGAGGCACACTCGTCCAACAAATGTCTTCTTAATGATAGAGCCAAGAAGCTCAGCCTTGCATAGTTCAACCCCAGGGGCCATCTATCCCTGTGGTGGCGCAGTGGGCTGCCAAGACAACTTGTGGCTGGTGCCTACCTCTCGAATAGTCGCCCGTCTTGACTCGACCAACCTGACCACCTGTTCTACGTGGAGAGAATCGAATGGTCGACTGTCTAGGTAGACTCTGTATCGTGTGGGTAAGATCAGGCTAATACTCTCTCAGACAACTTGGCCTCCATAGCCAGTGCCCCTCACCCCAAGTTTGCCCCGCATGGAGACGGATTTAGGGCCCCGTAAGACCATGCGTACCAGGTATGTGCTCGGAGTTCCTCGGGAGTCGTTTGATTCATAAAAACACCTTCCTTTGCTTCTTGTATTGTTTACTTGATTAGCACCGAATCGAGTGAACGCACCTGTGAAAAATGGCCAACTCCAATGGAGACTTCGAGATTCCAAAGACGTGCAAAGCTGGCGTGGTAATGAATGAGGGGCCCGACTTTAAGGTGGTAGTCGAAGATGTGCCTGTACCGGAGCCTGGTGAGTTCCTGTATTCTCTAAAGTCGAGCGAGCCCGATTATACCCCAGAGTCTTGAGCGACCGATTCGCTGTAGTTGTCTCTCCTGGCCAACGTCTGGAGGCCATACTGCTCTCCTTATGAGCATATTAGTCGGTTCTCGTTACTGACACCACCAGGCCCCAACGATGTACTCATCAAACTCAACGCCACAGGGATTTGCTATTCCGGTAAGCCCACTTTGACAGTTTGACTTCAGTCCCAAACATTAACCACTAACCAATTCAGACATCCACTACATGCTCAACGACCTCCCCATTCCCAAAATGTCCGCCTTTGGCGTCCGGTCCCCAGGCCACGAAGGCGCCGGCGTAATTGTCAAACTCGGTAGCAACGTCAAGAACTGGAAGGTTGGGGACCGCGCCGGCATCAAGCCCGCCTACGATGCCTGTTTCAACTGCGAACTCTGCTGGTCCGCTAAAGAAACCTATTGTGACGAGAGCACGCAAATCGGCCTGCAGTTCCCTGGCAGTTATCAGCAGTATGTGCTGAGTCCAGCAAGATATACGCAGAGCATTCCGGATGGGGTATGTATTCCGATGGCCGAAGGTTCCACACATACTGATGCACTAGGAAGGTGGATGACTTCACGGCCGGCCCAATCATGTGCTCTGGAAGCACCATCTATTGTTCGTTGAAGGAGAGTGGGCTGAAACCAGGCGATTGGGCTGTTTTCCCAGGTGCTGGGGGTGGAGTCGGGCATATGGGCGTGCAGCTGGCGAAGGCTATGGGGATGAGAGTCGTTGGAGTGGATGGTGGCTTTGAGAAAAAAGCATTGTGTATGAAACTGGGGTGTGAAGCTTTTGTTGACTTTACAAAGGTCGAGGACGTGGCCGCCGAAGTCGTCAAGATTTGTGACGGAAAGGGAGCCCATGGGGTCTTCGTGACGGCGACGAATGCCAGCGCGTACGCTGCTGCCCCGATGATGACAAGAATCAGCGGAAAGGTGAGATCATCAACCCAGTTCTGCACAACTCAGCTAATGTGCAAAAGGTTATGTGTGTCGGACTTCGTAAGTAGAAATATGTGGGAAACAAGGTGCGTAGCTGACAAATTGTAGCTCCCACTGGAACTGCGATTGCCGGAGCTGATCCATTGCTCTTCGTTGGAAAGAACCTCCATGTTATTGGAACCAAGGTTGGGTCTTTGTTGGACACACAGAAAGCGCTCGAGTTCGCTGCAAGGGTGAGTAGTATAGCGAAACTCACTCCACTGTCTTGTGCTCCGTCAATGGGCATTGACCCCAGACGCTCCCGCAATTTGGCAATTGCTGACAAAACCTAGGGCCTCCTCAAACCCATCTACGAAGTCTATCCACTTGCCAAGATGCCTGAAGCGGTGGCGAAGCTGCAAAGTGGACAAGTTGCGGGTAGGCTAGTTGTCGACTTCAACTCGTAGATAGAACAAACTTCGCCAACGTGAAATGTAATGTTTCCAAGAGTATGATTTATTGGAAACACTCCTCTGCTGCGGACGTGCAGCTTATGGGCTGAAAACTGGACCGTCTATTGGGATGATTGACAGTAGCCAGATGGTTGGCGAGCAGACTGCACCCCTCTCAATAAGGGACAATATAACAAATCGCACTATGACCCGCTTAGGTTGGGACCAGCGAGACCGTCCGACGTCGGACGAAGAGCTCTATTTTAGGTCAACCTTGTCGATATCATGCGACATTCGCGTTCATCGGGTGCTGTCGGAAGGTACTCCGCGTACTCGCAATGGGTAGCGCGGAATTGGGTTTGTTGAAACGAAATTTTAACGACAGATCGATAATGATGAGCTCAGAGTCAGCATAGCAAGTTGTCTCCTTGGAGTAATAACTTTGGAGATCTTGGCAATACAGGGATAGAAACGAAGATCTGTAGGAGTTGGACTAAATGAGAGAGCAGCATGGAGGAGCACCACACTGCCACGACGTCTTTCCGCCAAGTCCGTTAAAAGTGCATTTATACGAGTAATAGGGTGGCCTTGCTTTGAAGGTCTCGGAGGTCTCTCGCAGTTCTATGTGCTGCCGCGAGTGTGTTCCGGAGTGCTTACTAGCGTCAGCAGCATCCGGCTGTGGTTGTGATGTTGATGGACTCCGAGTAACCGCGGTGATCGCTCAATCCTTCCATTCACCAGGTACGCCATCCGTCCGAGCGCCCCCGGATATGCAGGGAGGCCCATCCACTTCCACGTGGCCTGCACGTTTTCATATGCACGATATTGCATTGCAATCTGACTGTGACCACGCTTGAAGTAGGCGGGCCACGGATTAAGAGTGTATATGTATAACTGAGACTGTGGACGGATCAAGTACGCCGGACACGACGTCATGTAGTCAGTTGTAGACGGTGTAACGGTTTCAACGCTCGAGGATCCGGAGTAGGTAAACTCGCAACAGTTGAGGCCTTTGTTGAGTGCTTTCGAATTGCCGAACGACTCTGGGAACCGGAGTGCCCGTTGGTTTGCTTTTGGACTGCTTCTGGCTGCTGTGGAGGGATGTCTGGGCGCCAAAATGCAATTCACCGTAGCCGATAGGCTAGCTGCATGTGCATGAAAAGATGTTGGACATGCGTCGTCCGGCTGACCACGAGCGCGAGGAGCGGAGGCGCTTTTGCATCAGGGCGCAGGGCATTCCCAGCTCGGATGTCTGTAAAGCCAGCTGGGCCTCTCCTTGACGAAGCCACACGACGAGCGACGCTTTCGGTCGTCGTAAGTCGGCGGGGACGGGGAATAGCGATGCCAAAGTAAAGGTCAGGACAGGAAAGATGGATGGAGGGGTGGAGAGGGATCGGGATTAAGCTCTGCGGGCGCGGGAGAAAACGTGGCAAGAGCGTGGGGCTGCATGCGTCGACGAGCAGCGTCCGTGAACGTGAATGGGTGGTTCCGGGCGGACAGGCATCTGGAGGGCACACTTTGGCACACTTTGGCACTCTTTCCTTTGACAGCCCCCCTGGCGGGCGCCTGCATGGGCCACGATTCCACAAATGGCGCTGGCGGAGCTCCAGGGCGCTCGCAGGAGATGCAGCGCCTGGCCGTGCCTTTCGTGCAGGCGGTTTCAGCGTGCCTGGCGCCCGCCCATGGGAAAAGTTAATAGGGCCGCCGTCCCGCCAGGCGTTCACGCATCTCGCAGTTCACCCTTCACCCGCAAGCTCTACCATCGACCGCGAGTAATAATACGACTGTCTGCTCTGGCCGGCGCTCGTGCCACCCCCCACACCCCTTGTTGTGAAACACGCGACGCCCAGCACAAGCACTTCTGTGACGGCGCCGTTGCTCTCCTCCTCCGTCCAAACACTCCATCACAACACCGCCTGTCGCCCGCTCCGCCATCAAAAGCGCCTTCGCGGCCCAGTGTACCGGAAAGCCGAAGGCCACCTGACACAACTCCACGATCCGCGCAACAAAAGCAAGCAGTCATGACGAACTCTCTAGAGTCTGCGCGGCCGATCCTCTCCAGTGTACGTTCTGCATCCCTCCTGATTATCCCTTCCTGTTTCAAGCCTAGTGTCTCATGCTGGGTTGGTGCTGGGTTGATTGACACAACCTGCGAATAACTTCCCGCCTCTTCCTCCTTCTCCCACTCACACACCTTGCCCTTCCCACGCCGCACTCCCCACTCGGCCCCTCCAACAATCCCTAACATGAGTTCCACACAGTCTGCTGGCAACCGCGCCTCCACTCGCCTGTCCACCTACAGCGCTACACCAACACTCGCACCCTCAATCGCGCCCTCGCATCTCTCAGGAGCAAGCTCCACCGCGGGCGACCCCAAGGCCCAGGAGATCAAGAGCTGGAATGCCGGCTTCGAGAGGCTGGAGGACAAGCGTCTGGCCCAGCAGCGATACCAGCTCAGCAGTGAGAAGAACGACGACATGAGCAAGCTGGCCCTGGGAGCGAAACTTGACCGAGCCCTGGGGAGGCGCATGTCCGGACAGGACGCTGTCTTCCGAACAAAACCGGCAATGAGCGAGAAGAAGATATCCACATAAACTGCGATGCGCGTCACGATACACATCATATCGGTCTCGGTTTCATCATCGGCTTCTGCGGCTGCCGAAGCAACAGTTTGTACTTGAGCAGTATATCCCCCGACAACGGAACATTGTCGACTATATCGGGCGCATTTCCCCGGACTGCTTTACGGCACTTGCATCACGACCTCACCACATCATCAGCAACCCCGGTCCGTCACGAGGCGAACGACGGGCAAGCGGCTTCACCGAGATCGGATGTCAAGCTATACCTAGAGGTGGGGACCCAAGTCTCGCCTCTTTTTCCAACACAGTTTCCATTTCGCCCTTCTCCTGTTTAGTTTATGTCAAGGGGGTTTCTATGAGATGGGTCTTTCGAAGGTGCTTTTCTTATATCCTGATGTTAGCAGTGCATCTACGCGCTGGACTGTAATGGCGGGTGCTAGCCCTACATCACCGAAGATTTTCGGATGAATGAATACACGGGGTCTTCTTCTCCGCCAACGTGTTATTGTCACCGTCTTTTCTACGCAAGCGTGACCGTTTTTCTTGTGATGTGACCACGCTCCTTCCCGTCCTGTTCCATGGATGAACCCCTCCCACGCGAATGCGAGCCGCTACTGTGTCGATCTTCCCCCGTATTCTAATGCGCACTACGAGTCAGTGACGGCGGCGGTTGTCCATGATGCAAGTGTCGACCGAAGCCGCGCTGGTTAGCTGGCTTGTTGTTGATAAAATATCTGCTTGTCACTGTACGCTGATCTGATGTGCTCGCAGCCTTCAGAAGAGCCGTAGCACCTCGTTTAGTCGGCCGAAATCTGAACAACTTGGGCTGGTCGGTAAGCAGTTTTAGATCGTAATTTCAGCTTGTTTCTATTTTCTCTATACAATCTCTACAGGCGGCACATGGCGGAAGACTCGAGTAATGGCAAGCCTAAGCCGTTCCGCGCCGCCCACCTTCGCTTCCTTGCGCAATCTTCAAGGAGCCGGCCAATCCCATTATCGATGCCTTCACCGCCACAATAGATTATCGACGTGCAGGTTGCAGCTCCTGACGCCGTTACCTTTCGAACCATGGTTCAAGCCGCGTGCATGTCACATGTTGCAATTCAGTCGCCCCGGATCGATAGGAGATTGGCACGAGGCCAAAGTAGAAGCTATTGCTTGCGATAATTTTCAAGGTTTGAATATTGCTCTTGGAAGGGCTATCTATCATGCATTGATTGCCGTAACTGATGCAAATTCTTGTCCCTCGGTTGAATCCAGCTTGTTCACCCACGCCAAGTCCCAGCCCGGCCGGCCATTTACTCACGCACGCGCCGCACAGTTATCGGGTGCGGTGTGTCATCCTGCCGCATCGGGTATGTACTCTGCAAAAAGTGTGGAAAGCAGTGCCATTTCACCGTCAACCAAACGGGACACCGTCGAAAAGGCTTCAACGGTTTGCGACTTGTCAAGAATCACCTGTCGACGTTTGTCGTAGTCAACAATTTCCTATCGCAAACCGTCGGAAATCAAATCCGTCTTTCAACCTATGCCAGTTGACAGCCGTTGTGCACCTGTCAAACTGCCGTTCTCCCAAGCCGTTGCATGCGCGTCGAAAACTGGTTGCGTTGCCGGCCATCGGTGGTTCAACGGTTGTGGAACGGATTAGTGGTGGTTCGCTGCGATCGACAGAAATCGCACGTATCTTACCCCTTTAGGTAGTTTCAGAGACTGCAGGATTGTGGCAACGCTGACTAAGGTAATCCTGGTCATGGGCTGATTATCGGACGATTTCATCGCAGGGCTGGCCGACACAACAAACGTTGTGCAGCGAGGCTGAGAGGCTTAGATTGTGTAGAAAGAGAAGCTGAGATGTACTGCGGTTTTTTTTTATGGTGGTGCGCTTCGGAGCTGCTGCAAGAGGATCAAAGGCCTTGCAGACGGTATATAAGGTATCTACCGGGCATTGGATTTCTATCTTGAGGAGGACCAGGCCTGGAATTCCCATCTCAAATTTGAAGCGAACAGATAAGCATCACTTCTACATACCCTTTATCGGAATAGAATCGTAGATTGAAGCGTGATATCCCAGCCTAACAAGAGGATCGCAGAATACGAGCACTCACATTAGAGTGGGAAATACTCGGAAGCCATGACGAAGAGTTTGAACAGCGGCAAAACCAATCCATTATGAGTGTACTCCTATAACCCAGATAGACAACCCAGATAGACAACACCATCAAATCATTGGTATCCATCTCGCTTCATAGCGCCAAACGCCTTGCCGACCCAAGACCCACAGAGCGCATTGACAGCCATCGATCCAAATGGCTCGTATATGTACATTACTAACACCAAACGGTCATCTAATTACTCCCATGGCTCCTCAACTTCCGACCACCAACAAGCCCGGGGCCGACACTGGCCGAGAAATTTGTGATAGTCAAATTCTCTCTATCGCTAGGACCATGGCTCGTATTCATCACACCAACTGTCTTCCTGCCCATCTTCTTCATCGGAAGCTTACTTGACCCCCCATCGTCACCACGGTTTTGTTTTTTGTGTGGTGGGTGCCCGAGCCCGTTGCCCGGGCCGTCGGACGGGGAGACGAGAGGGGGAGATTTGCGTGCGTCCTGTGAGACGATGTTAATATCTAGCTCGCGAAGAGAGGGACCCATCATGCCTGCGCCGGAGTTGGTGTTGGCGCTAACAGAGCGGGAGAATATCGGCTTGGTCGTTGTGGAGAGGGAGAAGAGATTGTCGTCGGAGGTGATGTTTGTCGAGTCGTTGAACACCAGGCCTTTTGTGGGACTCCTGGTCACGTCTGAGGCTGAACGATCGCGAAGACGGGCGAGGATCGCTTCTTTCGCTTCCGTTCGTGGGAGAGCGGATGGAATCGTGTACGAGACTTTCTGTGGTGTCTCGCCCGTTGGGTTGTACTCGACAAGGTTCTGGCTGCCGATTGCATCGCGGAGCTCGTGTAGTGGTGCACGGATGATCGCGTTTTCAGAAAGGGATGGGAGGGTATCTCGGAGAGCAGTTGTTTGGGCAGCCATATCTGAATCGAGCGACTGCACGCGAGTGAAGGACGTTGAGAAGTGGTCACCAATGCTCGAGTATGACGATTGGACCGTGGACGAGAGCGAGGTCAGAGAGGTGGTATGGGCCGTGTGATGGGCATTGTTTTGCTGGCGAATCCTCGACACGATGTCGTCCAAGGAGTGCAGCTGCGCATCCATATGCTCCATCTGCGTCTCGACGATCTTAACGGTGCTGGCGTGAACGGATGTCGTGGTATTCTTGATCGCATCAGTCTGTTCGGTGGCGAGCTGTTTTATCTTCATTAGCATTACTCTTGCATACCTGCACGACAGACAACTTACAGCGAAGTCTGCCTTAATCTTCGTCTTGACATTGTCCCGAGATCTTGTCACGCCGGAGAGGATGCCCCGAGACCGATCTGCCCATTCATTCATGCCTTGGCTATATGCGCTCTGTTTGGTGTCGTGCGTGGCTGTAGCAGCAAGGATATCCTCACTGACGCTTATCATCTTGTCGTTGATCCTCTTCTCTTGCGCCTCGGCACTAGAGTTGATCAGCGAGGTGATTTGGGCGAGCATATGCTGGCGCTCCTCTGCAGATTTCTGCTTCTCCTCATCTACTACCTGCAATATGCGGCCCTGCGCTATCTTGTTCGCGTCGATGAGGGCGGCATTGGCTTCGAGAATTTGCCCGTGCAGTTGGTCGTTCTCCATTTGCTGGTCGTGTAGACTCTTGGTAAGGTCATCGAAGGTAGTCTTGAAATCTCTGGCAAGAGACGAGTAAGACATATGAAGCTAGCGAAGGATTAGCAAGGGGAAAGATTTAGACGATCGGGTAGATCGTCAAACATACCTGAGTTTTGAAGCCCTCTATTTCTGTGATGATGTTCGCTGAGATCTCTTCTGCAGCAGCGGACAGCTCATTCAGTCCAGCACCGACCTTGTCCTTCACTTCTGCTCTCAATGTCTTGATCTCTTCCAACACTTCGTTCATGTCGTCACGAGCTTTTGCGGTTTGCTCGTTCACCTCGTGTTCTGAACTGTTGAATGCCTTCATCTTTTCTTCAAGGAAAGTTTGGGAGGCGCCGAGTTTGTCGAGTTCGTCCTTGACAAATGCTTGCATTCTTCGCGAGAGGCTATCCATCATCTGTTCCTGTTGAGACCTCAGCTGCTCCACACGGGATTCCACGAGACGGGTGGTATCCAAGACTTGTGATTGCGAGGAGACCCAATTTTGTCGATTTTGGGACTGAATGTCGGATTTGCGGTGGATCTTCGACCGCAGGCCCTCGATATCCGAAGTGGTCTTTCCCAGCGTCGAGATCATGCCGTACCCAATCTCGACGAGTTCCCCCTCTGTTTTCTGATGTGCCTCTCGCAGCCGTGTTTCCTCCTCGAGATTTTGCTGGGTGAGCTTGAGGACAAATGCCGTTTTGTCCAGTATGCTCTTCGTGCCCTCCAAGGTAAGTCTTGTCTGCTCATTGTCTTTTTTCAGGTTGTGGAAATTGGTGGTGAGCGAGAAAAGCTCCTGAACCTTGTTACGCAGATTGATTTCCATGGTCTCGATCTTGTCCCGCTGCTCTTCGCTGAGGATCCTTCTCGATTCGCTTACGGTAGTCATCTCCTCATATGACTCTTGGGTGAGATAAACGCCGTTGCGCTGTCGCGTTGCAATGAGTTCGCTCTTGAGCTTCTCGATCTCGGCCGTAAACTCATTCAGCAGCGTCTTCTTGGACAAGAGCTGATTGACCTGTGGCTTGTTGCGGATGTTTTTGGCGCGGAACGCGTAGTCTAGGGTAGAAATTGTCTCCTCGAGATTGCTCTTCGCTGGTGACACGGTCGCGATGATGCACGTCTTTGTGCGTCCTCCGAGCGAATCCTGCAAAAGCCGGGTCAACTTTGACTCCCGGTACGGAATATGGGAGCCTCGATCCACGAGCGCGTTGATGACTCGGCCCAGGGTAAGCAAGCTCTTGTTGATCAGCCCGGCTTCGGTCGCGCGCTTGTTCTCTGCGCCACTTCGCTGGATGTTCTCGCTTCCAGCCAAATCGACCAGATTAAGTTTTCCGGCACTAAGGTATTCCTGTCCATCCTCAGCGGTACGCTTCAAGTAGACAGTGACGGTGAAGACGGTATGACTTCGCGAACTGAGATCGTTGCATTTTGTCGCGGCCACCTGTCGCTTGTGACTTCCTTCGCGGAGCAGTTGGATGCCCTTGGACGCGTTCTTGATGTGGCATTCCTCCATGCCCTGGACCAGAGTTGCGCTGTGGCCCTTTTTGTTGTTGTCGTCGTAAATCTTTAGCTTGACGCTGTCGTCCGCAGACAAGAGATCCCGCAGTTCCTCGTTGTACAGCTCAATGAAGGAGCACTTGACCGAGTTCTCTGACTCCTGCTCTTCAAGCTTGTTGAAGAGGGAATTTAGCGCACGCGGAATGATTCCAGCTGCATCCGGGAGAGGGAGGATATCGGAGATGTCGCCGGACATGGTGTATGTCTTTCCGGTACCGGTCTGGCCGTACGCGAAGATGGTGCAATTGAAGCCGTCAAGGACCTTGCTCTTTGTTAGTGCAGCCAAAAATTCGTGTGCTTGAACCCACCTCATCTAGAATTGGAGCAACCACTTCGTCAAAGATGATGCCTTGATCAGCGGCGGGAGAGAAGACCTTGTCGAATTGGTAGGTCTTGTTACTGAGAGCATTGGGCCCCATCGAAAGGTCGACGATGTTGCCTTTGATTCCATCTGTAGAAACCACCACTCCACTGTTCTCCCTCACTTCGCGATCGTTTCGTCCACGACACCGGACGACAACATTGATATTGGTTTCTTCGCCATGGTCCTCGAAATCGCGCTGCTTTCGCTTATTACTTGGTGCTGGGGACGACCGCACTCGGGACGAAGCGACTGATTCTGCCGGAGACGTTCGGCCATTGTGTGCGGGTGTCGCAGATCGACTGCGCGCGGTGCTGAGAGGCGGGCGCATGGAAGAAGGGCGCATTGTCGGCACTTTCTTGCCAGGAGGCGGCCCGGGTCGCGGGAGAGCAGACATGACAGAAAACTGCGGTGTTTTGGGGGAAAGAAGCTGGTGTTCGCAATGCGCTCTGGTGTGGAGGTGCCTTCGGTGTTGACCACAACATTGGCGGTAAACATGCCAAGCCGCTAGCCACATCGGTCCTGGCCTCCATCGCGCTGTCTGTGGGCTGCTCCGACTCCCGAAGCTCTGCCACGCACTGATCAACGCCCCTCGATGGCTCTCCACGAACACGACTCTCCATGACTCTCCATGACTCTCCATGACTCTCCATGACATTGCTGCCTTGATTCACGCCACGTCCTGGTCATGGGTGACTGAGTTGTGAATTGTGCCACTGTCGCTGACAGACCCGCTGCCTTGGAGTGTCTTGCTTGGTCCACGTGCACAAGGCGCGAGCGCCTGGTCGACCCAGCTTGGTCCGTTTGAGCTTCTTGCGGCCACCGAGCCCCGTAATTAGTCCTTACAAAGCCCCGCCTCAGAGCGTAGACAACATGGAAGATGGCGCGATGCAGCTCATTCCCGGGCGTAGCGTCGGGAACCTAGCTCTAGGAAACTCGCTCCATGAAATCTTGACAACGATAAAGGCCGAAGTGAAAGCCTTCCCGCGATTCCAACTCTATCACGACGATGCACGCCCGATCCTCTCTCCGATACACCTCGTCCTGCCTGATAACGGCCTCCGGTTGCAGTTCGACGGTCCTGATCAACGGCTACGACTGATAGAGGTCCTCGACTTCTCGAAAGCGAAGCTCGTCTATAAAGACGTGGAAGTCTACAAGGCCGCAGAGAGTCACAGCAATATGCCCGGCGTGTCAAGCGGGCCCAAATTCAGGCACATTTACGACAAGCTGTTGGGGCCAACATATGGGGGAGAATATATACCACCAAACTCAGACGACCCTCGCGCGAAAGGGACGTACAACCTGTCGTATCCCGGAGTCGCTTTCAACTTTCCGGTACAACACTCCGCATACTCGCCGAAGAAAGACTTCATTTCGTTGCTGTCTTCCTCAGCTACTGGTCCCGCTACATCCATGGCTGTGTTCAGTGGCGAGAGTTGGCAAAAAGCAAGGGGGGCGTTGTTCACAGCAACACCCCCGAATCCACGGACTTTTGCCCTCGGAGGGAAAGGGAAGGAAGGCGGCCCAGATGAGATTGAGCTTGTCAGAATACACGGCGAGGGCAGGATCGAGCTCGTTCGGCGGTCAAGCCCACCGTTCTGTATCATTCTGAGTGAGACAACGCCCCAAGACCTGATCATGGAGCTCGGAGCGCCAGACTCAATATACAGGAAGAACGACCATCGCCTGTCAATCCACAAAGACCGCAGGGCGAGCGATGCCTCTGATCATTCTGCCATCGGTATCACGCCCGAGGACCATCTCGACTCGGACCTTGGTGGTTCTGTTATTGGTACGGAAGATGAAGAGGAGTGGGAAGACGATGACGAAGCCGCCATGGAAGCCCAAGAGCGCGAAGTTGCAGCGGCAGAGCACTTTTACAACTACTATCATCATGGTTTCGATATTCTCATATCACAACCAACCCAGATATCACCCGCTTCGCCGACCTCCGAGAGAAGGGAGTCTGATTTTCATGAAGATGGTGAACTGAGCGCTCAGCCTTTGAACCACTTAACAGCCACTAAGATCATATTCCATGGTAATCTCCCAGGATCATACCAGTTCAACCGACATCGCCGAAGCAGATGGACTCTAGAGCACGTGCCATCCGATCTCTACAAAGACGCCCTCAACTCAGAAATGCGATTTGCCGACATTTCCGGCCGGCTGAAGGAGGTTTTCAAAACATACTACCAAAGTGAAGAAGAGGAGCGACTGCAGCAACGAGGCATGGCTCTCAACCGAGGCTGGGGTGACAGCCCAGGCAGCAGCTGTGAGCTTCTCGGCGGATGGGAAGACGGTTCCGGAAAGAAGAGCAAATTTGCTAATGCTGGCTCTGTCATTGTAGATGGAGATGGGAACGTTGGGAATGTTGAGCTGTTTGGGTTTCCTGGAATGATCTTCGAAGTGCTCAAGAATGGCGCTGTTAGTGCCTTGACGGTATACTGAGCATGTTCTTGGATCGCATTTGCATGGGTGGAGTTGGTTTGCCGTTTTCATGATTGCATGCTTCGGGGTGGTTAGTCTCATATTTGTGGCGCAAAGCTTGTGCTGGATAGAGCCTGTACCTTATACGGACGATGAGGTCTCAATATTAAACAACCCATGGGATTTTTTTTCTGGGAGACTTATAGACTCGCGTACGAGTATTAAGCCTTCCTACATCAATAATATACTCTACACCAAAGGGAGCTGTGAAAGGGGCTGCTCTAACGATTCTAAAGGGTGAGCAGCCTAACTATGGTTTGTAACTATGAGTACCATCCCACACGCTTTGAGATGAGTCACAGAATAATATAAAAAAGCCCTGCTCCCGATCAACTCCATACAAGTCACGTTCCATCACTGGACATTACACGAGCGAGCTCTGCGGCATCACGAAGATATCCTTGGCAAGGGCTTTGACTCGGCCCGAAGTAGCTCCGAAGTTGGAGAAAATGTCCCTCCCATCAGACGCCGACCACGGGATGTCAATTCGGCCATGATGCTACCATGCTAACCCAGACCCGTATTCTACGCGCATCATGGTCTTCCACGCTTCGCCTTCCCAAGTCGAGCTTCCCAGCTCGGCCATTGCCCGACGCAAACGCCAAATATCTCAGACGATGCACCGATGAGCTATACAGATGGCAGCGGGCCGGTCGCGGGCAAGGTTGGTGGTCGATGATGGAAGGCCGCCCTGAGCCAAACCAGTGGCCAGGAACTCGCTCGAAACGGGATGAGGACCGCCACGTACCCGACCCATTTACGCTCCATGATGGACCGCCGTACGCAAACGGGCCGCTACACATCGGCCATGCCCTGAACAAGATCACCAAAGACATCATCTGCAGGTTCCAGGTTGGGCAGGGCAAGACAGTTAGCTACATCCCGGGCTGGGACTGTCATGGCTTGCCAATTGAGATCAAAGCACTCCAGGCGCAGAAAAAGGATGCCAATGCAGACCCAGTGAGCGTGCGAGAAGCAGCGCGGGAGCTCGCAACGCGAACAATCGAGGAGCAGCAAAGAGGGTTCAAGGAATGGGCTGTGATGGGTGACTGGTACAATGCCTACAAGACCATGGATAGAGACTTTGAGATCAGGCAATTGGAGGTTTTCAAGCACATATTTGAGAAAGGTGAGCTCTCTCTTGGGGCGGCGAACGCGGAGGTGCGGGGGGAACACGGCTGTGTTTCCGTGCAACTAGAAGGCTAAGATATATTTAGGGCTAATCTATAGACAAAATAAACCTGTATATTGGTCACCTTCGTCTCGCACCGCCCTCGCCGAAGCCGAACTCGAGTACGACGAGAACCACCTTTCGCAAACCGCCTTCGTGAGATTTCCTGTCGCTGTGTCCGACCAGCTGAAGAATGGTGCTCTTTCTGGGGTATCAGAGCCACTGAACATTATCATTTGGACCACGACACCGTGGACGCTCCCTGCGAACAAGGCCGTTGCGGTCCATAACGATTTGCAGTATGTGGTGGTGCGGGATCCAGGAATGGATGGCGAGTTGACCATTCTGGGTGCATCTCGATTGGACTATTACAAGGATGTTCTTGGCCGTGAGCTAGAGGTTGTTCTCGAAGGGCTGCGCGGCTTCGACCTGGCGGGCCATTTGCAGTACTCGAATCCGTTCCAGAAGGCGAACGGTCCGCAGCCAGTCATTCATGCCGCTTTCGTTTCCGATGCTTCGGGAACCGGCCTTGTTCATCTAGCTCCTGGCCATGGCATGGATGACTATCATGTTTGCAGTGCTTTGGGAATTCCAGCTTTCGCTCCAGTCGATGATGCTGGTGCATTGACTGAAGAGGCATTCCCCGAACGACCGGACCTGTTGCAAGGCCTGCCTGTTCAAACCCCAGATAGCGAGGGTCAGGTCGGACGTTTGGAATCTGGAACAGAGACGATTGTGGACTATTTGTTGGAGCAGAATCTCCTACGGGCTTCGCAATCGTATACGCACAAATACCCCATCGACTGGCGGACTAAACAACCCGTGATTATTCGAGCCACAGAACAGTGGTTCGCCAACGTCGATGGAATCAAGGAAGCCGCCATGAAAGCTCTCGACCAGGTCGAGTTCATCCCACATGGTGGACGCGCGAGACTCGAGAGTTTCATTCAGGGTCGTAGCCAGTGGTGTATCTCTCGACAGCGGGCATGGGGTGTTCCCATTCCTGCACTTTACCGAGTGGACGAGGGTAAATATGAGGCAACCATGGACTCTGATATCATTCAGCACATCCTCGATGTTGTCAAGGAAAGGGGGATCGATACATGGTGGACAGATCCCGAGGATGATCCCGCCTGGGTACCGAAACACCTCACCGGGTCCTACATCCGCGGCCGGGATACGATGGACGTATGGTTCGACAGTGGAACTAGCTGGACATTACTACCACCAAATAAAGATCAGCCAGTAGCAGACGTCTACTTCGAAGGTACCGACCAGCATCGTGGCTGGTTCCAGTCGTCTCTCCTCACTCATGTTGCTACCCAAGATTCAAGCTCCAAAGGAGTCAAACCACCCTTCAAGACTCTCATTACACATGGCTTCACACTCGACTCAGAAGGTCGTAAAATGAGCAAGAGTCTGGGGAACGTCATCTCGCCCTCTCAAATCACCTCTGGCGAGCTATTACCGCCAATAAAGGTCAATAAGTCGAAAAGCGCAAAGCCCCAACAGGCGACAAACGGAGCAAAAGCCTACGATGCCATGGGACCCGACGCGTTACGACTGTGGGTTGCGAGTAGTGATTACACCAAGGACGTCACCATCGGACAGCCTGTGCTGCAATCCGTCAACCAGGCCTTGCACAAATACCGAGTAACCTTCAAATGGCTCCTAGGTGTTCTTAATCTGCCCGGACCTACTTTCATGGGGTCTATCAATGCAGCACGTAATGATATCCCATACACATCATTCACGCATTTCTACGACGACTCCTCCTCCTCCACCATCGCCCAACGACTCGCAATCTATCGTCTCCACCAAGTAAGCCAAGAAGTCCACGCCTACTACTCTAGATACGAGTTCTTCAAAGGTGTCAACACGCTCAACAAATACATCGCCAACGACCTCTCGGCCTTCTACTTTGAAACCCTCAAAGACCACATCTACACAGGCTCGATTTCAGACTGTACATCCGCGCAACATATCCTCGCCGTCATCTTCTACGAACTCCTCCAAATGCTCGCGCCGATCTGCCCGCTGCTCGTCGAAGAGGTCTGGGACCATGTCGACGAGGATGTCGAGGGGAAGACTATCCACCCAGCACGGCAGACGTGGAAACCTCTGCAAATCTACGAGCAAAATGATAAACCAGAGGACTACAAGCTGTTTGAGAAATACGCCGAGTCCTTTGGAACCTTGTCTTCTGCAATCAAGGCCGCACAGGAGCGTCTCCGTGTCCAGAAGAAAATGGGGAGTTCGCTCGAGTGCGACGTCATCGTGGGAGTGTCTAGAGAGCCCGGGGAGCTACGTCCGAATGATGGGCTCAAGGATACGGATACGCATTTCAGGGACTTTTTGGTTGGAGACCGGTGGTGGAATAAGGATTCCCGGTACGATGAGAATCTAGCGAATCTGTTCGTTGTGAGTCGGGTCCGCGTCGTGGCGACGCGGGAGGTGGATGCGTTACGGGAGACGTGGCTGCGGAAGAAGGAGAGTGGTGAGGATGTTTGGTGGGAGGAAGAGAGGATCCAGATTAAGGAGGGTGAGGAGGTGGTGGTTTTGGTTGCGAAGCCGAGTCAGCATAAGTGTCCGAGGTGTTGGCGGTATCTGGCGGAGGAGAAGGAGAGTTTGTGTGGGAGGTGTGAGGACGTGGTTAAGGAGAGAGAGGAGTGCGATAGAAGATCAGGAGGTATATGACAGACGTGTCGACAACATCTTGCTCGTTGTATGAATAGCAATTACGGCATCAGGCTCGCTGTATCAATACCACTACACTTTTCCAAACTGTAACATTCTACATATTGTTCTCATATAAAGCTCTGTTCAACTGGACGGGGTATATTTATCTTTACTCTGCGGGCATCGACAATTTTACGGTCGCTTTCAACCAAACATCCCTCGGTGCTGCACCTCTTCCTCTCCGCAGGCTCCATCTTGTTCCCAACATGAGTTTGTGGATCCTTTCGCGTCAGAGCAGGTCTACGGAACTAGGAATCCTAACTAGCTATGTGCCCCGATGCGAAGGGCTTGGCCCTGGAGCACACCTAGGCCTCTAACAGTTCAGCACGGCATAATCAATCGTCTCGGACTCAGCGCTCGCGGCAACACCCATTGCGAGTCTGGATTCACAAGCCCGGTCTCGATCCAATGCCTCTTCAGTTGATTTTTAAGCCTAAACATCACTCTTCATCCCCTCCGCCTCGCCGAGAGTCCCTTAAACTCCTTCAATGCCGCCATCAAGAGCGGCACGGCTACAGGACCCATTAAGGGTAGGTACACGGCCGCCTTGTGCTCATCCGGGAAATACACTTGGCCAACCATGGAGCGCTCAAAGAACGCCTTCTCAGCCTCGGCCTCGGCGATTCGAGCGTGTTCAAGAGCGCCCTGGAATCGTCCCTCTCGGAGATTGTTGCATGCTTGTTGGAGATGATCGGTAGTGAAATCCACTGATATGGCAACTTTGTCGGGGATCGGGATGGAGGGCAGCGCTCTGGTCAGGCGAGCGAGGGCGCCGAGCGTTGAGGAGGCGGAGAAGAGGAGAGATGCGGCGCGGACGCGTTTCAGGGTTGACAGGCGGAGTGGCAGAGAGTTTGGAGTCTGGGGAAGGCCGAGTAAGGATAGGAGCTGGTTGGCAAAGGTATGCATAGCAGGGGCAAGAGCCTCTCTGGTCAGCGTGGTGGGCGTGTTGGCGGTGTTGGCAGCCTGGGCTGGGTTGAGGATGAGAACTCCTCCCCATTGAGGAATCAGCCAGCTATTTCCTCCATTCTCTTTCACCAAAAGCGGTGATTGGCTCTGGTCTGGAACGTAGAGCACGAAATTGACGGTTGGGCCTATTCCGATGCTGGGGCTCAACGGCCATTCGGCAGCATTTATGAAGCCACTCAGGTCCTCCTTTCTGAGAGTCCAGGCATTCAGCGTCTCGTCGTATTCGGGTTGGCGTATGGAAGGGGAGAAGCCGGCGTAGAGCTGCACCTGGCTATCTACGGTGAAGTTGCTGATGGACGAGAAGGATTCGAGCAGCGGGGCCAGATACTGCTGGAGGGCAGACTCAATCTCCCAGGCCGAGGGTACAAAAGTCGGGCTGAATAGCGAGAACGTAAGGTGGTATGTTGGCGCATACTTCAAGGCGCGGGTCGATTGACGCTCGAGCTCGGCGGCGGTCTCCGGAGACAGGGACTTGATCTTTGCGCTGTGAGCGCTCGACGTGGTGGAGAGAAGGTAGGCGAGCTGCGCCTGTTCCTCTGCAAACATCTTGTGAAGCTCGTGGGCTATGAAGGTCGCGAGTGGGGACGAGGTCGACGAAGCGGGGGGGATCTGGTTTGCGGCATAGTACACATCCAACGTTGGCGCATACTGCTGGAGGTGAGAGCGCGGAGTGGTGCCCGTCTCCACCGGAACAAGCCTGATTGTCAATGCGATGTCTTCGTCTTTGCCAGAAATGCGCAGTCCATCGCTCACGACTTGTTGCGACAGGTTCGCGGTCCACGGGGAATCGGCGAGCATAAGACGGAGATGGTGGGCCGAGAATTCGTTCAGGTCATCGAGGGCATGCTGGGTCGTGCGTATAAGATGCTGGGCATCTGGGGACTGGAGCGCCGAGGCTTCTACAGCAATGCGGAGGGGGAAGACCGGCTTGCATATCTGGCCGTGGCGGTTAGAAGGACCCAGTACTCCAGTTGACACAACACACCTTCCCATCCGCCCAGTCCGTCATGGCCTGCAATGGCAAGTCTGCGCGGTAGATGGCCGTTGTTTTCCACCATACCGGCAGTCCCAGAAAGACGACGACGGCCCAGAAGGAGAATATCACCGCGCGTCTCGTCCACATGCTCTCATTCGACTCCGGCGGAGGCTGTCGTCGTGCGGGGGCGCCCTCGGCCGCATTGGCAGCCGTTTCGGAGCCATCTGGAGCCCGCGTCGGCGTCGAGAGCGCGTCGACTTGGGTGGAGGGCGGCATCTTGCGGTGATGTCGGCGGCGAGGTGTGGACAGCTGTTGGCATCGCATCCCCGTCTTGGCGCACACCTCCCCTCCCCTGTCAAACGAGGTCCGCCTTCCGTTCAACGTCCACCTGCATCAACATCGTGGGGGCTGTAGGATTTCTATTCATCAATAGCTGGATAACTACTAGACGCGATTGACTTACGACGTCTGCTGCCCCGAATATCCGGCTCATCCGACTTTTGAAGGCATGTTCTTCACCATTGGCCAGGACAGGCACCCACTGCCTCCCCTGTCCCCGAAGTCCCACCAACGAGTAAGAGTTTACCATAGAACGACAACTTATCAATCCTGTACATGTCTATCCTATTCATGCCAATCCTATTCATGTCAATTCTCTACATTTCTCGGGCAACTTTGCCCAATATACCTGCTCATGTTATTATTATCATCTGCGTAAAGTTACCCAAATTTCTTCCGAGGAAGAGGTTCAATTCCCTTGTGCTAAGCTGTTCACTATCCTGATGGATATCAAATGGAGCCTCGCCCTTCGTGCTTGGCATACATGTATCGCCGAATGGAGGATGTGCTCCACCCGTTGGTCTGAATCAGCAGGTAGGTACCGGATAGAGCGGAATGAAGATACTTGGTCCGGACGGAAGCGCTGAATACTTTCCCACAAGTCACGACATAATCCTGGCTTCTACAAGGAAACTGTACATCATCTGAGTTGCCTATATGACCACCTTCATCGTTCTTTCCATGTCTATTCTATGATGCGAACGGCCTCGCAGGTTGCGAGGCAGGTGTACTTGCACCCGTCACCCTTTCACCTCCCTCCCGGTTTTCTAAGCCGCGCTCTTCCTCCTGAACACGCATATTCGTTCTGCTCTCTTCTCGTTCACGAAACAATTGGTACGGTGACGCACAATGCCGGCTTTCAAGAACGTTATTGAGCCTGCGGGTAAGCAAGGTTGCTCCACCAAACTTCATCAACTGACATTCGTAGCCATCGTCCTTCAATTTACGATCAGCAGTCTTGTGAATAGACGCAGAGAACAACTCAACATTTCAGCGGAAGCCTCCCGGAACGTGTCACCTGATTCTACAAGGTCGTCATCCCCGGAGCTTCATAGATCAACATGGCTTCCTGACAATACAATCTTCCGGGAGAGTCATGTATCGCGCTTCCTGGCGAAATTTCCCTTCTTGATCGAGATTTGGTACTGGAACCTAACTTACTGGGTAAGCCCATATTGTCCAACGCGGTAAAATGGGTACTGACGTGGCGCAGGTCTACCAACTCGCTCGAGCTTACTCTGCCCGTCTCATTCATCACAGCACCTACGCGCAAGAGCTTGCCAAGGATCATGCCTGGTTCATCTTACGCTTTGAGCGACGGCTAGGCTTTGCAATCGAACTTCCGCTTCAGCGATTCGTCCTCTCCCGCGTCCCCTGGCTCGTGCCTATCCTTGCGACCGTATACTATTCGCATATCGTCCTGGGGGTTGCATTCATAGTATACACATATACATACTACCCGCAGCGGCTGTTCACACGAATACGGAGAACAATAGCCATGAACAACCTCATAGCTTTTATCGTCTTGACGTTGTGGCGTTGTACCCCGCCACGATTGATGCCCGCCGAGTTGGGCTTCGTTGATGTGCTCCATCCACACAGCCCAATTCTCGTCACGAATCCGGCATCTGCGGAGACAGGCTCATTCTCCTGGAGCCACAATAAGTTCCAGCTCAGCATCGCAGCAATGCCCTCTTTACATTTCGGCACGTCTTTGTTCATCTCCCTTTGTCTTGCACGGTTCTCTCCTCACCGACTAGTACGGGTGCTAGCACCTCTGTGGCCTACGGTCATGATGCTCACGATCCTCGTCACTGCGAATCATTGGATCTTGGATGCTGTTGTTGGAGCATTGGTACCTTTTCTCGGCTGGAGATGGAACTGGTTATTTGCCTGCCAGCCTTTCACTGCCTTGGAGGAATGGGGATTCTGGCTGTGCAGGACGGAGAAGCCTTTCGTGAGACAGAATGCATGTCTCGTAGGTGCGGAGTGGTTGGATGGTGAGCAGAGAATGAAGGATGAAGGAAGGATGAAGGTTGGATGGCGTAATAGATGCCGGCGTTAGACACCGGTACCTTTGTAGCATAACACACCTGATGAGGCAAAGACGGCTCACACGTGGGCGGAGGCTGAAAGGACGCCCTCAATGCATCTCTATCTATTCTTGCACGCTTGCACGAGCTTCCCAAGCCCGAAATCCTTCCAGATGATCCACTTCGAGATCCAGAACCCATGATCCAGCTATTTATCGAGCCATGGTCGGACTATTTACGCGCGCGCGAAGTCGTGTGCCTGGATGGCTTCATCACGGCTGAAACCAATCAGGGCGCCGCAGCCTTTTGTCACACCGCATTGGGCACCTCTGGTCCTCGAACCACCATCGAATCACACGTCTGCTCGCATTCGAAACTCGGCTGCCCGGATCCGGATCTTATCTGTATCTGGTGCATGATCATTCGTACCGTCCGGTCGAGGTCGAGGGTTGATGGAATCCGAGCCCTCAACCACGTCTCTGGTAAGGCAATCTCACGATACAGTTTGATGAGCGCAACCACGCCAACAGCAGACAACAAGCCGCTGCTCGCACTGCAATCAGGATTGCCCTCGTGTTGAACCGAAGCCAATTCGTGCCAAAAGAGGCGTGGCGGCAGCGCCAGGATGTGACACGAGACGATGCGTGGTTCAAAAGCGTGTGCATCTGGCACGTAGCGTCGCAGAAGCGTGAGCCACCCTAGCGGCATGTCCCTGTTCCGCGGCGCATGAAGACCCTCCGCACCACCCACGGACCTGAATCGTGAATCCATATATTGGCGCTATGTCGTCGCCTGAACTTTTCGCCTGTTTCTCTCGAGGTGCTTTCGTTCGTTGATATCGTCGTCGTCCTCGCGCTCTTTTTATTCTTCGTCAACCGGTGCTGGCCATCTACTACAATACCCACATAATACATTTAGACCCACCAGTCCGACAACGCAACTACGTCTACCTACCTAATACGAATCCACTGCACCGAAAGCAATACCTAAGAGTCGCCGCCATGCACACCACCAACATCATCACCATGCTGCTCCTCTCCCTGCTCTCCCTCACCCTCGCCTCCAACCTCGACTCCGCCAACGGCGCCCTCCTCACCTCGCGCCAAAACGGTGCCGCGCCCAACTGTCTCGAATACAGCCTGACCGCCAACCTCTCCACCGTCGGCGCAAACTCGACATACCGCGGCGCCTACCTTGCCATCTCCAACGTCGGCACCCTCGCCAACAAGCGAATGCTCAACGCCGCCCAGGCGCGGTTACCCCAGCTGACGGCCGACGCTGCGCTCAACCAGGCCTGCGGCAATCTTACCACGGTCGCGCTGACGGAGGCTGAGAGGAACTTCACACAGGGTCAGATTCTGGGTGTGGGTGGACTGGCGAATTTGCCGAAGGGCATTGTTAATGGGCCGATTGTTTGTGTGCTTTGTGGGCTGATTGTGCTGTTTTGCAGTGTCATTTGGGGGTTGATGCCGTAGAAGGATGGATGAATGGAATTGGAATTAGAGGAGGGGAAAAGGTGGAGGAAGCAGTACTGGGCGAAGCCGCGAGTCGCGGACCCATGTTCTTTTTTGGAAGTGTCTGTATATTTGATGATGTTTACAACGCAATTGACAGCGGAGCAAAGTATAGCGAGTTCTACAGAGCCGCTCAGTATCTATCTATGGCTGCGAAATGTTCGCGAGCGAAGCATTTGAATTGAAATGAACCCAAAGATCGCATTCACATTCTCATCTTGGCCTTCAGAGATTCAATGAATGTGCTCTTGTGTTGAAGAGTGAGCTGTTACAGTGAAGTCTGTCCCGTGCGTTGTGAAGCACTCCCGTAGTCGTGTTGCACCTCCAATTTCACTCCGCGTTTGAGCCTTCAAGCCTGCCGATCCGTGTCAATGCCGTGTTGGTCTTAATCTATACAATCAGTGCTATGATGTAAGAACAAGCGCAAGCGATGGTCTCTGTTGCAGATCTCGTTCCCCTGCTTTTTGTGGACACTTTTTATTAATCGACTTCATGCCGTCCGGCAGCCACGGATTCAAACATAGTGGTCTGATGTTGTTTTCAGACTTGTTCTGTCAGAGCAGGGTTCAGGAGGACATGCTATAACTGTGTTCCGTGTGGGATATGACATCTTTCAACGGTCCGTTGACTGCGCACTAAGACATAGAAATAAGCAGAGAAAGCCATCCGGCCCCCATTTCCGCAAATCCAGTAAGGGCCACAGGGATCATAACTGTTCTCCGCCGCATGCGCAGCATTATCTGCCACCCCTCTTAGCGCAAACAGTTTATCGTTTGAAGTCTTCTGTAATCTTTCTCCAAATTACTAGCATACATCCACTAACCCAAGGAAACTTTGCTGCTTTGTGAAGTCCAGTGATCACTTAAATTCGTTCAAAGCTAGTGCTCGTAAGGAACTTCGGTATTATCTTCGCGGGGTCGATGAACAGACTATTCGGTCTTCGTCGAGTTTGAAAGTCTTCGTGGTCATGTTCAGGGACATCCCCATCTACAAATATCCACTCTGTTGTTGATGATGCTGCAACATCTAAGGAATCAGTATCAGATGGTACTTCTAGAGTCGCTCGGGTAGAGATAATGCGCGCTTCTAGAGTTGCGGAAAGAGGAATGATATCATGCTGCTGTTCGTGAGGCCACCGGGAGGTTGTGTGATGGCGGTCTGTGTATGAGGCGAACTCGCCGGCGGTAGAGTATGCGTCCGGCATTTCTATGTATTGGTCTGCTAAGAGTTAGTTTTTGGGTTATATTCAAAGAGAAGTCGCTCACGTCTTCCTTTCTTTTTGAAATGGCCGAATTCATCTTGCGCCAACGGACTATTGGCGACCCACTTTTTGAAGTTTCCAGACATTGCTTCACCGGTTTGGGTTGCGAGGGTAGAGTTTCCTACGGTTTTGGCAACAGGCTTGCCTTCATGGGTCGCTTGGCCTTCTTAAAGAGATCCATCGAGCGTTTGAGCCCTCCCAGTAGTGGTGGAAGTAGCAGTCTGGTTGATCCCACTACGTATGCTATCGCAGCAGTTGTAGTGTCTCGCTGTCGCGCGAATGGTTGGTCGCCGTGTTGTTGGGTATCGTAGGAGCCTTTGATCAGGAGACTGTGCGTTGCATACAAGAGTTAATGAGCCCTGTCGATGCGGTGAATGTAGCTCAGGTTGCGATCGTGCTGTCACACGTGAGCATTGATAGCAGCGCCATTCTAGATACGTATTTCCCTCTCTCGTCTCTTATTCAAACGGCGGGGACATCCAAACGCACCACTATCTTTCTCCTCTCAACAACAACGCCTTCTCTCTTTTTCGATATCGAACCAGTGTGCCATAGGCCAGCCTCGGTTTCTCAACCCTCAAAATTATGTGAATGGTGTTGAATAGAGTGTTCTTCTGACCCTGTGGATTGCTGATGGCAGATAGCTATAGAAAATATAGACTGTGAGACTGAAGGCTCTGAGGTTTGGCGAATATTCATTTAGGGCACATCGAACATCTGTCACACTTTCCTTATCGGCGTTGTGAATCTTCTCTTTCATACAATGTCGAATTCCACTATGAGGAGTTAGCCACGCGTTGGTCAGTAGTCCGTCAGTGACTAGCGATTCTCTTCTGGCCCGAATCTGGTGCGGTGCACTTGTTGGAAGTCGATCGGACCGATTTTCCAGATGATCCTGCCGGACCTTTGCGAACGATGTCCAGCAAATCCATCGGCGCTCCGCCTCTCTCATCGTGCCCTTGTATCAAGAAGGCCATGGGTTACGGTGGTGCCGCTGGCGCAGAGAATCTTTGCTCAGACCCTCCTGCTCCAGCAGAAGGGATGAAAACCGTACCTTTGCCCTGAACTCAGGGTCCTGCAGAGTGACGTTCCACTCTGCACGTGACTCAGTTAGTGGCTTAGGGGCGGCCCGAGCGTTGCGGGGTCAAATCTGGGGAAGGTCCAATGGCGTGCCCCGCCCGTCAGCCCACCACCAGCTGACCTTCCTCCCCCTCACACAAGACTCACAAAGCTCTGTTCTCCCTCTTCATTACAATACTCAACTCCCAACTCTTACTCTTCATTTCCCAAAGAAACCTGTCAAAATGAGTGCGATTGCTGAAAACCCCGAGGGTCCGATTGAGATCATCAAGGTCCTGTTTGCCCTCTTCCCAGGATATGGTGAGTTGAAGCCCAAACCAGCTCGCTGTTCCGTCCATGGCACGCTGCAACCACCCGAATTTGTGTCTGCTGTCGCGTGCTACCTTTTGCTTCAATGGCATCAATCGAGATCAGCACAGCTCCTGAAGCATTCCGTACCCAAATGAATTGGGCTGACTCGCACTCCTCCAGACACCCTTGATGTCGCTGGACCACTCGAGGTACTGAGCCGTGCCCTCCACGACTCCAAAGATAAATGTACGTTTTCTCGAATCTCCCCATCTCGATCGATTGCTCTCCACACTTTTCAGTTTGAACAGATCCTGTCGCGTGCTCCGCTAACTTACCTGTGCAGCTACCAAGGCCTTCGAGTGCCAATTTGTCGGCCCGTCAGCCGCCATGACCTCCACCCATGGTCTCACTGTCAAGGCTGATATGGACTATGAGGATGCGCTCGAGGAGGTTGAGGACTTTGACGTAGTCATTGTTCCCGGCGGTGACGGCGTCCAAGATGTCCTCAAGAACAAGACCGAGCCTCTCAACTTCCTTAAAGCGTACGCCGACCTGCAGGAGAAGAACCCGGAGAAGGAGCGCACCATTCTTGCCGTCTGCACCGGCTCTCTTCTCCTTGCCCAGCAAGGCCTCCTCGAGGGTCTTGCGGCCACGACCCACCCCGACTACTACACTCGTCTGGAGACAATCTGTCAAGATGCGGCGACCCGAGACCTCTCGGAGCGTACCGACGTCATGGAGGAGCGATACGTGGTCAACAATGCTCGATTCGACTTGGGTGAGAATCCCGACGAGAACCCGTACATCATTCGGAAGCAGGCCGGCGCGAGCTCCAACACGGCTCAAGCTCGGAGGAAGTCGATTGCTCGCAAGGGCAGTAATGCCTGGCGTGAGTCCCGCCGCCGCGAGTCCATCATTCGCCGTGCTTCTATGCCTGTTGGCGGCATGCGAATCATCACTACCGGCGGTGTCACCGCTGGATTGGATGCCTCTCTCTATCTTGTGGGCTCTCTGGTCTCCCATGAGTCGGCTCTCGAGGTTGCTCGTGTTATGCAATACACCTGGGTCAAGGGCGTTACGGTTGATGCTATTGATGTTTAAGCGGAGTACCCTAGCGTTGGCGCAAAAATCATGTTGGACCACGATCTGGGTTGATCTGGTCCGATCTGGGATGTCAGATGGATTCCGGCGCGATCCTCTTGACTGATGTAAGGTTACGATAAATTCACGACTGTTTTAAGTAAGAACGGGATGTGATGTGTATTTCTTCTCGCCATGGGTGTCGGAGTGATTTAAGCGGTCATTTTAGCCAGCGAGCGATGCGCTTACGTGTGGCCAAGATCATGAGTCCCGGTCGAGCACGTTGTTGGGAGGTGAGCCTACTTGATGAGCGTGCGCGAGATTTTACTGAACTAAGCAGACGTCAGCATAAGCTCCACGTGAAGCTTTCGAACAACCGAGTCTTTGAATGGCTGACGATTAATGCTAATGCAGATCAGTGTTCCGTCACTCCAAGCACTCGGGATCCTGGATAGTGTTCGGGATCCCAGAAGGCGAAATTTCCCACATTCACAGCTGTCAGTCCGCAGAGCTGATCCAATGGCGATAAATTGCTCGTTAAGCGTGTTCAGCTGCATCCCATGCCACGACGGAACATGGGGTTTCAAACACGGTAGTAGGAATTCTCGCAGCCACTGGGGTCCAAGGAGACGACGTCAGAATCATAGCTCTTTCATTGGGTCGGTTGTTAGAAGCTTGTTTTCTGCACGGACCCTTCTAGCATAGCCTCGACAGATATCCCTGATGCTGACTATCAAGAGTTGGCTTGCTCACTGCCGCTTTGGGACGGAGATTGCATCTCACATGAAGGAATCTTGTTTCCCCATTATTCTGGGTCGCGGCCGAGATTCTCGAGGGGCGCAGTCGACGCCAATGAGGCATTTTCGCTCCTATCAGTTCGAGCTCCAGCGGCAAAGCCGCTCTGTCACCACCAGAGAGTCTTTGTCCCGGGGTTCTGGCGGACTCTCCATCACGTTCTTGGTTTATGGGTGCGTGCAACCGCCAGCACGTGGGCTTGGTTGCGTTGTGATGTCTTGAGGCATATCGAATTCAGCATGCCGAAGGGTTTTGGCCCTGCCGGTGCCACAGTATTAAAGCTCTTGCTTTGCGTTCGCTTTCCATCTTCTATCCCTTCTTCTCCTCTTCTACCGTCTTCTTTGGGTGAATCTTGTCTGCTCCGCTCTACCAACCCGTCCCATTCGCTTCAAGCTATGCAGAGCGAAAACAAAAACGCAAACGCTCCTCGTATCCAATACGCCGAGGATGAAGAGAATCACATTGGTAGTCATGAGAGACGCCCGTCTCGCAGGCATCTCTCTCGTCGATCTGGTGTGGGTAGCATGTCCATTTACAGCATGAACCGTACGATGGAGCCAGAGAGCGTTCTACCCATTACCTATCGCACACTGTGAGCTATACACCTTTCACGCCTCTTGAGGTACTAACACTGCCAGCTCCATCGAGGTTGATGAATATCTCCAGAAGAAGCAGAGGGTCGTCAAGCGCGCAAAGGACAAGGCTGTTGTTGGTATGAGTCGCTCCTGAACAAGAGCCCGATTTCCTCTAACCCACACTAGATCTCACAGGACTCGACTGGCACTCGATCTCGCTCGACGAACTCTATAGCCGGTTATCGACCTATGAGGCCCAAGGTCTTTCGCAAGAACAAGTACAACGTTGTGTCACGGAATATGGCAAGAACAAACCAAGCCCGCCTCCATCAAGGCTGTTCCAGAAGATTACGGGACACTTTTTTGGCGGCTTTGGTTCTATCCTTCTCATCGCAGGTATCCTCGTGTTTATCGCTTGGAGGCCCCTTGGAAAACCACCTCAAACCGCAAACCTAGCCTTGGCCGGTATCTTGATCGCAGTCTTCGTCACGGGTGATGGCGTCGATAACGACGATGCTTCCTGATCAATGTCTCGACATACGCAATGGTGCTCAGAACAGTATAACAGCGACAGATCTTGTGCCCGAAGATGTCATCGTCATCAAACAGGGCAACAAACTTCCGGCCGATTGCAGGTTCGTCGAAGTATCTGGTGATGCCATGTTCGATCGCGCTATTCTGACTGGTTAGCCTACGCACAATTTTCGTTCATGGATATGACCAAGCTGACGTGCCTAGGTGAATCCGAGCCCGTTGTTGCTGGGGTCGAGTCATCCGAAGACAACTACTTGGAAACGAACAACATCGGATTGCAAGGCACACACCGCATCTCCGGTAGCTGCTTGGGTATCGTCGTGGCCACTGGTGATAACACAGTCTTCGGCCGCATTGCGACATTGGCCAATGACCCCAAAATCGCGATGACCACGCTCCAGAAGGAAATCCTCCGGTTCGTTCTCATCATCGCGCTCTTCATTGTTGTGTAGTGGTCCTCGTCGTCATTCTATGGTAGGTACTCCGTCTCAATTTACACTGAACTGTCACTGATGACAGTGAAGGGCTGCATGGTTGCGAAAATCCTACCCGGAGTGGATTACCGTTCCTTTACTGATTGTTGATTGTGTCAACGTTGCTGTAGCATTCATCCCCCGAAGGCCTTCAAATCGCTTTGACTACGTCACTTACTATCGTCGCGAATATAATGCGGATGGACAAGATCTTGTGCAAGTCTCTCAAGACTGTAGAGACACTGGGAGCCATTTCAGTCATTTGCTCTGACAAGACTGGGACTCTTACCAAGGTATATATCGATTGAACTCCAAGCAGTGTATTTTCTCACGGCCGCGCAGAACAAGATGGTCATGACTGATATCTTTGCCGGTGGTGAAGAATATACCCCTGAATCAGCCCGCGATCTAATGGACGTCTTTCGCTCCGAGAGTAATGTTGCAGCCGCACATACGAAAAAGAAAATGGACGTGATTGATCAGCTGCGCATTGTCTCAGGTCTTTGCAACTCTGGCGAGTTCGATGCGGCACTATGCACGAGCCGCTGCGCGATCGTAATATAAATGGAGGCGCCACCGACCAGGCAGTTCTTCGTCTATCAGAGAGCCTCGGCTCGGTTGCAAAACTCCGTCAAGACTGGAAGAAGGTTTACGAAATTGGATTCAGCAGCAAGAACAAGTTCATGGTGCGGATCATGACACCACTCGATCAAGAAGCATTCTCAAACAGCACGTAGGTTCGTCCAACTCCGATGGCTAACTCCACTGACTGACGTGAGCAGGCTTCTGATGATCAAGGGTGCACCCGATATCCTACTTGCCAGGTGTAACTCTATGCTATCTGATAACGGCAGGCCGTGCCCTTGACAACGCAAGATATGAAGCGAATCGAGGACGTCAAGGACTTTTGGTCGCGACAGGGAAAGCGAGTCATCTTGCTTGCACAAAAGACTTCGAAGGCTCCAAGCTCAAACAACCACGAGCGTGAAGTTTTGGTCGCCGCCCGGCAAGGACTGACTTTCGTTGGCCTCATAGGAATCGTTGATCCTCCCCGCGACGAAATACCCGAGGTCGTTAAAATCCTGCGGGGAGCGTCGATTCGCATCTTCATGGTCACAGGAGACTTCAAACTCACTGCTCAAGCCATCGCCGAGGACTGTGGCATCATCTCAAACTCCGCTATGATCGACGGTGTAGATGCTCTGTCTCGCGAAGTCAAGCATGGCTTCGCTCGAAGGTCCATCGTCCTCTCCGGACCCGAACTTCTCTCCTTCAACGAGAATCAGTGGGACCAATTGTGCCAATATCAGGAGATTGCCTTCGCACGCACAACACCCGAGCAGAAACTCCGTATCGTCAAGGAATTGCAAGCCCGAGATGAAATTGTAGGAATGACCGGCGATGGTGTCAATGATGCCCCTCCTTTCAAGGCGGCTGACATTGGTATTCCAATGCGGAGTGGCTCGGATATCGCGATTGAGGCTGCTGATATGGTCCTGCTTGACTCTTTTGTGGCTATTGTTGAAGCAGTATAGTATGGGCGACTGGTTTACGGTAAGCTTTGTTGCTTAATGATTGTTAGTCTACTAACTAGCTGCAGACAACTTGAAGAAGACCATCGTGTATCTTCTTCCTGCTGGAAGCTTCAGCGAACTTTGTACGTACATTTCTATCTCAGCCATGAGATTTGTCTCCTTACAAGCATTAGGGCCCGTCGTAACGAACGTCATCTTTGGTATTCCCGAAATTCTCTCCTCCTTCCTCATGGTAAGTCCCCGAAATCCCCCAAGATCGCGTAGGCTCGGCTAACAGGCGACTTAGATTATCATATGGCAAGTAATTATGCAAAAATTAATGTCTACTAACACTTTGCAGCTGCTTCACCGACTGCGCTGCCGCTATCACCCTCGCATATGAGAAGTCGGAGGCTGACCTTCTACGTCGTCCCCCCCGCAACCCAAAGAAAGACAGACTCGTAGATCCGAAGCTCATTTTCCATGCCTATTTTCTCGTTGGCCTTCTGGAACGCTTCATCTCCTTCGCCATGGCTTTTTGGTACATGGAACGAAAGGGCGTCCCCTTCAGCGCCATGTGGCTAAAGTATGACCCGCAGTACGATCCAGATTATGTTACTGCAGTCGCCAATGAGGCATCTTCGATTTACTTTGTCAACCTTGTCGTCACGCGAGTCCCATTCTCCCATATTTTTCCACGTATGAGAAGGCTTTTCCTGATGAGCGGCGGGAGCTAGGCAACTGTTCAACTTGCTTGCCACGCGGACGCGTCGCTTGAGCTTATTCCAACAACCGCCGATTTTCAACAAGGATACCCAGAATCTGTTCCTCTTCCCTGCCATGATCTTTGCGATCGTGATCGTTTTTATCTGTAGGCGTCTTCTAGAAGCAACCAGTATGCTCCTCGGCTAACGATTGATCTAGTCTGCTACACTCCTGGTCTCCAAAGGACTATTGCAACGACAACAGTACCAGTGGAACATTTTTCCCTCCCCGTGACCTTCGGTCTGGGTCTCCTTTGTCTCGATGAGGGAAGGAAGTATGCCGTCAGAACTTGGCCGAAGGGGTTCTTTGTAAAGATCGCCTGGTAATCCGCCTCTGTGGGTCATCCGCTCGACCTCTACATTGATGGGACCGGCACTTGCTTTGGGCTCGGGATGATATCGATCAGTCATAGGAGGCTCGTGGAGTTTGATGCACTCCTCTGCACTGTCATTTTTCAGCAGCACCAGTCTAGGCGTGTCAGCCTCATGATGCCAGTGACCCCATGGGGTGATTGGTCTTGTAGATTCATATCGTCAACGGCGTGGCACAATCAATCTCATATATTAATATTTGCATGTGTTGCCTGCATTATGTGTTTGGGCGTGTTTCGCGGACCCCGTCAGACGAATCGGTTGATGGCATGGGTGTTATGCCGAATCGTCAGGATGCATGCCCTTTGCTGCGAGCCAACCGTAAACGTCCCACATCTCAAATGGATCTTCATTGGTCCAACGGACTTTTACCACACGGCTAATGGAGACTCGGTGCTGAAGCTGGCACGTGCTGTGATCGACGTCTTCTCCGGATCGCCTCGTGTGCTCCGTATCCAAGCAATAAACTCAACCTCTTCCGGCCCCCGTCTGTTGAACTCTCGACACAACGAATGGGGTTCTCCCTCGGCGACTCCAATTTCTCTAGTGTTTCATGGCCTTGCACAAGATCCCGTTCACGACGATGTTTTAGTTCCCTGGGTGCCTCATTTTTCTCACGTCAATGTACGGTTGTGTTGAAGGAGCCCACCAACAGGATGGAGAGTCGGTCCTGTGGGGCTACCTGCACGGTCTTTGTACTGGGAAATCACTTCCGTAATTGGCTGGCCACTGGTTGATGTGAAGCTCTTGGCATCACAGTGCGTTTGCGACTTGAGCTTGTCCGTGGAGTCTTTCTACACTTCGATCCCACTCTTCCCGATTACATATGCGCTTTTCCCTCAACCGTCTCCCACTCGGTCTACCTCCACGCTCCTACCACACCGCATCCGAGTCTCGATCCCCATCCTTCGGTACGTAGCAGGCCTGTCAGGCTTGGGGTTCTGGAATCAAGCAGAAAGAAGGCGCGGCACCTTCTTTCCAATCTAAGCTCGGTTTCGGATCTCGTTGGCCTTGCCTTGTACGCGGGTGGTGTCAACACCGGTCTCGATCAAGCCGAGATGTTCAGCAGATCGTAAAAAAACGTGTACAGCCTGCAGCAGAGGCCTCCTTCATCTATACTTCCACATTGTTCCAATAACCCGTTCCCAGGAAAAGAAAACAGTCCAGCCTCTAGTATTACCAACCAGCCACACCTCCGCATGTTTTCTGAGGGACCAGGGTCTTGATGAGGCACGTATTTGCCCAAGAAAGACTCAACACTATGCTCTTCATATCGCGCTGTTGATATGTGTGGTGATGATCGGCGACTATTCGTTCGCCGACCCTTGTCGGCTTCTGAATCAAAACGCGCGGGTGGTTCTGACAGTCCTCACGCGCGATCTCGCCACCAGCCGAAGACCGCGTGGGATACCGCCACTGTGCGTACTGCCTACATATGAGGTCAGTATTGGCAGGTCTTAGATGCGGTCACGGGATATACTATGGTTGCGATATGGGACCCATGCATCCGGATCCCCGGATTCGCTTTGGGTCGCCGTTTTTCTCCACTTCAACATCCAGAATGCGGAGTCCCGCCCATTTCCGGATGTGGTAATTGTATAATTAAAGTCACGAAGTACTCCTGCCCAATCATTATATAAATTAGATTAACCCCATATTTCAGAAAATCGGCGAACAAGTTTCTGCACGTCTCGGCAGTTATGCTTGCCGTAGTGGCCACTGAGGGCTGTACGCCGTATAACTTATAAGGATCCTGCGATACTTGTTGGTGTTAACCCTCTGCGCCTCCTTTCTTTTGCTAACCAGCACAACTCATTTCCGTTGTCACCTCCAAGGTCCCAACTACACAACGTTCTTTCGTCAAGATGCAGTGGGCCACACTTGCAGCCGCGGCGCTGTTTGCGCAGAATGTTGCCGCCCAGGGAAACATGCTTCGATTTGCATGCTCACAGTTGGTCACTGAGCGTACGGATCCTCTCGTCAATCCGGGCATGAAGTACACTCCGCATCTGCATCAGATTGTCGGAGGTAACGCCTTCAACGTCACCATGGACCCAACTAAGGATATGTTCGCCGAGTCAACTTGCACATCATGCTCGTTCAAGGAGGATACGTCAAACTACTGGACCGCCGTCATGTTCTTCAAGCACAAGAACGGAAGCTATCACCGCGTGCCACAAGTCGGCAACGGTGGACCTCAGGGAAAGCTGTTCAACAAGGGTGGTCTCGATGTCTACTACATCCCAAGTGGAAAGGTTACAGCATTCAAGAAGGTGAGTTCTTTGGAACATGTTTGCTCGAGCGATTTATCTGATATCAAAACAGGGATTCAGAATGTTGGCAGGTTCAGCTACAAACACGGTAGACTCCAAGGTTACCAAGGCCAATATTTGCCATCGATGCTGGACGTCACCAAGCGAGAGCAAGTTCGTCGGTGGGGCTCCTTGCAGTGGCACTGATACCGTTGCTATTCCTTCGGACCCTACTTGCAAGATGATCCGACAAACCATCATCTTCCCAACGTATGTCACTTCAATTTAATATACTAGCTTTAGGTGCTAATCAACTCAAACAGATGTTGGGACGGCAAGAATCTCGATTCTCCCAACCACCAGGACCATGTCGCATACGGCCAAGGATCTGGTGCAACAGGTGGTGGTGCATGCCCGTCAACGCACCCCGTCAAGCTTCCCCAGATCATGTACGAGCTCATGTGGAACGTCACCGACTACTCGGACAAGAGCATGTGGCCCAGTACTGGCAGCCCATTCGTATACAGCATGGGCATTGGGTACGTCATCCACTCTCTTCTTCAGACAAGACCGACTGCTAACACCGAACAGTGGCGCCGCTGCCCATGGTGATTACCTCTTTGGCTGGAAGGACAACAGCCTGCAGCTCGCCATGGACAACAACTGCAACCTCAACGCCGACTGCGCTAAAGCTGGTCTCCACAAGCAGGCAGACGCCACCTACAGCGCATGCACCAAGAACCAGCAAGCCGTCGAGGACACCGAAGGATGTAAGACCACCCCACTCCACCCTGTCTATCTCGAAACCCCATACTAACTTTCAATACAGGGCTCAAGGAAATGCCCATGGGCGACAAGCTCATCAAAGCCTAAAAGCGCAACACGACGTACGACCTCCTTCACCCATGCAGGCAATCCAGTCACATGATCGCTTCCGCCTTCATGCTCGACCCCACCTCACCGTCGACTAATCTACATGCCTCAATATGGATCAAGTCAGGAATTAAAAGATCCCTACGCCACGCACAGACCAAACTCAGACCTGTTTCATAAGTTTGCGGGGTCAGCTGTCAGGAAACGTGTGGGGCTATCGCGTGGATGTTTTCTTGCTTGTCGTGGCGGTCGGTCGCAGTCGGCTTTACGCTCTTTCCTACTACTGCATCTTGTACTTTTTGACTCCAAGCACTTGCTTTTTTTGCAGATTGGATTAGGTAGACAGTATTATTTTATCGAAATTTCGAACGCGAAAGCGCCTATTCCCTGACATGCGTTTCCTTGACCATTTTAAGGGATGGGTCTCCATTAGTGCTCATGCTTCTAGGAGCTCATCGAACTTGTCCGCATGCGTGTCTTCCAGCCTCGGTCTCGCTTTCAGTCTTTCACATGATCTTCAAATGCGCGGGCTTGGTATATGGGTAGAACCCGGTTATATCTGCATGATCCATCGCTAGCCAGTTACATCTGAGAAGCCCAGACAGTAGTATATACGGTGGCCAGCGCCACTGAGATTGACAGAGCTCTATCATACAAGCGAGCGTGCTAGTCTATGCAATATGTATGTACGAGAATATCATGATCGGAAGAGAAACAGGTGACGACAATCATGTGGCCATCGGATTCCATGCGCGAACTTCGCTATGCTACCAACATCGAGTATTCCTATAACATCCGAGTCCATGGTGGAACACCACGCGCAATATGGTCGGTCTTCCTTCTACTTCGAATTCTTGGTCACAAGAGCGTCGAAGTTGGCATTCGCGCCCGCGGAAAAGTCGTGCGACCAGTAGTTGTGCACATCGTGAACTGAAATGGTCGAGGTGGTTTGAGATGGGCTGGAGGGTTTGGTGCCGGAATACGCAAATGCGAGGCGATTGCTGCCCTGAGCGGTGAGTGTGGTGTTTCCAGACGCGCCCAACCATGATGTACACCCGGTACATTTTGCGGTGAATTGCCAGTGGGTTCCGTTTGACTTGGTGCCAGTCTTGAAGGTCTTAAAGGTGGCGTCATCGTAGGCGGTTGGCATTGAGTGTCCGCTGAAAAGTTGTTAGTGCAGCCCATCACTTATTGCAAATATTTCCCGAGACTTACGGTGCCCATCGCGAAGAGATGACGGGCGTGTTGCCGTTCGCCCAAGTAACAGTCAAAGGGTTCTTGACCATGTTCCCTCCCCAAGCCAATCCCACCCAACCGACAGCTTTTGGAGCAATGACCTGGAGCACGATATCAAAGGGCGAATTACTTGTGGCAGAGCTGGGCACTGCGATCCGATACGTTATGCTGGCGCTCAGCGAATATGCCGCGCTGAATTGGGAGAACGTGAAGCCCGTCTCGGAATCGTAGATTGCGACAGCCCCCTCTGCTGCAGCATTGGTGACCGGTTTCCCAAATGCTTAAATCAATGTTAGCACTGACATGGAAGTTTTTTGAAGTTCATTCATCACTCACCTGCGCCGATCAGAGCCGTGGCCCAAGTAGCCCAACGCATCTTGGCTATGTATATACGATAACCTTTTTCCGAACGAGGTATTCAATCGGCGACGCTGGGAATGAGCGTATATCAAAATATTGACGTGGAGGGGCAACGAAAATTCACAGTCACTTGGATTCTGGTGCGCGGCAAGATAAACTTATTTAGTGTGCCATTCATCCGCCAAGAGAGGCAATCTGTCATTATTCTTCCTATCCCGGGTCGGCAGGAGCGTAGTGGCGATATTCCTAGCATGGTGCACCATATACGACATCTTCCAGGTCATGCACATGGCCTCGCGTGACTAGGTTCGGGCCAAAACCAGGTAGGAAGGAGGGTATGCGGCGAAGTAGGAGCAGATTCGTGCGAGTTTGCATAGGAAATACCTTGATTGAGTACGAAGCATTCCCATTCTCGGTGAGGCGCTCTGTACAGAAATCGGACAGGCCTCCGATGGAACCTGTCGTTTTGGGAACGAGGTAAGTGGATGGAAAGGGACGTGTGTGGTTGGTCCCAAGCGGTTGTCGTGTTTATCCGTATAGTGTTTCGAGTATATAATAAATGGGGAAATTATTAATGGGCAAATAAATAGCCGGCCGACAGCCGCATGCCTGGCGCTCAAGGCGATGCTGAGGAAGGTGTGTAAAGGATCCTGGTTGAAGTAAGAAGGGAGCACGACTGAGGGTGGAGGTTGAAATTAAGTGACACTACGTGACGACTAGTGCGCCGCTCAGTTGGGATGCGACGTCAAGGAAGGGAAGCTACCCCCCATAGTGCCCCACGTGTAGCCGACGAGCTAGTTTTTCTCGCTCATTATGGAAATGGTAACGCTTACCTCCACATTTCCAAGATATCAATCTCTGCTGGGGGCAGAGGTGGGGCTGACGAATATCTCGACGCTCATGGGTCTAAGGCACAATTCGACATGAATCCGTGAGATCGGAATGGGATGCCGCAAACCGATGAACCTGCAGGACCTTCGAGATTGAGAGATGGGCGTGGTATTCTTAGAAGCATTTAGATGGACCCGCTGCTCCATGACGCGTATGTTCTTCGATCGTGAGGGATGTGAGAGTGTTCAGATCCTGGCCGACTTGAGCTTGAGATGTGAAGGGCCGCGTGACGTTTTGTAAAATGTGGGGTACCATGCCTGTTCGGCTGAACACGAGCCTCCTTACCGATCAAAAATAGCTGACAGCATTTGACTGCTCATTCTGCAAGGTGGAAATGCAGCGCGGCCAAACCCGCCGAAAGGGTCGCGACCATCCACTAACCAATGCCAAATCCACTCTCCTGCGCGTTTTTGGCCGGGAGTACACGAGCGAGACAACGAAGCTGGCCATGAGAATGGCAAAGAAGCACAGACTGATCTTTCGGTTCTCCGGTCCTTCGATGATATGCACTCCCTATCCGAGATTGAGCCGATCGGACTGGCACTCCTCCCACATACTCTTGTTGAGCTTTTTGGGTAGCCGGCTGAGGGAGATGTCGCTCTTTGAACTCTGATGCTGCTGGTGCTTCCAGAAGTAATGGAAGAATGTACGATGATCGATAGGGGGCAGCAGATCGAGAGGACACTCGTAGTAGTCATAGCGATTCTCGTTGACTTAATCTCGGGGGGTATTGACATTGGGTTATCGTAAATTCCCACGCGACCACCGTCAACCACACCGAAACTGACGAACTCGATGTTCACTAGTTTATAACGGAAAAAGGAGGCGCGAAGACTCCGTATATCGAAATATCGACGATGAATGAGTCTGAAGAGATCGGCATCGGTTCGTACGCCCAGTTGAGCGAGATCTAACTCACCCAGCGATATCGATATGAGTCCTGTGTTGATACATAGTTCCAAAATCGTCGATCACCACTCTCCGGTTGGCTGGTAGATTCAAACGCCGGGCTCGAATCTACCAACTCTAACGTCGAGCTCGAGCCAGTTCCCCTGGTTGGCCTCCATTCCGTATCAAATTTTGTCCCTCGTGGGCGGTTTCCCTGCCCTGTCCTCTATTTTCTCTGTCCGTGGTAACGGATGTGGCAAATGAGGTCTTGTTATTGTGCACAGAGACAATCTCTCCACCAGGGCGCTTATGGTGGATGGAGAATTTGCTCGTTGCCGACAATCGGTCCGGGTATAGCAATGCAAGGACTAAGACGACAAAGTAAAAGAACTCAACCGAAGGAAAGGGTTGTAAGGCAATCATCCCGGTTAACCCTAAGAGATACAAGTCTTTAAGCGTCACCGAGAGTATGGAATCGTACTCCGTTGTACGTAATTGGCTCGAGAGCCGTTGCAACAACCGTGGATCGTTTTTGAATTGATAATCTCCATATCGAACGTCTCCGCATTCCTATTCAGCAGCCGAACGCGCTGTTAGCTTTTACAGAGATGAAACCAATCTCTAACTCCATCCACATAGCCCGGAGACGATTAAGAGGGAATTATATGGACCTTGCAATGTTATCTGAATATGAAAATTGTCCTACTCACACAAATCCATTCCAAACGGGTATAGCCATGTTGGGAGAAGTAATATGGCGGTCTTTAGAAATAATTCTAACATCAGAACAAAGGCTGCATGCTCCCAGGTCCACATATGGGGTTCTTTTGGCAGTACGACCGCGGCCCCAGTAAATGTCCACGAAATTATCGCGCATCTTCTACATGGATTTGAATCAGCGTGACCGTAGATGAGTTGCTCCTAAACCTGAGGTTCATTAGCGACAAACTTCAATTGCTGTCGGGGACGGTTCGAAGAGACACACTATAGCTTCGGTGACCTTTTCTGCGATTCTGGTGCTTCGCCCGTGAATTGTACACTTGGGCCACGCATTCGTCATACCCCGATTGCACCGTGGATTTGGAGAGGTTAAATTCCACCGACGGGGTTGGGTTTCGACAAAGTCCCCGGAGCTTATCTTGAGAGCTCGTGAAAGGGCAATCCCACTCCGATTTTTTGCGATTCTCTTCGATTGCTTAAATAGAACGGCCATGTCACCGAAAGAAGTAAACATGTCGCTGACAAAAGTAATCAGGATCACACGAAAGGAAGGCCCCGACCAAAGATCATCCAAGCGTAGTTGCAGAGAGGCCACGATGCGTCTACTAAAATATGATAGATGATGGTCCAGGGCCTCGTCCACGGCTCCTTCAAAGTCACCTCGACAGCCGTCGCAGGCCGTGACCACTCTCCCGTTCGTCATGAGTGTGACAGTGGCTTCGAAACTGGATGGATTCAAGACGGCCAGTGATGTCGCCTCGGCCCTGAACCACCATTAAACTGGGCGTCGGAAGAGAATCTTCGACAAAAAGATCGATTCATGCTGGCCGCGGGCCTTCGTTTTCGGACTCTGTCCAGACTGGCGATACCTCTTCCTGAATCAGCAACATCATGTGGAATGAGTGGTATCAATATCTCACGAGACATTCTACGACCGCCCTCCCAGACCTCCCTGAACGCGAAAGTGCAAGGCGGTGAACAAGGAGAAACCCCAATAGGAACCAAAGAAGGAACATGATTCATCCTGCTCAATGCCATGCTGGTGCAATTATTCTGAGCATATGAATGACGACGTGGAGTGTGAGGAATGAGGAATGAGGAGTGAGGAGTGAAGAGTGAGGAATGAGGAGGGTACAAGAATTGCAGAATCATGCTGCTGCCTTCGACAACAGTGTCACGGCATGCTTAACCTTGTCACACGAGGCTGAGATGAACTTGAGACTCTGGGCGGCCTCAGCCTTGGCTCAGGAATCAACCTCGTTTCAAAGCAAAAGCAAGTGGGTTCTCTTTTCACAGTCAAGCCACTGTGGGGAACCCGACCCGATTCGCAACAGTGGTGTCGGGAACCAGTGTGCCGGGAGCTGGAGAACGATTCATGGCTCTGGGAAACATGGATCGTGCAGAGAATGCGACCCGCTCCGTTGTGGGGACGTCGATGGGGGAAATCGATGGGAGATGCATGGTGGCAGACGTTCCCGTCGTCGGTGGTGGACGGCAGGAGATCCGGGCCATTTCCGAGACGGCACGTGACACGTCTTTACAGCAGTCGCTCTCCAACGTCATCGAGCAGCAGGCCACACTACCACGCAGCAAGGCGCTCTCAGGGTTGCCCGCCATGCCGACTTCAATTCCATCTTATACGGGATCTACCTCAATTCACCATGTCCGCCGGCTACTTCCCGAAGCGCGAAAAGGTCGGCCTTGAGGATCTTTTCAAAGGCCTGGTTACAGCCTCTCACATCCTGCACCACAATGGCATCGTCGACGCCTATGGCCACATATCAGTTCGAAGCCCCGACAATCCGGCGACGTTCTGGATGCCATGCAACATCCCCCCCGCGCTCATAAGCACTCCGGATGACTTGATCGAGTACAACGTCGAGGATGCGACGCCGGTGGAAAAGAACGTAAAGCCGGGATACCTCGAGCGGTGCATACACAGCGAGATATACAAGCGATTCCCAGCCGTCAATAGTGTTGTGCACAGCCACTCCAGCGATGTGCTTCCCTATTGCATTAGCGGCGTGCCGTTGAAGCCAACGATTCACCTGGCAGGGTTTCTAGGTAAGCTTTCCCAACCAGGCCGCTCCAGCCGTTTTGATACTGACGCATCCTATAGGTAGCAGCGTACCTGTCTGGGACATATCCTCTCATTATCCAAGCGGCTCCAAGCACGACCTCCTCGTCCGCGATACGACGCTCGGCGCCTCGCTCTCAGCAAGCTTCAAACCGGCCACCTCGGCGGGCTTCCTATACTCGAAAATGCGCTCCGCACTTCCTTCCCAGATTGGGGGTACAGCAGAGCCTGACCATGAGCCTGAACATGCCGTAGTCCTCATGCAAAGCCACGGCTTCACTACGGCGGCCCACGGGATCGAGGAGGCTGTCTTCCAGGCAATATACACCAAGGAAGCCGCCAAAGCACAAACGACCGCATTGGCCATCCGAAACGCGCACTTCGGGCGGACCGTTGAAGGCAATGTCGATGTGGAACACGGTGGGAAGATCAAGTCGGCGAAAGTCAAGGCTGAAGGCGACTTGAAATACCTGACCGACAGGCAGGCACGGGACACTTCCGAGGCAATGCAAGCAACGATCTCGCGCCCATGGGGGCTGTGGTGTCGAGAGGTTGAGATCAACCCGCTGTACAAGAACGAGTGTCCAAGTGGTGAAGATTGAGCTTCCGCACTCTGTTACGAATTGTACTACGTGCATCTCGGGTGTTTTCCAGGAAGACGGAATTGGCATCGGATCCCATAACATCTTTTCCTTTCATTTACGCTCTCCATAACGTTCGTGCTCCTTTCCACATGACGAATTTCTTTTCCCCACTCCCCCACTTTGCGATGTTAGCCTCGACTTTTTGATACGCCAGCCTCATCCATTCCTCGAAACGTCCTTGTTGTATTATTGTCGAACCCGATGAAATATCCCTGGAATGCGAAGTGTGTGCAAGGTGGGTCTTATTACCGACAATGGTGGAAACGCCAAGGCTCCCATAGTTTTTAATATATTCGGTCTTTCTTAAATATTTTCTCCGCCACTACCGTTTCAGAATGAATTCTCCGCGGAATTCAGCGCCGGAATCATCTTTATGTTCTGGTGGGGACGTAGGGCAGATGCCGCAGCGCAAACAAATACCTGGGTGTGTTGCTAAATGACAGGCCTCAACCGGGTTAATGTTACCGTCTGCACCTGTGTTATCCCACCAGAGGCGGAGAAAATACGGCTTGCAGCTGTACGCTCTAGGATAATACTTGTACTTTAATTTATATCCTTTTTGCCCCTCGCCAACAAGCTGATCGCGGAGATAAACGGCCTCGTCACTTGCTCGTGATGAGAAATATAAGGAGCGCAAGAAGGTAAGATTGGACGTATTGGAACAAAGATCCAAAAGTTAAGCCACGATGTTCCTCCGAAGCCCGCTCCTGGCAGCTTTTGCCTTTTCATGTTCAGTCCTCGCGGCATTTGGGATCACAAACTCTGGCTCCTCCTATGTAATCGATGCTGGTTCGGATAACCCTCTGAAAGTGACTGTAAATTCGAAGAGTTGTGACATTACCTCTATCCTCTTTCGTGGAGAGGAGCTACAATCTCAGAGCCAGTACTCCCACATCTCATCGGGTCTTGGCTCGGCGACAGTGACAGCCCAGACAATCAGCAGTAAGGTCACGCTCCATCTAGAAGTAGAGGACTAACACCCCATAGGCACATATGCCAAGATCACTTGCACGACCTCGACCCTCACGCATTACATCGTGGTCCGGTCAGGGGATAGCACCATCTTCATGGCAACATACACTAGTGCCGAACCTTCTATTGGCGAACTCCGCTTCATAGCACGCCTCCAATCTTCGAAGCTTCCTCTAGAATACCCCTTTGGCTCCGCATCGACGACGAGTGGATCGAGTTCCGCCGTTGAGGGCTCAGATGTCTTCGTCGTAAATGGACAGACGCGCAGCAAGTTCTATTCAAGTGAGCGTTTCATTGACGACGATGTTCATTGTGTGTTCCGAGACAGCGACTCTATCCACGCTTGCATGCTCATGAACCCTCTCTCCTACGAGGGATCTTCCGGAGGTCCATTCTTCAGAGACATCAACTCCAACAACGCTGGCGACGCGACGAATCTCTACTTCTACATGAACTCGGGGCACGTCCAAACCGAATCCTACAGAATGGGCTTGCACGGCCCGTACGCCTTGTCTTTCTCTCGATCTGGTGTGCCATCTGGACACACCATGGATACATCATTCTTCGCCGACCTCGGAGTCACAGGTTACGTCGCAGCATCTGGTCGAGGAACAGTCTCAGGAATAGCAACGGGCATAGCATCGAGCTTCCAGAAAGTTCTCCACTGGTACAACTCAAACGCGCAATACTGGACGTATGCAAACAGCGCCGGCGCATTTACTTCTCCCGACATGAAACCAGGAACCTACACCCAAGTCCTCTACCAAGGCGAATTCAAAGTCGCCAGTTCCTCCGTCAGCGTCTCCGCGGGCAAAACAACCACCGCCAACATCGCCGCCGCCTCCTCTTCCAAAACAACGCTCTGGCAGATTGGAGACTGGGACGGCCAACCCAAGGGTTTCAGAAACGCGGACAAACAGCTCCGTATGCATCCATCAGACAGCCGCATGGGCTCCTGGGGCCCCATGTCTTACACCATGGGGTCTAGCGCGCTGGATTCCGTCCCCATGGCTCTCTTCAAGTCTATGAACACGCCGCTCACAATCAAATTCACGCTCTCGGCTGCGCAGGCGTCGGGTGCGGCGACGTTGCGAATAGGTACAACGCTGTCTTTTGCTGGTGCGAGGCCTCAAGCAAAAGTCAATTCGTGGAGCGGGACGACCCCGCCGGCACCGACGAAGATTGATAGTAGAGGGGTGACGAGGGGCGCGTATAGAGGGTTTGGAGAGGTGTATGACCTGAATGTTCCGGCGGGCACGTTGGTCAGTGGAAGCAATACTGTAATGATTGATGTCGTGAGTGGGAGCAGTGGGGACATGTACTTGCAGCCGAATTTTATCTTGGATGCTATTGAGCTTTTGAGGTAATTAGTGGAATAGACCGAGCGAAGAGAAGGGAAGGAGGTGCGCTTATTGTGTATATATTTTCTTGAAGCAACTAAAGAGATATGCGTTGACAATTTTAAAAGGGGCTGAATATCTAAACAAGTTCGACGAAGGCCGCAGATAGAGAAGCATACCACAACTGTCCGTGAGTAGTAACACCTCGAGCACAAGACGGCCGCCTTTGTCTGCTCCTCGTTCAAAGTTCAATTGCTACAGGGGAAACAAAATTCCTACTGCGACCATTCCTGGAAGCTAGACACATCGTCATGGCTATTTCGACGCGGAATTTCGCAAGCATATCGGCCCTTCTCTCAGCCCAAAGTCCGCATCTGCCTAATCAGATCGAAATCGGTGGAGGACGGGACTAAAATGCTCCACGCCAGAGCATTATAGAAGCACCAATGACCCCGTCAAACATAGCCTCAGCATCCAATTGGATGCCTATGGAAATCTAACATCAGGCCACCGTATCTCAAGCCATCGGATTTGAAAGCAGAGTGTGGCAAGCTCTGTGCGCCGTGTCGGAACAGATCCCCATTGTCGGAATCTCTGCATAGTCACAGGTGTTCACCCCCACGCTTCAGTAAATCCCTCTCGGCTCGCAATGCCGACATATGCTAACGATTGCAAGCCGAGGGAGGAACAAGGATGCAAAATAGATCTTCCCCTGATTCCTCTCTTTTTCTTCATCCTTCAAATCCGTACGTGCATGACTCGCGAGTCTCCATCGGAAACGGCGCGAGCCTTAATTATCCCCGAGCGAAGCAGCCTGTGCCGCAGATCCCCTGACACCTGAACGACCAGCATTCCCAATACGGACACAATTGCATGATTGAGAAACGTCCTGAACGGGAAACGGTACCAGGTTGTCGGGAATTTGACGAGCAAAATCAAAAAGAGGGATGTCGGAAGGTTGGGTGGACGAATCGTGTAAGCGATGGTGTGGGCCCTGAGCTTGCATCCTGTCATCCTGACCCTGGGACAACCACGTGCGTGTCTTTGCTGGGAACATCGTAGCGCCCGCATAGAACAAATCTCTGTCATTGCCTTGTTGGATCTTTTGCAGCAGACTCCCTCCGTATCCGCGAGCATGAATCAACCAATGGTGCGCCCTTCCGGAAAACCAGCCAATTTCAACACGAGCAACTCTCAACCGCATCCCCAAAGGTGTAAGAGCTCCACCTGTAAGACGGCTATATTAGCTCGTCTTAAGTATAGCGGCCTATGGGTTAACAAGGCGTTAGCGAAATCGATTTGATAAGCTTAGCGCTTCCACACATCTTCACTGCACTTCATCCAGAAGTCAGCCGTTCCGAACGGTGCAGACTGGGGATGGGTTTCATATCTCAGACCACTTTTTGTGGGTCAAATGCATCCACAATCGGCGATCCGGCTGCTGTCTGCCACTCAAGTCACGGACGGCTCGGTCGGCTCGCAGGTGTAGTCTATGGCTTGGTGCAACTACAGGTTGTTCAGTCCTCGTGATGGGAGGGAATCGATATCAGATGCTGGAGGATGTGAAGAGAAAAGGAAGGTATGACGAAATGGTGAATCAGACTATACACGTGATAATACGGAAGGCGATAACACAGGGCAGCGTGCGAACATGTAAGATGACAGCAGCGCACGTGGGCAAAAGATACTAGACACACGGGATTGCCGCCATTGAGCAGGGGTTCCACGCTTCGACTAGGCTCTACGCTGGGGAAAGCGAAAGCCATTACAATGATTACGATCATTAGGAACCTAGCCATATATTCTTAGAGGTGCATGAATGTATGGGGAAGTAGTATAGAGGGTTATCGTAGCGAAATCAGAGCCATTGCCAGTACACAAGTCCGAAGGCGAAATAATCTCGCTTGATACGAAGGCGTGCTCGAGCAGTTCCTCCTCTTGATCCGGACCTCGGAAGTCGGGTCTGATATGTCGACGTTACGACAAGGTTGCTGCCCAAAATGTGAAGCGGTCGGATCGGAGCCCTGACGTTCCAGAAGGAAGCAGCACCTATACTACTTTTATATGCACACTTATCGTGCTCCATTTGAGGCTTAGATCGGTGAATCAAAGTGAGCGCATCTCGCGGAACGGTATTTTTGGATATTCTGTGGCTTCATCTGTAGCGATGGACGTTGAAAACTAGGGCGTTGGATGACTTGAGGACTGCGCCGGATGGTTCTTGACCTCCATTGGATGGAAAAGCCGCCGGTTACATGCCACCACAGGAAACAGCGGTCAGTAAAATCTCGAAAACTACAGGCCTGGTGAGGCATGGACACTACCCTCGTCGTCGAAGTTGCAATCAGAATGCAAGCTTCGGCTTCCTCGCTCCAAGAAGCCGTAGCGGCTGCGGCGGTAGGCCTCGTCAATTCTATTCCGACCATTGCGAATTCGATCATCGTCGTCGTCTCCACTGTTTCCCTCTTCATCACGTCCCCAGCCCTCGTCGCCGCAGGCGGACTTCTAATACTAGTCAACGGTCATGTTGTACGAGCCGAACGTTTCACATACCAATACTTTGAGGCCTGACATGTACTGATTAGGCTTGTAGGTAGGGGCCCATCCGCCATCGCCCAAATGGGTCATGATCAACTCGCAGCTGCGCCGACCATCCACTTGTCCACCTGGAAAGGTGGGCTGATAGAAGTAGAAGCCCTGACAATCCTCTTTCCTGGCACAGTTCTCGGTACACTCATCAATATTGCGGACTTGTCCGAGTTGGCGACGATGAGCGCTTGCCACGTTGAAGCTGTTGCGGCATGGTATTTTGAAGCGATACTCCTTGTCTGTGAAGTCCCAGACTTGGTTGTCTGAACCTGGAAGCGGACATAGCTCCCCCGGTCCGTAAGCGGCTTCCGACTTGACGAGGATGGCTCCAATCCTTTGATAGCCGTTGTCCCACACATAAGGGACGGAGTACTTGGAGTGGATGATGGAACAAGCACCGGTGGCGGGGTAGAAGGTCAAGCCATTACAATCGTAATTATTCTCGTGGCAGCGGCGCTCGCACTCAGCAAGCGACTGGGACTTGGGGAGCCAGACCTAGGGGCCCCATGTGCGTTATAACAGTATAGTTTGTACTCACGGTCATTCATGATTCGATTCTCTCCATTATAGGCTGGGCATGCCGTCCGTGGCCCGCAGCTCGAGCGCTGCTGCTCGCGGCCATGGTCAAAGATCGACTTCATCCGAGTTTGTCCATTATCGATTGAGCCCGGATGATAGTGACGAGTCAATTGCTCATACACATCGGGATAATTCAGGGCTTCGATAACTGATACCGAGTCTGGTGAATCGTCTCGAAGTCCGCTAAATCTGCCTCTCAGCACTGTCTTGATGCAAACAATGGCAGGATACTTACGTTGGACCGCTCCGAGGCCAAGCATTGGCGACTGACAGGCTTAGAGCAAGTAATAAAATATGCAAGCTGGGGGACTCGGTTTCTGGTCAAAGGTAGCCCATGCAAGTATCTGTACCTGCAGGATCATGCTAAGCTTGAGGTCGGCTCAGTGCCCTCATAAACCTACACGGATCTGAGCTTCCCCGCAGGTGATGAAACCAATTCGATCCATGATGCATCTGATGGACTAGTACGTGAGAGGCACTTCTCGGAGGAACCAATCAAGCCCAATTTCTAGGATCTCGCAAAGAATCGGGCAAACTCAAACACTGGACGACTAAGTTTTGAACCACCGATCGGCGGCCCGGTCTATAAGAAAGCTGCTGTATGATGAAAAGTCTACGCATCAAAAGTGAACCAACATGTAAACGGCACGCCCATCAACCTCTCACAATGTCAAAGAGATGTCGGACGCGTTTGTAACGATGGAAAGAAGATGAGTCGTGGGTTGGGCGAAAATTCTTTTCCTGGCTCTGGCGGTCGTAGCCGATACGGTCGAATTGACCAACCATCCACAATCTCGTCCACAGGGGTGCAGCATGGGGAAATCGAATTGAAGCCCCAGAACATCATGTGGCGGGCTGTGAGTGGTGGTTGCTCGGCCCCTGCATAATCGAACATGCAGAGAACTCCTGCCCTGACGGAACCACGTCAGTTCACAAGCCGCTTTTCCCCCTCATTCGGCCGCAGGGAAGAAGCCATGCCTGATTGTTGCCTTCGTTGCTGGTTGGATTGCCCCTTTCGATCCACGAGGGCTTGAAGACAGAGACTCGTCTTCAGCTCCGCCACGGCTGGATATGCCACGACATGGAGGCAAGGAGAAATTTCCCATTGGCGGGTCCCGGTGCTGCTTGCGGATCACCAACCTGACTTTGACGAAGGCGAGTGTGTACATGCAGAGTATTTGTGTGACTTGCCGCCCTGCAGCCCAACATTTCAACGAATGATGACGATTATTGACGAGGCAGACTCCCCGTCGACGCCGCGGCTGGAGTTGCTGTTGGGGTTGCTGTTGCTGCAGCTGGAATCCCATCTGGGCTGGAAGTTGGGGATGGCAATTTTACAGGAGGCGCAGGCCGATAGACGCTCGCGGGGGAGATGCTGCAAGCCATCGAAACAGGAGCGCTTTATGCGGGTCCCGCGCCGAGCGACGCACGTCAGAAAGCCGTCGCCGTCGAGGCGAGGAAAAGATCGTTTTCGACGCTGGATCACAGGTGGGCGAGGGCTGAAGTGAGCTGGAGAAAGCCACCACCCAGTTGGACGAACAGGTGTTTGACGGCCGAAGATGGTATCGGCTCGTTCTGTGCTGCTGTGTCCCACACTGATGATGGGAACCTGGGAAAGTGGCCGTGCTGTGCGACCACGTCGATCAATAGGATGCTACCCCGAAATCGAGTGCGTCGGACAGCGCTGCGCGGTGGGTTTGCTGTCCTGAACGGCCGACGACGGCCAGGGCGTGGTGCGTCGACGTCGTCCGGTAGTGCCGCAGACGGAGAGGCGCACAACCAGGGAATAGACTCTCCACGAGGCATCAATGGAATGAAGACACCGTCTAAACCCGTGGGCATGCTCTCTTATTTCTCGCGCCTAACTCATAATCATGCTGCTGGTGTCTGATGGCGTGGTGAGACCCTGATCGCTCGCCAAGCGCACAGGTGGTTTTGTCCACCTCCCGCCATTTCTGGCCAGAAAAGGACATGGACAACACCACAACGCACCCCTGGCCTTTTGGCCACGGCTGCGCCAGCTCCGCTCACGGCTGCGTGCGCTGGAGGGCTCCAGCAACCGCCGGGGAAGACGTGCCGGCTCCGTCTGCTCCCGGCGTCGAGTCGGACAGCGGAGGGGTGGCCCACGTCTGCAGGGCAGTTCCTAGGCTCCGGCATCGTCAATTCACTCCCGCAACCTCATCGGCCCAATCGAGACAAGTCAGCCACTCCGGTGGGCCTGCCACTGCCGACTCTCCAGGGCTCGCACCCCTGCCCCGGCCGTGAGCAGAGCCATCGTCGTCCCTCGTCGATCCGCGCGTTGTCGGCCCCTGCTGGATTTACCGTGTCTTTGCTTCTGACCTCTTGCCGTCTGGTCTCTCCCAGCATCATTTCTGTCTTCTCTCTTTTCTGCCTTCTGCAGGTTATTCGGCCTGCTCATGCCACCCAATCCCCGGCTGTTCCGCATCTATCGCCCGATGCTTCGAGTCTCCGATTCGGACAGCGCTGTGGAGCATGATGTGCTGCCCTCTCCGGCCCTGCCCTGCCGCCCCAACATTCACACACTCTCCCCACGCTGATTGGCCTTCAGCCCTTACTTCTTTGGGGTGCGGTGTCCAGTTCACTTGCTGCATGCCGAAGGCTGTCCAAGCTTGCGCATGTACGCCGTCCGCCTGGGTCGCACGCGCCCCGCCAAATACTTATTAACGCTCAGCCCAGGAGGCTCTGTCCTGGACCAGCATTTTTCTTGGCCTCTAGCGTTCCTGTTCTCACCTTGTTCTTTCCTATCTATCCTTCTGTCCTTTCCCTCAGCACACAGAAGTTCAGCACTCCCATCTCCCTCGTCATGTCTTGGACTTTTACTGTACACAAGATCAACCAGTCCTTCGACCAGATTGCGGAGTGGTATCATACCTTTATGGACCGAACGGAACATGCGTTTCGAGCTCTCCACGAACGCATCACGTACCTCGAAAATCACCAAGCCTGCCAGGGTCCCAGCGACGAACAAGTCGAACGAGTTTTGCGGAAGATCTTGGCTGAGAGGTTTGGTGAGGCAGGCTTCCAGAGAGTCGAGCCTTCGCCCGCCCTGAAAGAGAACGCCTACTTTGTCAAGAAGCCTGCAGAAGACGAATGTGTCCCAAATCCCATCCAGATCAACACAGCGATGCTCCACGTCGACCCAGATGGGGTTCCTTCGGAGGCGTACCGAAAGCAGTTCAAAGAGTTGGACAGCAACCTGTCCGACTTCCCCAATGTGGACTTGAAGGGCTCCATTACACGCGGGGAAGTGGAAGATATCAAGCCCTCTGTCCTCGCTACACGTCGAGATCAGTCTCCGAATAACAGTCAGTACACCAAGCCTTGGTCATAGGAGGTACCCAGCTGCCAGGGGAGAAGCCACCTGGAGAGTTCGCTCCGCTCATTCTCTCACCAGTCATGGCCTCGCCACACTCTTTACCAGATCCGGGTCATCGCCCTCGATCTTCCGCGGGACTCGACTACCCTTGCAAACGCATGCGAGGTCTGCCCTTCATTCACGAATCGAGTGTTGTGCGGTGCAATGGATCGCAAAATCTCCTCACACCCAACATCTGTCGATCTGCAGGCTTTGAATCTGCTTCTAGATGAGTGAACGTGGTGCATTACCTCGTCCGTCCACCGCATCCATTCTATGTGAGTCGAATGGGTGGCACATAGGGGCTGAGCAACGACGGGGTGGCTGGTGTCATTTCTCTCAAAATTTCCAACACTCCACCCGCAACTATCTTGTACATGTTCAAACTTTTGTTGCAGCTGCGCGTGTGGACAATGTGGCGAAAACTCCATCGATACTGGAAAAGTATGGCTGTGGGTTTCAGTTTTACGTACATACCGACTTCATAATTCAAGGACCGGCGTTTTGGGTCTCGGTTACTTTGGACCATGCACTTTGCCTCTTCCCGTGCCCCATTCGCAAAGGTTCTGTCAAATTGTTGGCTGTCTCGTCCCCATCTGACTGACCGATGCCAATGCCGCTCGCTTGCTGGGCCGCCTCTGCATGATCGTATACCGTTTACCATTTTGAGTGCTGATAGCAATTGAATGCTGCCTCATCATACTCGCCGGCTAACCCAAGCTCATAAAATATTTCATGATAGAGTAGATCCAGCCATTCGGCAATACAGTCTGCAAGCGCACTTCTTTGGCAGCTCCCAGTGACGATGCTGCAAAGCCCTCCTTGCAGACCATTGTAGTGTTGCAGGTGTTTGGGGTCTGGATGAGAGTCACATGCTCAGGCGATAATTTGTCTCAGCCCTCCGAGAAAGTAGAAAAAAACAGTGACCAGTAGATTTAGAAGAAAACGATAATTAGTCTTCACGCCTAATGAGCACAGGTAATGGATGGCGTGTTCGGAGCATTCCAAGGTTGGGATTAGCTGGTGGTCCCTGCGCTCCTCGTCTCTCGCACCTCCAGGGTCGGACTTGGACTTCACACTTGCATGCACAATCGTTCAATCATGCCGGTCTGTATCAACCACGCATACTTCGCCCTGCGTTTCCGAAAAAGCAAGGTGACAATGCCTCGGCAGCGACTAGGATGATTCGAACGTCGATTGGTACCAGCCTGTTGCGCTACGGGATCACAGAATCTACTCTACTCTAAATCACACCCAGAAATCTTCTCTTTTGCCAGCGGGCTTTTCCTTGGTTTGAAAATTCATTTGCTCGTACGAATCAATATGCGCCGCTCTCATCCTTGAGCCAGGAGGATGCATACAACTGGAAGCCCCTCAACTGAAACTCGTTCCCCGGTTGAGTGGTCTGCGAGTGGCTGCTGTATACCATTGCCCCAAGAACCGGGCGTCGATGATCTTTGAACGAGTTGGTTGGGTACCCTCGGATCACGATCATCCTGACGCTTGTTTTCGATGCTGCTAGCTGGAGACGGATGCAGGTATTGCAGCCGCCTGCTACTCTCTTCATGCGCCCAGGCATTCCTTCTGGAAGATGCGATTGAGGCCTAGACAGGTTACGGAAACGACCGCGCCTCTAGAGTCACCATCACAGAAGATGATGATAAATCCCTTAGTGCAGTGGAGGATTACCGGCGCTAGCCCAAGGAAAAACAACATTTAATGTTCGGCACCTGAGAGCTGCGATATCCCCAGTTGGAGGTACCCTGTTCGAAACATAGCCTTTCCATATGAGCAAAAGCAAAAGGACGCTCCCAGATGCAGCAACCGATTTCACAATACGAATGTCATTGGGACTTAGCACGATGGAGGACGCACCTGCAACCTACAGCCAAACACCTGATTCCGTATGCCTGCGGCACAGTCGTCCCTTGCAAATATCCGCAGGTGAGGTCTAGCGGAAAGTTAGGAGCTGTGTATTGTTTGATTGGCGTTTTGTTGCATCCAAGATTGTTGCTTCGACTGCAACTGTGCATGCGGTGACCTAAGCCGGCCAACGATGTACCACTAGAGCCAGCGCAAACGTGAACTTCACGATCGTGCGTGCATGCTGCAGCCACAGCAACAAGATGCAGACGAAGCAAAAGCAAAAGGAAGCGCTGGGGCCCGGCTCGATCTGCTGAATGCTGCAGAATCTACAACTATTCGCTCGGGTGGTGGGGGCCGGGGTTGGTGATCGAGGCGCCAGACGCCAGATGCCACCATCTATCCCAGTGGCGTGGTCCACGGGACCCTTGACAGACGCGCTTCATCACGGTTCGATTTTTGTGTCTGCCAGTCATCGCGTTGGCAGTAAGAGCATTGATGAGGGGGGAGTTTCGCATTTTTCCATCCGCCATGCATACCTCCGAACCCGCAGTGGTCAGGGTTCAAGCTTGGGGCTTTCACTACTAGGTGGTATCCTCATGGTAAAAGCAGTCCTCTTTCAACCAACAACGAAAAGATGTCCACGGAAAATCCCAGTCAACATTGGATCAACGATCGGCACTTGTGCTTGAGGGCGTTTGCAAGCGTCATCAGCAGTGACATCCACGCAGATGGATATTTCTTGCAGGTTCAACCCTCTCGCTCTCCAGTTCCACCGGCGAAGCTTCGGAAAGGCTGTTGTTGACACGATACCTCAGCCGTCCCACTGCTTCGTTGATAGGCTTTCGCTTACGACATTGAGAGTGGCCTTGCAGCCCTTGTCCCCTGTTTGATATCCCGCGCTGGAGATGACGAGGCAGCTTTTTTCCTTTTTCCCATACGAGAAAGGGTCACAGATATCAAGGCTGCTTGGTTCGATAAGCCTATCACCACCGGCCACAAACGCAGATGTTGTCAAGAACCATCGTCTCAGAATCGAATGTTCATCGTAGGGGTTATTGGAAAAAGTGTGGAATGCTACGTTGTTACGTTCCGCTGATCGTTACCTTTACAAAACCTTAAACTGAGTAGAGTTCTTTTGGTATTAGTTCTTCTTGTAAGTTTTGGCTCCTCACTCCCATCTTCCCTACTGCCAGATTTTCCCAACACATTCGATAGACTCTTCTAGGTCATTAAGAGATTCGATAGACCCCCACCCATTGACATACCTCCCATCGAAGTCCCGTTCATCGAAACTCCACCTACCGAGCTCCCGAATAGATCACTCAGATCAAACGCACAGTCAAACTCGAAATCGGTGCCAAGGAAATCAGCCATGAGAGGACTTTCCTCCGGGACCTGTATATCCTCATCGGCTAGCGATAGAATCTCTCTTGCAATGATTCCCAGTTCTCGATATGTCCTCTCGCCCAAAGGCCAGTACTCCCCCAGCATCTTGAGAGCACCCATGTTGAGTCGAATTTTCTCTCGCTCCAAGAAGAGTTTGGGCTCTTGGAAGACATAGCGGCACGCGGAAAGATGAGCGATTGTCATCTTTGTCTTCGTTAGCAAACATTGATAGGCTCGAAAGACACTGTACTTACGTTTGCGACCATGCAAATGATGAAAGGGGTATGGGTCACGAGCCGAGTTGGAAGCAGGAGAAGGCCGTTCAGCTTTTCAATGGCGAAGAGTACTTTGGCAGTGTGAGTGTGCGCATCCTCTTTGATGTTGTGGCAGTTCTCTGGCGGCGGTGGTGGACTGCATTTGGAGACAGATTCGATCGGACTGTACTTCAACGAGGACAGCTCACGATGAAGATCTACCAGGTACCTGCAAGGCGATGGTAAGTTATGCTCTATAAGAGGGCGACTGGATGCTCACGTGTGCATAAGAATGTTTGCTGTGAAGAGCAGCTCGTCGACACTTCCGTCTGCCTTAAGAAGCCTGCGCTTCGATGTAGGCAGTAAGGAGCACCATGCCGTCATGCAAGTATCTGCATTGGAGCAGATGGTCTTTGCATTCTCCGGATCACGAGCCCGTCGAGTAGAAAGCACCCTGTTCAGTGCTTGAGTAAAGCCAACCAAATGTGCAAAAGACGAGAACTCCGAGTCTGAGAATTCTCGCACATTGTAGGTTTTGAGGGACAAAGGTGGAGGTATGTTCTAAGTTTGAGCTATTAATTCTGGCCCCAGTTATGGAAACGATCGTACTTACCCCAGACTCGTACTGATGGTCCTCGCAAGGCAGTCTAGTATCCGGTTGTGTCGCTCCAGTCTTCGTCGGGTATGTATGCGTGCTTCCAGAGATGTGCGCATCTGTAACGTAAATCATCCACCACGTCCTCCTCCAGCACTCTTCTAGTACCGGGTCTCCCTCTCCATGTTCGACCGCCCACTCCGTTCTATGCATGCCCAGTCCGAGGGCCCCCCGAATGGCTTCATGCAGGAGTTCCAGTGCTCTTTCGGTTTGGTTGTTCCAATACACGGCGACAGCGTATAATTCAAGAGCTTGGACAAAGAAGGGGCTGGGTCTTCCTCCTCTTGCTCGTGTTGAATCTAACAATCGCAAAGCAATGTTCTCTAAAGGGGCTGATGGAACAGACGGAGTGAATATTGAACCGATGTAAATCATTACAGGAAGTAGTGGTTCAAGAGAAGAAGGATTGCTGCTATTTCGTGCTTGGAGCGACCATCTCGGCAGCACGGACGGATGCGCGGGATGAAAGAAGGTATAATATTGCGTGAGTAAATGGTCGTTCGAACCCTCAAAAGGCAATGTACTAGAAGTGGCTCCAGAAATTGAGCAGGTCTGGGAAGAGCCTTCCATCGACAATTCATCGTACGAAATTATGTTGCTCGAGGCGGCAGCAAACACCTCGTCCCATTGCGTCGACATCGTCGGAGGTGGATGGTCCCCAGCGGTTGTAGATTTTTCAGATGAATGTTTATGTCGAGGTCTGCCTCCCCGTCGCGATTTGAGATACTCGCAATGTTTGTCATCGGCCTGACATCTTTTGCACACTGGCATTGACGCATCGCATTTCACTTTTCGATTCCGGCATTGAACGCAGGCCAAAGCTACACGTCGAGGTGGGCGACAACCCGGCGAGATTCCAGTGGAAGATACTGTTGTTGTCTCCATTTTTCTTTCGTGCAAGTAGTGTCGAGAGTTATCTGATTCTCGGAGGGGTGCTCCTCAAGGACCCTCTATCGTGCCAAGGTACACCGGAAAGGACCGGCCGTTCCAGCCTAGTTGTATGCATGTCATCACCCTGTATCAAGTTTCTGACCTATAGAACTAAAGTCACACTAATATCGGAAGCAGGACACGGCTTACTAATATCTTAGTACTTGGAAGCTCTTGCATCTCCGAATCTCCGAGTGGCCTGGTCAATGGGCATGTGTCTCATTTAATTATGGGAAAGTGTCTTCAATTGTACTAGCTAGGTTTGATTATGACGAAGGATGCTTGAACGGATTGCAACTAGGAACCGGTGAATTGGTGGATCACATGGGCTCGGGTACACCTGCAGTTTTTGTGCTACATTCTTGGCATTTTCTTGGCAGATCTCAACTTGCCTTCCAATGTCACTCGCCTGCGACTGCAGACTACAGCACTGTGCATCTCATTGTGCCCCTTCCTTTGGTGGATACTCCTGGTCTGTCCGATAATTTGAAGTTTCCGAGGCGTCATCCGCCATTGAGGAGATGTCTTAGAGGCATGACTTCAATTTCAGGCAGCAGCAAGCTCCAGAAATTTGAGGCATGTGCGAATTTGGATCCTAGAACCCTCACTGATCTGTTCACAACGATATTGTCAAGCTACGATCATGGATATCCCAGAGGAGCTCATTCTTCGGATTTTCGAGGCCGCTGCTCCCCGAGCAAATTTGACTCACGTTTCCCCTGGCCTCCCTTGTGTGCACCCGCAGCGGTCGACTCTCTACAACACGTGCCTCGTGAACCGTCAATTCAACAGAATTGGCCGTCCGCTACTTTACCGACATCTCCATCTGCGACAAGGTCTGACCGTTGACCATTCGCCTACTGGCCCGACCAACAAACTTGCGCGAGTACTCTTTGCGAATCCAAACCTCGGCTTACACTGCCGGGATCTGATGTTCAGCTTAAGACATGATTACGAGCCAGACGATCCCAGGCGCTCCGTCATTCTTTCTTGTGCCACGTCTTGGTTCAAGAATGTTCGACGCCTCTGCTTCATCATAAGACATGGAAGACCTAACGAGGCACGAGATCTTATTCGCTCCCTGCCCCACCTCGAGGATTTAGAAATCGTTTGCGAGAAGAATAGTTATGAACTACGCTCTCTGCTAGATAGCGTTAACATACCCTCACTGAAAAATTTGAGCGTTAACTCAGCTATGGAGATTTGTCTTCCAGCGAAGGTTCGTATGGACTACGAATTCAGATTGATACTATTATCTGAAGTGTCTTTAGGAGGACTGTAACGTTCCATTCTCTTCACTGCGTCTGCAGGGTGCGACGCCCACGCCGGCAGATCTCGCGCAGCTGCTTTCCCACTCCCGTGGCCTGGAACACTTTTCCCTAAGAGACTACGTGTTATGTAATATTGGCCGTTCTCTGCGTTCTTTTGGCGATATTCTCTTACCATACCGTGATACCTTGAAGTCAATTGAACTCGTGACAAATAGAAGCGCTTTGGACGATGTCAACCCGGATTTTCCTGATCTCAGCCCCTTCCATCAGCTGCAATGCCTGGCTTTGTCGATCCTTGGTTTGGTGTCTTGCACTCCCGATTATGTTGCATCTCGCCGCCTGATACCCCGACTAAGGAGGTTAATCGTGGAGTTGAATCCTTCTAGCGGCGGATCATTGGACGTGTATGTCGAGGAGGAAGAAAAATGGCTCTGTGAATTTATACGCAGCATTTCCGCGCAAGGCTTGGCCCCAGTGGAGTTGCACTTGGCATTCGGAGGTCCAAATATCCGTCCGGAGTGGCTTGAATGTAAGGCTCATGTGGAGTGGAGCAAATCTAAGGCCCTTTTGAATATCTGTGGTTCCTGCGGCATCCTCCTCGCTATGTATACCGGCCCACCCCATATGCTAGAATGACGCCAATCGAAGACTCTTTGCAACGGATACATTAGCAAGTCTGTTTAAGCTCAGTAACCCGAACAAGAACGATTCTCGGGGTCTTCCGACAACCGCCTAGGGGGGAAAATGTTTCCTATAATATCTGCCACTGGGCGTATGTCGTCTTCAGAATACGAACACCTAATAATATGGCCAGGTGTAGCTGAGGCAGGATATGTCATCGATAGGCAGTCAGTGAAAAGTAGAACCTCTGATACAAAACATTCCTACAGATATCCTGGCCTCGCTCGCATCTCCCTTTGCGTCCTGCGCAATACCTTCGGTTTCCAAGCCAGCAACCCTCCCACGGCACCCAAAAAGCCAACATTCCAAAGAGGAGTCCTAATCCCGTCGCCAAAGCAACGCCGGCTACATTCCGACCTGTGTTCGAAGGAATAGGCGGGGGTGGCAAAAATCCTGCCGGCGACGTCTCCGTCCCCGTAGCAAAGGATACAAGACTGTTTACAACCTTGCCAATATCTACACTCTTCGTCACCGCCGCACACGCTTCCAGACTAGTCGCCCTCCCGTCGCAGAACTCCCACACTCGCAAGAGACCGAAGCTACCGACGTTCCGCTGCAGACTGGCCAACGCGGTCGCGGCACTGGCTTGCAACATCGAGGCCGCCTGGCCTTGGGAATTGAGTGCCGCCATACGACGTGAAAGCTCTTTTTGTGCTTCATCGTTGTCGGCGTTGCCGGACTTGGTCGCTTGGTAAGAAATTGGGGCCCAGACGCCAAATAGGATTGCGGAGGCGACGCCGAGTATCTTGAATGCCCAGTCGAGCATGAATTCCGTTTTGGGGGTCAGGACCGAGTCTGATTCTGAGGGCGGGGGTGTGGGTGTGGGTGGTCGGGATAAGTTGAGAGATTGAGACTGGTGACTTGAGGGGCGTTCTTTGGGGGAGGTGGAGCCTTCTGGTTGTAGGGAGGGGGAGGGCGAGGTCGGGATTTGTGTTGCCATTTCGTTGAAGCTTTTGATTGCAGTACTCCGTACTGATACTTGGGATCGAAAGGTCGGTTGTTGATATTTAATTTGCCCTGCGAGGCTGAGCTACCTTCATGGCGGGGGCTGAGCTACCTTCATGGTGGGGGCTGAGCTTGTGGCTTGTAGATCTTTGGAGTCCGATTCTAAATTGCTTATCATGGTGTCTTGGCCAAGGCTACTCGCCGTTCAGCAAGAGTATCCCGGCATTGCTATTTGAACATTGAGAATGCATTCGTAGTATGTGAGAGAAAGAAAGCTACCCTACTAGAATGTCTTTCAGCACGTCTATAGCTCAGTTCCCCGATGAGGTTTCGTTCCTACTCCTGCCATGCTAGAACGAACACATGACGTATTAGATACAGCAAGGCTGATCTCCATTACACTTTGGTCGGTGGCAGAGCAAGGCACCAGTGCGTCTTGCTCAGGAACTTGTATACAGCGAGTCAATCGTGGACGGGGGTCGTTCGTCCCGCTGCATCCAAGAACCGGGCTCACGACTTGATACAAATTCCTACCGATCATCCTGCTCCAACTCTTCAACCGTCGGTTTCTCCTTCTTCCCCTCCTTCAACCCGTCTCCAATCGCCGCAATAGCCCCATGCACATCACCCATCCCCTCCGTCCCACCCCTCGTCTCCACCACCTTGGCCAACTCTTCATACACGCCCGCAATCTCTCTAAACACCCTTGCTTGCTCCGGCCAACCACCATCGACCTCAAAACACTCCCCAATCTGCCGCATCTCGTCCACCCATCGATACGCCTTGGGCGGACATCCCACAATCCCCCTCTCAGCCAATTCCCCACCCTTGACATTGTACACCTTGAGATAGGACTGCAGATGCGGAAGCACACCAAGCGATTCGGCGGTGCTAAACGCCTGGAGCGACAACGCAATCATCCCCTTGGCCATGCTCGCAAAGCAGCACTTCAGCCCCGACGCGGACCCAATCTTGTCATCCAGATACCGCGTATTCAGCGTTTCGGTGAGATGTGCTCCGCTGGGGATCGCCTTGTTGAGAGGATGCGGCCCCGAGAGCGGGATCCCCGGTTTTATCCATGCGGCATCCGCACCCGATTGTGAGGGCGGCCCGCCGATGATGCCGCCGTCTATGAAGCGCACGTTGGGTGTCCTCTGGCTAAAGGCCTTTGCGATGCTGGAAACGGTCTTAGGCGATATGGCGTTGAGGTCGAGGAAGTAGAGAGGGGTTGCGGAGTGCGCCCGGAGGCTGGGAGTGATGTTCAGCGCATCGATGATTCGGCTCGCGGTTGCGACGGCGTCTCGAGGAGGGACGATGGAGAGAATGTAGTCGCAATGGGCTACGAGGTCGGCGTCGGTGTCGACTAAGTCGAGGTAGGCGGATTCAGCGCGCGCGCGGGTTGCGGGGCTGCGGTTCGAGACATTGGTAAGGACGCGATAGTTGTGGGCCACGAGCAGTTTCGCTATTCCAAGGCCCATGGAGCCAATGGAGAGAATCCCCACTGTCGCAAGAGGTGCGGTCATGTTTGGAGGAGACGAGGGTGGTCATGGCGGGCGTCGTGGTGGGAGCTGGTACTTGTAGGAAGTGCGAGGATGACGGTGAGGAGGGGCACGACAGGTCGGAGATAAATTTATGCCGACATGGCCCGATGGCTCATATCTCGGCACATTAACGTAGTTGATTGATAATGCAAAAGACGACGATTCAGCGCTCTCCGAGCATTGAACGGAGTCGTTAGGATACTGTATGCTGCAACCTGGTCTAGAGTACAGATGTGCCTTCGAGCCATTCACCGTCAAGACTCCGAGTAGGCGTTCTGGCCAATAAGGCCCATCGATCGCCTTCCAATCAACTACTACCTACGAATCAAGGAAATAGTCCACAGAATAAGCCCGAAAAGAAAACAAATTCCCAGTCCCATAAGCTAATACCCTTTGAAATGATTAGCTAGCTCGCTCCATGTCACAGAAAGAGGCATACCATGGCAAAGGACGCAAGCCAGTACAAGGCCAAAACGCCGCTGAGTATCTCTGCAACCCTCCATTCTCGACAAGTGGTGGTTCGGGTCGCTGGGTCGCCACCGTGGAATAGTTTACAATCGGCATCACGGAGCCACACGAACAGTGCTACGAAGGCTGCAACCCATAGCGGGATCAACGGGAGATCGAGCCAGAAGTACCGGAATTTGCGGTATAGAGCGGTTGGGATCACCAAGATCACTGAGCTGACAAGCGAGATAAAGGCAACGATGAGGACAAAGATCTCCATGCCCAGTGGACCATCGCCGTAGAGTTGATAGAGATGAAGGAAGTGGCCCATGAGGCCTAGGACGACGCCAGCGCACCCAATTTCGCCGACACGGAAGATGACGGTGAAGAAGAACCGCCAAAACATACTCGTTGGGGTTTTCGTTTTTGGTAAATGTGATGTGATGTGATGTGCTGTGGAGTGTGCTGTGAAGCTAGAGGAAGGCAAATGTGCTGCGTTATATGTGGATCGATAGAACAGCGAGCTGTAGATGTCGAAGAAGTTGTTGTGGAGAAGAGAACCGCAAGGAGAATGTTGAAGTCGTCCTGCTCTTATTGCTAATACAAGAATGACTCTGCAAAGCACGATCCACCATATGGACGTAGCTGCGGGCTGGACTCATCATTGTTTAACACTTCTCGCCTGAGTCCTCTCTGCTATGACTAGTGCTGAAAGTTGTGGTGTCACTGCGCATCTCGACTCAATCCCATCTGTCTGCTCCCTCGACTGATGAGAGCCACGTTCTTAGTGAAACTGGTCCAACGAGATCGTGAGAAATGGTACGGAGTTAGCAACTATTGGAATCGCAGCGAAAGAAGAGCGTGTTCGAAACAACGGGTCTAGCAGGCTTGATAATGTGCCAGGGAAGCTCACAGATACGAGGTTTGCAGGAGTGAATGAAACAACGCAAAAGGCCTTCTGGTTGGAATGAAAAGAGACAAGATGGGCATGGACATTGGCTTAGAGCTTAGGACTGATACGCATCCGTTAGAGCAATACTCGCGAATGGGTCGACCCTGCCATTCACTTGTAGTCCGTGCTTCTGATGCCGCCACGTCTACGCCACACCTCCAATCCAATTGTTGAAATTTCCTGGAGGCCAACGTCGTAGGTAGGGCTTTGATGGATCTGACCAGCATCTGATCGTGCGATGTCCGCTTCTCTTATCCGGGAGCTATTCGTTCGTCGAGACCTTGAGGTTAGCATGGCATTTGTCGTGGCTGATGCCGATCGCTAACCGGTGCTAATGACGTTCTTTTCGCTGCTGAAGTTTAGCGAAAGTCATGGAGCCTATCTTTAATCATTTGCGGAAGCTCGACATCGCTATTTCTGATTGCGTCTACTAGAATACTAGCTCGAGGGAGAGGGGAAGGGACAGGCCTATCCAAATTGACTAACGCTAGGTTCGTCCGTAAAAGGTTGATGCGGGTACTCCCCGCGTCAAGTAGGACCACTCACTTGACATCCACCCTAGAGTGCCAGGGTAACTGGCATAGTTCCGGCATTATCCGGTAGGTCATTGAAGCGGAACGATATCGGGCCTCGGAGAGCAGAGACTTCGGGGCGCAAGGTCGTGCGCAACCTTCCAGCGTGACCTGCTTGGCGTGGACTCGTCCAATCAGTGATTTGGGAATGTTACAATTTCCACAACGCTCCCGAGATTCCAAGCCAACCCGCACAAAAACTTTCGTTGGTACGGTCCGCATCGCATCATGCTTCGTCATAGCCGTTAAGTACTCTCGGGCTCATTCGAATAGGCCGAGCATTCACTCAAATTGCCACAGGGTCAGCGAAAATGACCGATTATCAGTATCCTATTAGCGACCGTTAGCCTAGAAACTCACCCAATTACTTCTCTGATCCTGGCAGAGTGTCAATTACCAACAGGAAAAGTAATCAGAACGCGAACAAGGCATACAACAGCTTACTATAACTATTTATACGAGATGAGAATGATCTTCTCCGTTGACTAATCCCTATTGGGAATAAAGAAAACCCCAGGGTCATTCGTTTCTCGGCGCAAATTGAGAAGCTTTTAGGTCTACAATTCAGATTAGCAAAAGTGTGTAATGAACCAAATCAAAGTATAAAGCATGCTAAACGAATCTTGGCATGCTATGAGAGTATCGTGTGTACTGCATGCCTCAATAACCAGGTAGTTTTCGATAGTTGAGAGAGCGAACAAGGTGAGATTTCTGTAGAATGAAATATACAACAAGGTAATATCATGCGTTTTCCAATACATTCCAAAGGTAGTCGCAACAGGTGTTTAACAGCACGCGATTTCGCCCACTCCAATAGCAAGTTCGGCTCAGTCACCATTTTGCTCGTACGCCGCCTTTGTGTAGGAGCCTACCGACGAACAATATTAAACCCCCGCTCAACAGTGCGCCGCCCTGTCCCAGATCAGTCAAGGAACACAATCAAAATACAATGCACATACCGAATACAGTATCAGGCCCTGATATCCTTCCCTCATTTTCGAATCCTTGATAAGGGCTCCTCCAATTGGCGTTCCAATGAGACTTGCGAGTGCGGCAACACTGTATAAGGCACCCATTCGTGCCCCCAGTTTCTCCTCAGGTGATATCTGGCCGACTACTGCTGGTAGTAGGGCAATGAAGTGTCCAGTACAGTAGCCATAGATACAAGCAAATGTAACGATCGCTGCAATTGGAGTGGCAAGGAGCCACATGAGGAGGCTGAGGAGGCCTGCGAGTATGATCATGGGACACAGAAGGTTTAGACGCCCGATCCTGTCGCCTAGTTTGCCTCCTCTATGTGGTGTTAGTGTCGCAAATGCGTGGTGGTGGTGAATGGATTCTCTTACAATATCATGCCGAAAACACTGGTTGCGTTCAATAAAGGGAGGATATAGTCCTGTATTGGCGTTGGGCCATGAAGGGTAGCGCAGTACGCATCTATACGTTTACTTAGTCAAAATACCCATGTAAGTCGACAGCCAACTTACTCAGATAGTAGGACGGCCCCCATAGACCAAGATGGCAGAAGAAAGCCGCAATGGCGAGAACACAGTATCTTGGGTCAAGGAAGCCTCTCATATCGAGAAGTGAAGTGAAGTTGAGGCGTGCAACGTTGCAGGATGGTCTACTCGTTGAGATGACAAGGGCTGTCGTGTAGCATAAACTTATTGCTTGTCAGATGGCTCGACCATAAGAGTTCATATTGCTTACACAACCTTCAAAGCAGCCACCCGCACGGCCCATGCGAAGCCTATTTTCGTGACAAGCTTCTCCATCATGATTGGGTAGCAGATGCCCCCGACCCCAGAGCCTGTAGAGACAATTCCCATCGCAAACGCTCGCTTGTCTCTGAAGTGATGGCCAGCGACTGTGAGGGCAGGCTGGATAGCAAACGCCATGATGGTACCCAGAAGCAAACCTTGTAGAAGAAAGACTAACCACGCAGCTCCGTGGGAAGCGAAGGACAAGGCGAGAAGAGCGCATGAGGTTCCAAGCCCAGATACGATATATAGGTACTGCGCGCGACATATATCAGATAATTTCCTCAATCTTGGTGGGGTTTCTTGCCTTTATCCCGTAGCTATCGCACAACGATCCGGAAATAGGTGAAAGGAGATTCATCAACGCCAATTGGAGCGTTCCAATAAATGCAATTGTAGATGGAGGAGTTCCAAGCAAGAAGTCCTCCTGATAATACTTCTGGAAGAATCCGAAACTATTGATGATGCCAAAGGAAGAATAGTAGACGAGAAATGATCCTGCGACTGTGAGCCATCCCTTGGGTCCCCCTTCTGCATCGATCTTCGTGTATGACGAAGAATCTGTGGAGCTTGCAACTTCGATATCCATGGCAGCAGTCGTTTTTTGTGGTACAGCCATGATAGATGGACGTAGGCGTCAACAGAGAATGTTTGACTTACTGAAGGAATGATTGCGAATAAGGGGCTATATAACTTTGACATCTGTCCGTTTGGTTGAAGCTCGGTATCACCACTGCCAGCTCCATTGCTCGCTGCACCTACCAGTATTGCGGTGTTGTTGCGGCGCAATGTCACAGCACTACCAGATCGCGGAACGGGAGCGTCGGGTCCCTACCTTTGTCTTTGCCTGTGTTCCCGGCTTTGACAGGTTTGTGGCACAACATTCCTCTTATCTGAACTAGCACATTTCTTTACCCATGGTCAAGATCGCCATTTCCTGACTTTGAAAGTGGAGGTTATGTTGTAGCTCAAGATCGCATACGAGGTGATACCTGATCATTTCGTGTCCGAAGCGAAACACTCTGAGTACTGGATGCAGCATGATCCGGAGGCCGATGCGGATGTTACCATGCTCAAGATGAGTGCTCCTATCCGGTTTCTAGCCTCGTCCAATCCGCACGATCCAGAAGACGTCACCTCATTCTCTGTGACTGGTGTTGTTTACACCCGTAGAGACGAATCTAGAAAAAGCGACACAAAAATTCCAAAGCCCCGCTTCATCTCCAAGACGAGGGGCAAATTGGTAGACGCAACGCAAGGGGTCTTGAAAATGCTCCTCTGGACCGTACCTCAACCCAGGAATGATTGATACAGGAAGCAAGACAACTAGTACGCTATAGGAAGTTGACTAAAGGGATTTTAAAGAGGGTGATAGGTGTTGAGATGATTAGTGCACACCCGAGGCCAGCCAAATATGCAGATGGCCTAACAACATGACCGCGAAACCCAGCCATGTGAAAAGGCATTGTATGACTAAAGCCGCCTAAACTGCTGACTCTCACTGGGACTCGCTGCTACCTACTGTTGACGCGATTCTATCGCGCAATCCGATAAAAAATTGTCAAAGCGCGGGACTAGCACTACATGTCGACTATGCCCTTCTTCCCTGCCAGTTGTTGCACCCAGCGGAACGCCTTTTCGATCTTCGATCTGTCAGAGACTTGAAGCACAGTCAATGGCGTTGCACCTAAGCTCAGCTCATCAACTGGGCCCCATTTGATCTTGGCTTCAAGCTCGTGGACGTGAATTCCGGCCTTTTTCCAACGCATGTAGTCATGGTCGTACCTATAGGACCGATGGCTTTTATCTCTGGGATGTCTATAGCAGGGGTGATAGGCGGTAAGAACGTCCGATGGAATAGCATGAGCTTACTCCCAATTACGATAATGAACGATGGCAAGATCATCCTCTCTGTCCATGTTTAGTATGATTCGACCCTCCTGCAATCAATGAAACACTTACCCTAGGTTCCCTTGCTGACCCATAATCTATACAGGTGACCGAGGTATTCAGTACAAGCGCACTGATACGCCTCTCGAACGGCATTTTCCCAGCCTTGAGGCGTGTCTTCGCGAGGCTGCTTAGCCCACAGCTGGGCATACATTTTGTCGCCCACATAATTAGAAGAGCAACGACTACCTCTCATCATATGCACGTTTGGTGGAAGCTTCGGGATGCCGTCTACATGTGTGGTACGGTATGGAGTCCCGATCACTACCCCCCACACCCAAAGATAAGGAGAGGATGGAAGAACGCCACACAGTACAGCTAAAGAGTCATTAGTCTGAGGTGAGGTAAGATTGATCTATAGATTGTAACCTACTCCTGTGACATCTTTTTGTGTAGCGATGATTTCCTGCGAAGGTAGGAATCGTTCGAATAGGTCAGGTCGGAATTCGACGCCCACGCGATCGCGCCGCGTCCGATTGTCCAACTCTTGTAGACGCCGATATGCATCGTCCAGGTCCGTCGGATTGAGGAATTTAATCCCCGCCTAAGGTGAGGCCGCGATCATATGACTACCGTCGTCTGCATCTTCATTTTCGATAACACCATGGACTTTCGCCTTGGCCCAAGGGAAAAAGAACGAAAGTCGAGGAGCAAAGCGAGCCGTGCCATTCGCATATCCAATGATTAGCAACCACTCGAGATACTTTTCTTCGTCGGCAGGGGGCAATCTATTTGCACGTTTTTTTGCCTAACACAATTTTTTGATTTCGAATAGGGTGGAACCAAGGGGACCGAAGCTGCAATAGTGGCACTGTGGGACCGGACCTCCGGGTGTAATTACACCATTTTTGGTAACTCGAATAAGAGCAAAATGAGTTTGGCAAAGAAAGCGTTGTTTAGCTTGGCCTCGATCTCAGAGTACTACGTTCGCTTTTTGTGGAACCACTCGCGATAGGCTTCCGCGTCCGAAGGGATAATCGAGGTGAGGGCTTTACCAAGGCCCGAAGGGTAGGAGTCCCTAAGGAGCAGATAAGTTCTAATGTGCAGATAGGAGCGAATAAAATGAACGTACCAGTGGTTGTAGTAAACGTAATATCCCCCCCGCCATTTAAAATTGTAGAAGCCTCTAGTTCTCATGATAGCGACCTCCCAAAGCCCTCGCCAAATAAGGTCCCAAGGTGTAGTTATCTGGCTCGACGTTCAGGCAATTCTGAAACGTTTGGTCCCACCTTCAGAGTTCCGTTCGGCGATGCTGGCTGGCTGCCCGTGAATGTCGTGGTGGCAGTGGTATCTGAATTTCTTCATCGGTTCCACTTGGGCAGCTGTGCCGCAGAATGCGCTAGCCGTAAGGGGCTTACCCTACCCTACCTCACGTAGTCACGTGTGAGTGCCAAGACGTCCAGGGAAGCAGCCTGAGAGCCGTTTGGAGGTGATCGATTGCCGGCATTCCAAGGTTCCTTTCGCATCACTCCTGCACGCCGACTGACTGCTACCGTTACGCTTGGGTTCATCTCGAAAAATTCTATACTTTGAAAATCGCAAAGTACCCTGCGTCGGATCCATCAACCATTCTGATGCGTCTGAGGACACCTTCCTTCCAAGGTTGCGTCGTCATCATCGCAGACTATGAGCTCCCGGGACGAGACGGTCGCTTCGTTTGACGACCAGCCCAGCGATGGGCAGATTAGTCCCGCAGCTCGTTTACTGCTCGAGAGGTACAGTGGTATTTCTCCGGACAAGGTCATTCAGCACATCGTTGCAGTTCGCGCCAAGGCCTGGGACATTTTCCCGTATCCATGCATTGGCCAATTCCGATTTCTCGATCTTAGTCTCAGACAGACACTAGAGTATGCCGAAATCCTGCAGCGTCTCCAGGAGGGCCAGAAGTTGCTGGATATGGCGTGCTGCTTTGGGCAAGAAATCAGACAGCTCGTCGCTGATGGTGCCCCTTCTCGCAACCTTTACGGATGCGACCTTCGAGAGGAGTTTATTGGCCTCGGCTTCGAGCTGTTTCGGGATGCCGACAAGCTGCAAGCTACGTTCCTGACCGCGGATGTTTTCGATCCCAATTCTTCCCTCAATGGGATAAGAGGCCAAGTGGATATGATCTACACTGGGTCATTTTTCCACCTCTTCGACTATGACACCCAGGTCCAAGTCTCCAAAGTCGTCGCGTCGCTGCTCAGGCCTGTGAGCGGCGCAATGATCTCGGGAAGGCAGGTTGGATCCGTCAATGCTGGAGAAGACGGCCATCGGACGAACCCTACTGGGAAAGTGTTCCGACACAACATCGACAGCTTCAAGAAAATGTGGAAAGATATTGGGAGTGACCTCGGAGTGGATTTTGCTGTAGAAGCAAGGCTCGAGCTTCTGGAACACGCCCACTTGAGGTCCCACGATAGCGACACGAGGCGCATCTGGTTTGTTGTACGGAGACAGTAGGCGATGCTTAGAGGTTGCAGTCCTGAATGTCGACGCTGCCATGCGTCGGTACTGGAGGTTACAGTTGCTCGCGTGAAAGCAACAACAATCTGTCGGCAAGCATAGTCAATGCACGCAGACGTAAGCCCTATAATGCCCGGTCTCGAACAGTGATTCCCATGTTCCATGCAGCACCCGACACGACGACGCTAGTCCCCTGCGCGGCTCTGCTCAGATGAATGCAAAAGTCGTCCACGACCACGATGTGGACCAGGAAACTCAACCGACCCTTTCGCCTGCACATTCCCGCCTTTCGTGGCGACTCTTCTTGCGCAAACCCTAGATCGTGGGGAAATGGAAGCGGCAGTATTTTTAGATCTGCAAGATTGCAATATCGAGTAACACGCGACTTGGCGGGGTTGACGACAGGGTAAGCAGGCTTCAATCTATATATCCTTATTGATTTCACTTTGGCTATTCAACTCCATACATCGATTTCATTTTCCGTCCACACTGTTTCCGCGGCTGTTCTACTCACTCCTGTGTTGCCGTGGTACTGGGGCCGCCACATGCCTGGTTGAAAGCATGGTGTGATCGTGTCCGGCTCACATTTCAAAAAGCAGACACCATCGAAATGGACACATTGGCGCATAGTGAGCTCGCAGACGCCTTTAATTTGTGCAGAATGCTACGAGCACACCGCAGTCTAACCCGGCGGAATCCACAATACTTCCGCCGCGCCCAAGCCGTAACCTGTTCATCTATTTCCCAAATGAAGACATGCTACATCACGAGCCGTAGACCTTTTTTTTCTGCATGTAGCTGCAACATGTTCGGTAATTCCTTTGGCATGATCTATAAGTAAAGCCCTAGGCCTTTCTATTGCTCGACAGCCTCCACGCCCGGTACTTTCGCACCCTTCTCAAACAGCCAAGGCCCTGGAATACCTCAACATGAAGGCAGTACTTCTTGCAGCAGCAGCTCTGGCTGTATGCATCGACGGTGCTGCAATTGAGGCGAGACAGAAAGACGGTATTGATTCCCCATTACACAAACGCGACCCACAACCCCCACAGTTCAGCATCGGGCGTCCTACAGTATCATTTACATTCTACCCCAATGATCCTTGTAAGGTGAAGGGCGATCGGCGTGGAAGAGATCGCTGACTAGATGACAGCTGCTAGCTGTGGCCTGGATGCCTTTGGAGACCATACTGCGGAAGCGTCGCTGTTCTGTAGCAGTCTCTTGAGGACCGGGACCGTCGTTCAGACCGAAACATACACTGCGCGTGCAACGACTACCACCACCAGGACCGTTGTCACCACCGTGTATCCACGGCCACCAAGCACGACGCCCAAGCCACCATCCAGCACCCCCAAGCCGCCGAGCTCAACTCCGAAGCCACCATCCTCCACTCCGCCTACGCCCTCGTCTACGCCGAAGCCCCCGACCTCAACGCCCAAGGTAGGTCCATGCGAATATTGGCTTGAACATATGCTAAATATTACTAGCCTTCGACAACGACACCGTCCACCGTCGTCACGGCTCCGTAAGTTGCTTCAAAGTGGTGCTAGGTCCTGGTTCTAACTCTCACAGTTCTCCAACAGCAAGCGCTCCTTGCGGTCTTGTCGGATACACCAAGACAACGGCTGCTTACTACTTTGATTCCAGCGGCACGAAGAATAATTTTGCCGCTTGCCAGGCAGCTTGCAAGGCGGACACAAAGTGCAAGAGTTTTGGATATGGAGAAGCCAACTGCATGCTCTTCGACATTTCCTCGTAAGTTGCGTTCTGGTTATGTCCACAATAACCCACTAACTCGCTCGGCGCAGTGCCGATAATGTGAACTACAACCCGATGTCGCCGTACACTTTCTACGACATCTCCTGCCCCAAGGAACTCCCGGTCCGAAAGCGTGAGCCCCAGATCCAAATCTCCCTCGGCCCTGGCCTTGGCAAGCCCAATGACATCTCATCCGCTTGCTCCTGTCTTATTACTTCGGCCCCGGCGGACACGACAAGATTTGTGACGACTACGGTAACGAGTGTGAGAGTTACGAAGACGGACACTGTAACCAGGACCGTCACTGCTGATCCAGACAATTAAATTGTGGTTTGGAGGGGGAGTTATGTCGTCGATTGGTAGTGGAGAGGACAGCTATGGGATATAGTATGCATGGTATTGGTCAATTCATCAAGAATGGGGACGGAAAAGACGATTGTAAATACGTCAGCAGCTGTGTGTCAATATCTTCTCATTGCCAAATCCGGATAATCATTAAACATATTTCGCACAAACGTCCTATTCCTAACCCACATGGTCCCGCGCCCATCCATCTCATGCCTGACCCTTTCGGTCCACGTAACCTTGAGAGAAATTATGTTGAGACCACAACATAATATTCAGACAAGCCACAGGTTTTGTTTGGTCCACTATTCCTATTCTTGAGCGAACATTCGGTCACCAGTCTACCTACTGAACCTTGAACAATGCATCACACTCACGTGCTTCCTATTCTAACAAATTTTAGAGTGCAACCATGCAGAAAGGCTTCGTAGAAATCCTGCGCATGTTTTCGATTTCATGCGCTGTTATGGCTATGTTTTGTCCCTGGATCTAGTTAGATACAAGTGGATTTAGAAAGCGACCCTCCGCGAGTACCGCAAAGTCAGCCTCGCCAGACGATGCATAGAGTCTCGTCTGATATTGTTGTTGTATCGAAAGAGTAAGGCTTGCGACGCCCACCACTAAAAAAATAACACAGCCCCAGATCCTGCACGCTGATTGGTCCACATAGCCAGCATCCTACTCCTTCGATAGTCTGAAACCTCAAGTGCGGGGCATTTGACACCCAAAATGGGAACCATTGGTGAATAGGTGCATGAAACGACGCGTCAGAGTTTGTATCGACTTATCCTACACTGCCTTCGGATTGTTGTTGCCTAGGGGAACAACGCTACTTACTTATCCCGTCCCTCATCGATCGTTCCATCAGCATTCACCCTACCATGCCGAAATCATCACAACCCCACCAAATTCCAGTCCACAACAACATCATGGAATCTCCGAAGCCTTCCCGTGCTCTCTACAAGATCAATATCATCACCTGGTTCCCGGCTTTCGGCTTTCTCCTGCCCGCCGGCCTTTTCACCACCGTCATCCCACCACTGGGCATCATCCCGCTCTTTTTCTCCCTCTGCAATGGCATAGTCCACTTGCGGCAGCGCAAAGACGAATCCAAGTCGCTCAGATTCCTTACTCATCCGATTTGGGATCTGCTGATTTTTCTGATAGACCTGGCCGTTTTGCTGCCGCTGTGGATCCTCGATACTCAACGCAGGAACGCCAATTGGAACGTATCTTATGGAGCTCTACTCGTGGAATTCTACGGCAGCGCGTTTCTGGTCGTGAATATGTGAGTTAGAACCTCCCTCGTCCTCGTCTTTCGTTGCGCTGATAATTTCGCTAGGTTCATCCATGCCTACCTCTTCTTCTTTGGGATCACTAGCGGCAAGTTCAACCTCCCAAGGATTACTTTCCAGGAGGAATGCCCCCACTGTGCCCAGTACGCAGCGGACGAGGGTCTCGCCACCAAAGCCATGACTAAGAGTGTTGGGAAAGGACCTGTGTACTCACTGCTTGGTGACGGCGCCTATCGGGACGAGAGTGCGGAGAGTACACCGAGGCCCAGTGCGGAGGCCCAGGAGGTTTGAATACAGTGGAGATGTCGTCCAGGAAAGAACAACCGAGCATGGGACAACCTAGGTCTTTGTCGGAAAGTCTTCGACATTTTCTCTCTCCTCCGCCTTCGATGAAGATAGGGTTATTCATGAACGGTCTTCCTTTCATATGAGTGGGATACTTCTGAATATTGCACGATGAGGTTACTGTGCCGGCTGGAACGGTGTTTCATTATGGGATCGAGCCGAGTGTCCGAAAGTCAAGCCGGGAATGAGTTAGTGGGAGCGTGGTGTTATGGAAGGAGCATTTTGTCTGGGGACTTTGGTATTTACAATACGCGTGTGATTTTTCTATTGAATATGGATTTTCTGCAAGATGCTTTTCATTGAATCGTGCAAACTCATGGATGAGGGAAATATAGCCTTGCGCTGTTTGTAACATTCAGCAGCAGACAGAAGCTCATATTGGGTACTTGTACATTGTCAAAAGGCACCTTCGTGCATCGTGGTGGGGACTCCCATCAGTGGCTGTCTGGACCACGCAACGAATCCTGTCGTCAACTACTATTGGGACCTCAAGTACAAGCAAAATAATCTTAACTAATTCCTAGTTTAGAATACTATGCTACTTGGGGTAGTCATAAAACACACAAACTCATCAGCCATGTGGTCCCTCGATATCCACTGTTGGACCAAGGTTATTCGACGTTCCGGTACACTAACTTGTTTACGGTGTTCGTCATAAAATTATAATATATATATTGTTCCAGGTTACCTCGAAGAGGAAGCCATAGAAACGATCTAACTTCTATAGGCTACGAGTTATGAAAGTCTATCTCCAAAATACTGTAAGAGAATTTGTCGACCTGGAGAATAGATTTGCTGGATAAGCCCATAACCCCAACACCATCTCCAACACCATCAGCTGTCGTTCATCGTCACAGGTAAGGTGGCCGCGTCGAAAATTGTAAGAGTACCCCCGATACTAGACAAATTCCGACATCTCACGGAACCGCGAGTCCGTGGTGCTTGTGGTACTCCCGCCAGATCCGCTCATCAGAAATATCAGCTTGGGGAATCCACTCGTTATGATGGGGTTGTGTGAGGCCCAACCACTGAACGAAATATTGGTACCTCTCGTCTCGGATGCGACGGACCAAGATCCGCTTGACCACCCAGTTCCAATCCTTAACCCCGTTCTTTGTGTGACTTGGGCGAGTGTATCCTTCGAACTTAACATCCACCTCTTCACACCCCTGTTCCACCAGCCTTGTGGTCCATTCCCGCAGGATTGTCGTGATCCAGGGCTCCTTTCCGTTCAGATAGAGATATCCGTTTTGGGTATTGGCGCGGTCCGGGTCCGGTATTCGTCAAGAATCGCTTTCTCCGAGTGCCAGCCAAACTTCCTCCACTGGGCCGTCTTGTCCGGGGTATGAAGAAACGGATCGAGAATTTCGGTCGGGTTTTCGGCGCGATGAATTTGACCTTCGTAGAGACGTAGCACCTCGCCAAAATGATCGAACAAGGCTTTATATTGGGCCGGCGTTAATTTGTACCTTGGATCAGTGTCGGTTCATTCCGCGAAAAGGGTCTTCAACTCGGGGAGCATAATTCGAGTATATACCATTACAGCCTTCTTAACTGTGCTAGGTATGACATATAACTTGGATCACTTCATCCATTCCTGATAGTTATCAAGGTCCAATGGGGCATGGTTGGACCCCGATTGGTTGCACCATTGAAGGACACATGCCAGAGAACCTTTCGGAAAGTTTTGATGCATCCCCGGAAGAACGTATGACCGCATGGCAGAGCAACTGGCATTGCTCTGCCTCCATGGGCCCGTTCCGCGAATAATGGCGTGAAGCAGATAGCACATTGTTGGCCATCAGGCTGAACTGCAGGCTGGATTTCGGACTTCCGCTTGTAAGGACGGTAGAGATGGGCGCAGCCGGCCCGAAGGAGAGGTACCGGAGTTGAAGCCGATATGTTGAGATTGAAGGCTTCTTGCCCGGGGTCGGGTTGGAGGCAGGGATCCTAGGCGCACAGTTGTGTGTATACAGGAGCATATAAATAGGAGCGCTGCCTGCTAGGTTCTACCGCGTGAGTGAAGCGTCTTCGTCACAGTGTCCAAAGCCATAACAATGGTGACCAGGGATATAATATTGAAGGAAAAGACGAGGTGACTTATTAGTGGGCCGTTAACTATGCTATAAGGGCTGTCAGATCATAATGGAAAAAAATTCGGTTACCATTTCTGGACAAGATAACGATGACTAGAAGTCTGAGATCTGTTGGTCTTCTGCAAGGTTTATTGAAATATCGAGACCGCGAAGGCATATCAGCTGACGCCATAACAATGCAGAAAGCTCTTCACCAAGGCCGGTTCTTGTCGGATGCCATGTACAGTATTGAGTTAGAACCACCCCCATAGTGGCTCATATATATTCTCCGGATATGTATGGTTTGCTCTGCTAAACCTTTAGTACCTGCATAAGAGAAAACGGCAATCGCGAGCATACCATGCGGGATGATTATCTAGCGACCTTGTGCTTGCTCACGAATTGAAGCAACACATCCACAAATGCCTTTGGGTTTTCTTCTGCGACATAGTGACCCGACTCATCTATTAGCACAATCTCGGGGTCCTCATGGACGGCCTTCAACATCTTCTCCATGTGCGGCGCCACAAGAAATTGCTTCCCAGCGAGACCCAGAGCCGGTACTCCACATTTCCCGTGTTTGGCCACCCAATCTCGGTTTTCCTGCGAGTCCTTCTCCAAAGCTCGGTAGACGTTCAATCCGGCTCGTATCGCCCCAGGCTGCGAATAGGCAAGCACGTAGCAATCCAAATCCTCCTGTGTGATAGCACCGGTGTTGTACAATTGCTTGTCGAAAAAATGTTTGATATATATCTCTTCTCTCCCCGCAATCAGGGCCTCCGGCAAATCCTGAACCTGGTGGAATAGGAAATGGAAAACATCCGGCGTCCCTTTGACTTGCTCGTAGATTTCTGATCCAGGGAGAGGGCACTCTCCCCAAGTGACGCTCGCCACATCATTTGCGTATCGAGATGCGTAACTATAGGCAATCATGCCACCTATATCGTGACCAACGACGTGGATCTTTTGCTTGATGCCGAGGTGCGAGTGGATCAAGAGGTGAAGGTCTTCTGCCATTTGAGACTTCTCATAGCCGCCCACGGGCTTGGAGGATTGGCCGGCACCTCGGTAATCTGGGACGATGACTCTGTAGCCGGCTTGCGAAAGGGGATCAATTACATGTCGAAATTGATGTGAGGTTTGTGGGAAGCCATGGATGAGTAAAATAATCTCTTTTTGGTCTGTAGATAAGGCACTGCAACTGTCGATGTAGTTCAACCGAATTGACTCCTCGGACGAGGTAGTAACTGTAACGACGCGTCGTTGCCATTGAGACCCACCCATTGTAGAAGTAGTCGTTGCCGCTAGAGTGAAGTACTTCACTTAGGGTTTTGGGAGGTTGGAATGTAGATATTGGTGGATGTTGATTTATCAGCCGTGACGCGAAGCATGACGCTGGAGCAGCATCATTTGGCTTTATTATAAGTGTGCATGCGGAGCCTCGTCCCTAGCAAGCTAGTGCTGACAAAAGGCCGAATCAGGTGTTGGTTGCGAAGAGAAATACTGGGTCTTTCCACGTCTGACGGAATTAACAGGGGGTTCCAGTAATAGAGACTGCCGTTAAATAACCTCTTCTGTAATTCTTTCTAATGCATTAAGCTAGCTCTTCAGGTGTGATTTGCTGGCCTAAGCCCCTTGCCGATTTTGTTGGACGTGGAAAGACTAATGGACGGGCTGTGTTACGGCGGACGATAAGCAGGTGAGGGGACAAAACCCATTCAGAAATCACAAAACCGCAAAGAAAAAAAACTGCCGCGCTGCGACTACTAATTGATAATGCAAGAAAGTGCAGGAACAAGCTCATTGCTATATTAGATTTCTGTTGCTACATTTTTATGCATTTCTACTAAGTGGTTGTAGCGTAGTAGATGGTTATAGTTTGGGGCTTCATATGGGTTAATAATCTTGGAGCCTGCGGGTAAGTTAAACCTCCGGTAAGTTAGGGTAGTTAGTTAAACCTCGGGTAAACCCCGGAAGGCCAGCTGGCTCGCAAAACTACTAAAAGCACCACCAGCTACGCTATAACTACTAAGTAGAAATGCGCGAAAATGTAGAAACAAGCTAATTACTATATAAATTGTTATTTCTAACCTCTCTTGCATTTTTATTAGGTTGTAGTGGCGTGGTAGGTGGGTCCTTTGCTCCACGTTATATCATCGCGACAACCCTAAAACACCTATTTACCAAAATGCAACAACCACCAAGTAGAAATGCGCGAAAAGGTAGAAACTGCAATTTATAGTAGTAATTAGCCTGTGGCTACATTTTCTTGCATTATAACCTGGCAGTTGTAGCCTGGCAGATAGTGCTTTTGGTGGTTTTGTGGTTCTGAAAATGTAGAAGAGTTTTGTCCCTTTGCCTGCTTATTCTATCGTCTTCCGTACTGTGTACCTAAGTTCACTAATTAGTTCTTCTTTAAGCGAATAACTTAACCTTGGATTGACATCAAACAATTTGCTTTCCAATGCTACAAGTAACGAACAAATGCCGCGACACGCCAAAGAGGGAATCTGCTGTCTTCAGGGGCTTAACAAATTATTAACAGCTACACGAAGAAGCTATCCATTTGGAGAACTAGAGGCAGATCAAACGTATCATCGACTTTAATCACCAATTCACATGCATATATGTGGTCATGTCGGAAGACTAATTGTTCAATTATTCAACTATTCACCTTTGCCAGCACAGCCTTGCATTGCTTAATCACCTTGGTATACTGGGTGAGCTTCTCCCTTTGGCGTCCCTCTTGTTCAAGCAGTCCCCTGAGCTCATCAACTCGAGCGGTTAGTCTCCTACTGCTGAATCGTTTGTGTCTACGCCCCATGTTGTGGATCCTGGTGCTGAGGCCGGTGCCATCAAAGATGCCATATACGCGGCCAATGAAGGAGTCGGTGGCCGCGACAATACGTGCAGCATAATTTGTATGCTGCACTCTTGGGTCGCGAATTGAGCCGCGATTCCGCTTGTCAGTTCACCTGCAGGGTCTGGATCTGTTCTTTGAGACTAGGAATGGCGTCAAGCTTCTCCTGCAGGTTCTGAATTTGTTCGTTGACACCATCCCAAACTTTATCCTGCACGGTTTCCATCTGACCAAGAGCAATGTCTTGGGCAGTCTTTGAGCCCAGGAAGGGTAATAACCTATGCCTGGGGTGTGTTCACATGACCGAGAGCATCTTCTCGAGCAGTCTCAAACCCAGGTTTAGTGTTTTCCTGGAGGGGTTCACCTGACCGACATCAATGTCTCCGGCACTCTCAAGTCCAGGAATAGCGTCGAATTCCTCCCGGAGGGGTTTCATCCGATCGAGAGCCTCATCTCGAGCAGTTCCTAGTCCAGGAATGGTATTGACCTTGTCCCGGAGGGGTTCACCCGACCGAGAGCCTCGTCTTGGGCAGTTTCCAGTCCAGGAATGGTATCGAAATGCTCTTAAAGGTTGTATCACCTAAAAAGGAGCATTGTCTCGAGCAGTCGCTACTCCAGGAATGACATCGACATGCGCCTGAAGGTAGATTCACTTTATTAGGAGCAGTCTTGAACAGATGGTAGTCGAGGGATAGCCTTCTGAGCTGTCTGGAGGGCCTTGTTTTGGCGTCAAGGACCTCTCGGTGACTAGCTCGCGCGGTATCAACGTCTTTCTGAGCGTTGCCATGGTGGTCCTCCACTTTGTCGATGGCAAGGCGGAGCTTGGTGTTGACGTTGTCGCTGCTGCTGCCGCTGGCTTGAAGCTCGTTATTGACAGCGAGCTTCTTGATCACTCTTACCTCATCTCTGCAAGGAGCAGGGCTTTATAGGTCTTGGTGGCACGCATCCGGGCGTGCCACCCAGTCTCGGGGCTCTTCCTGCTTCGTCCATGGGTTGGTGATGCGGGCAGGTGGACTGCGGAGCGAAAATTTTCACGCAAACACAAATCTTGGTTGTGCTTACGTAACACGCTCGAGAGCCAGGAGAGACGGGGCAGCCCCGCCAACGACGCGTCGAGTCCCTTTCGCGATTGAAGATAGGATGAGGGCCTAGCATGGGCAGTATAACCGAAAAGTATGGTCCACAATGGTCTATAGAAGAAACGGCAACGCCTCAGCCTAGTGGCCAGTCAGCCGGAAAGCGAGATCCATCATGAACGTACCATAAGTATTAAGGGCCACATATATCTTACGGCCCGCTGCGGGCGGCTGGCCCTTTCCAAGCAGGCTCCAAGTGTCGGAACAACAGAAACGGCCGTTCTAGTATGCTGGTACGACGTCCGAAGGGGAGAGAAACCTTGGAATATACCTGGGCAACGGAAACAGTCGAAGGCATTGGCTCCTCGGACCCGTGGATGCATTGGATTCACCGCGCTGGAGAGGATTGGTCAGCGAGTCTCGGACTTTGAAGCTCATCGGGGTATAGCAGATTTGAACAGGCCGGATGAAATAAGTCTAAGCGTTAATCCGCCAACTAAAAAAAGGGTATCTGTTCAACGCCATCAAGGCACTCTATTACACGCCTCAGCGAATTTCCTACATTGCGTCCTCCCTGCACATACACATCAAGGCAGCTATGCGCCTTGGTTGTCCCGGGCCATGTACCACCCCTCCATTTCCCATCTTGCTTGGATCATCTTGTCATGCAGCTTCACGCTTCCGCTCCACGGCATCTCCCACCACTTCTCGTGCATGCTGACGAGGCCCTTCTCGACATCATGCTCGTTGACGTGCCGCACGTTCCATTTGTAGTCCATGTCTTTCCACGGCATTGGTCCGTCCCGTCGATGGGCGTAATTAAGAAGACTCTGCTCCATGTAGCGGGCATCGAAGCGGCCCTCGAGATCGAGAAGGGCCTTGTAGTAATTGAAGAGCTCGAGATTTGGCGATAGCATGAACCAACCAGCGCAGAAGTAGTCGGGACGCTCGAGGTCTTCGGGCTGTTTCGGCGGGAAGGAGTGTTCGGGATTCTTCGTTTCGCCGATGCTGCCCATAAGGTAGCTCGCGGGTAGATCGGGCTCGTCGTCCTTCCGCAGGCCCGCTTTTGTGCGAGTCGTCATGATGTGTGCGCCCGCATCCTTGAAAGTGCCGTCGAGAGGCCCGTTCAAGATCATATCGCCATCCAACATGAGCATCTTCTCGTATTCGACCATCTCCCAGACGCGCAGCTTGGTCATAATGTCCGTCCACGTGTCCCGCTCCGGCTTGAGCCAGCCGTCGTTTGGTGTGTGCAGGAACTCGACCGAGCGCACGATTGCTCCGTCTTTCCTTAATCGCTCGCGGCGGGAGTCGGACACGGAGGGGGTAACGGCGACGACGACGTCAATGCCTTCGGAGCGAGTCTTGGGCGAGTGGAGCAGCTGCCACACGAGGATCCGGGTCGCGACGAAGTATTTGTCGTTGTCGAGATCCTCGCTCTCCGGGCCGACGATGGTGCCCGACAACCACGTCACGTAGGCGTATTTGCCCGTAACATTGCTGCTGCCGTGGACAATCGACTGGTCCCAGCTGTGGGCGGGCTTGCCGGTGGCCATTGTGTGCACCGTCGAGGGGAGCCCACTGTTGAAGAAGAAGACTAGGGCGAAGATAAAGGCCAAGACAGCGGCGGCTGCAATGCGCACTTTACGTATATCGAGAAGGACCGCCATGCTGTCCGGATAGAGGAGGGGACAAAAGAAAGTAGAGTTTGGAAGAGAGGAGGGAGAGAGAAGAGGTGGTGGGGCGTGAAGGAGCAGTCATTCTGAAGGATTGGGGCGTAGCGTCGTCCGCCCGGCTTGGTTTTCAGGAGAGATAGTGTAGCCAAGCAGAAGCACGGCGGAAGCCCGCAGCGACAGGCGAGGTCGAATAGGCTCAGCCTTCCTGTCGCATATCGTTGAAACTCGTATCCGGTTACTATCCGGAAAGGGGTGGCCCGCAGTTGAAATTGGAGTGCCAAGACCCAATCAACGATCAGCCAGCCACCCCGGGGGCGGTTCCAATGTTAGCCTGGCCTCTCCATCAGGACTACGGAGTATCAGGGTTGAAGCTCTCACAAAGTGCTCTACCTCACCTTAAACACCCATAAGAATATTTGCCAATTGCTGCGGCAACGAGTGAGTTTGGGTGTCATGATTTGTGGCGCATCGCTGGGTGATGTACAGGGGGCCTTAATTCACCCTGGCGTACTAAAGTCTTACCGCCTGCTCCTGCTGGACTGGTTGGCCTAGACTCTGGGTTCGAGATTCTGATACTCCAATTCTTACTTTTGGACCTGCGATATGCTCTTGCATTCTGCCTACGGCATGTGGTACTTGGTAGTGTTACGGTAAGTGCATTTACACAGATCAAAGGGTGGCCAGTTTAGAGAGCCTTGACAACGCTCTCCGTTCCGCTGCCAAACCCCAGTCCACAGGAAGGCCGCCCACCGCTGCGTTTGTGTGATCTGGATTGTTGGGAGCTTGGTGTGAGGATCCAAGTAAAGGCCCAGTGGACATGGTGATAGATTTCACTCTACGAAGGATGTAAGCTTGGGGGACGGTTCTGATGGATTGTAGATGAGTGTATTGTGTGTGTGTGATGTGTGTGAAGAGCCGAGATGGCTATGCAGGAGATGAGTAAGCACGACTGCTTACACACCCCCCTCAGGTTTGAACGTAGTTCAAATCTGACAAGAATATATACATGTAGAGGTAGTGAGGGCGATCCCTTAGGGTATAGGTGGTTGAGGACGATCCCTCAAAGTATAGATGGCCGAGGACGATCCCTCAGTCTTGACAAGATCCCAATCAGAGAAAGATAATAGCTAGAGCTCTATGAGCGTTGAGGACGATCCCATCAACAATAGCAGCGGACAAGACCATTAAGCTGAGGGCAATACCTCTAGCACAGCTCTCAGAGAGGCTCGTCGCCAGCATCAATCTCAATATAACCTCCCTCAACAAGATCCTAATCAGATTAAATCAAGGAACGATAACAGCTAGAGCTCTATGAGTGTTGAGGACGACCCCATCAACAATAGCAGCGGACAAGACCATTAAGCTGAGGGCAATACCTCTAGCACAGCTCTCAGAAAGGCTCGTCGCCAGCATCGATCTCAATGTAATCTGGGTTTGAATCCTGAGGTGTCGAATCTTGAGGTGTTGAATCCTGAGTGGTTGTATGTTGAGTCCGATATTCTTGTTTCCTCTCGCGGTGATGATATTTCCTTGCTCTGAGCTGAACTTCAGCTACAATCTTGTTTCTTTTAGGATCTTTGCAAAAGACTCTAATATTCTCTTGCTTCCGTAGATCAGGTGTGAAGCCTCGAGGCTTGATAGTCTCCACGAGCTCTGGCAGGCTCCCCAGATATGGAAGTCTCCACAGGGACATCTTGATTGTTTCCTCCTCTGGTATGGGGATTCTTCTCCTTGTAGTGTAGCCGCATAGGCTGAGCTGGGTATAGTTGATTTATTGGTATAAGTTCGTCGGTAGTGCTGAGCGAACGCGCTGAGAGTATCGTTGATTGATGGAAGTGAGGCAGGTAGCTGAGCTGATGGAAGTGAGGCAGGTAGCTGAGCTGATGGAAGTGAGGCAGGTAGCTGAGCTGATGTGATTTGTGTTGAGATGACGGCAGCGTAGCCAGGGTCCAACTTCTTGATGGCCTTAACAAGGTGCCAGTGAGCTCTGTCGCCGCTCATATCTGGTATGTTTGCTTCTTTTGCTCGTAGGTATGCGATGAGGTATTCTTGTAGCGATCAATGATTGTCTGCTCTCGCGCTGATTCTGAAGGAGCAAGAGCCTTCTTTAGGCTTATAAGGAAGTCTCTAGAGAGTTATAATTAGCGTTCTAGAATAGGTAGGACTTATTAATGAGTTGACTATTAAAGTCATCTTGATGGCTCGTTGAGGTATTTTGGATGTGTCGGATCGTAGGTGCGGGGTAATCAGATGAGGTTTTTGAAGAGCGACAGCAACTGCGACAGCTACAGTGAGGCTGCGACGATGAGAAAGAGGCTCAAATAGACGTAGGTAGGTAGTCAAAAGATATTTGATGCAGCTAGGCGTGATCCGGGCTCATAACTGTAAGCAGGTGGGGGCCAGGTGTCACTAGAGATAGAGAGAAGATATGATGGGTGAATTGAGGGTTCTCGTGTGTATTGTGTGTAGCTCATGTATGTGTCCTCATGTGTGTGTGTAGTGTACAAATCAGAGGCTCTTGTAGTAGTTAGTTGATCGAGCTTAGTCATAGGACCGTAGTCATGTGACGGAGCTCTGGCTGCTTACAAAGGAGCTAGTATTTTTGAGGAATGCTCTTAGCCCTCGGCCTTCATCTTTCAAGTTGTCCTCGTGAATATAGCTAAACAAATTGAGCGACTCTGAACTATTAAGGTGTAAGCAGCCAGAGCTACGTCACATGACTGTACCTGTCCTATGACTAAGCTCGATCAAGCACTACAAGAGCCTCTGATTTGTACGATACACACACAAGACAGAACTCATGGGAGCTACACACAATACACACGAGAACACTCAATTCACCCACTATATCTACTCTCTATCTCTAGTGACACCTAGTCCCCACCTGCTTACATAAGGGGATTGAAATAATAATATAGGTAGAATTAGGATCATGCTAGCTGCTCAAAATTAATACCTAGTTATGATTGTAACATATTTTCCTTCGTGAACAGGCACCCGCCTTCGTTGGGCTTAGCGGGGTTTCGGTCCCGTGACACCGCGCCTTCAGCCCGGAACAACCGCCTGCGCCAAGCCCATCCCACCTCTAAAGCCCCTCCTCGACGCGCATTAAGTTTCCAGAGGCGCCATTTACGATCCCACTATATCAAATCCCACCTGTTCGTGCTGCCTAGCCCGCCTTCCAGTGCGTTGCAAAAAGTCTACACCAGGTGCTTTCATCAGGTCCGGGTGTCGCCTTCACCTTCGGACCTGCCACCGTGCACACCTCAAATACGACGAGCTCTAGACACTTTTAGACCCATCTTCGCCCACCATTCTCCACAATGTCGAAAATGAAACGCACTTACTCAAGGCGAACCATGGCAAGTACTCCCCGAAGGTCGTCTCAATCTTTTGGGTCTGGAATGGCCCTCGATACCACAGACCACACCGGAGTCTCACCTAGTTTGAGTTCAGACTTTTGAATTAGGAGGTCCGAAGAGGATATTGGGGGTGGTTGAACCTGGATATTCAGCGCAGAAAATTGCTAACTTTCGTGTTCGATAGTCCATAGCACCCGCCAACCAAGACAACTCAGCACCCGAGCCTGGCAAGAAGCGACGTAGAATCCCTACCTCGGGCAGAATTACCTCCTCGAGTTTCTCAGAAGACGATAACGCCGCCTCGAAGGAATCTCTTAGCCCTGATAAAGACACGTTCCAGGAACGCAGTGAGCTCAGCGCAGCCCTACCAGAACCTCGCAATTCGAAATGGACCTTCGAGAACGGGGACTTTAGACCACAACCCTCGGGCCAGAGCGCGAATTCAAGTCTTCACGGCCAAGGAGTCAAGGCATTCCGAGAGTCATTGCAGAAATCGAATCCGAACAACGCCACGCCCACCAATTCCCCCCAAGGTGTTTTTCTAGATCAGGCTTTGGGTAAGATGACGAGCGAAATGCAAACCATCGGTACGGCGTTATGGAACAAGGCAAAGACGGGCTCTTCTACCAGCGTACAGGGGAGCTTCAGGGCCTCGCAATCGTCCAGCTCCATGGAGTCGACAAGGTACCAGCCGAAACCGTACACTGCAGATAAGTCAAGGACGCCACAAGAAACCATCTTCAAAACTCCCCTCACTGTCGGTGGGATTGAAGCCATACTGTAAGTTCTTCTTTACTTTTACAGCATGTGGTACATGGTAGTGGTACGGTAAGTCGACTTACACAGGTCAAAGGGTGGCTGGTTTGAAGAGCCTTGACAACCCTGCCTGTTGCAAATCCAAATTTCACATGCTGTAGACCCTTTTCTTTCTTTCATGTGACCTAATTGACGCAATATAGATGGAACGTGAACCAATCCAGCTCGCCATTTTTACACCTGCCAGCAGAAGTTCGAAATCTAGTCTACGAGCTGGTCTTTGGCAAGGGTCAAATCCTCGTCAACTACCAGACCTATCAGTGGGTGACAAAGGCAATCGGAGGTAAAGAGAGCTACGAGCTGGTCAAGGTCTTCAAATACCGCTACACAGTGTACCCGATGTCCGCGGACCTAATTAACGGAACGCACATCAAGGGTATAGCTGCTTCTAAAGTCTTTACCCCAATGAACCTGGTGTGTCGTCAACTCTGGTATGAGACGGCTACTCTCCCATTCAAGCTTAATAGGTGGTTGTTCACGACGCACCAACTCATGATGAACTTCTTATGGTTTGAGAAGAAGCTTCAGAGGCACCAGCGACGTTCCATGGCGACCATGTTTGTTGCATCTCAACTACCGAGCAAGACCATGGTGCAATGGATGGGAGGACTGAAAAAGATTTATCTGGTCGAGGGTATCTTTGAACAGCACAGCGGATGGTACGAAGTCAAGGAGGGAGAAAAGGGCATCGAGTTGGTATGGAAGGTGGGATATTTCGACTGATCCCAGTTCGGATTGGTTCCGGACTGGAGATGCTGTGTATAAGGGTACCCTCCCGGACTGAAACGAGGGTTTCTACAATCGCATCTGAGAGTGTAACGCCTACCTGGCGATAAATGGCGCGTCACCCCATCCACCCAGTCATCGCCACTGATGCATTGATCAAAATTGCGCACGCTGTAGAGCGGCGAGTCCGACTATTGGGGGCAAAATAATGGAGACGTTGATATCTCTGAAGTGCTACTCAAGCGCCCAGGCAGTTTGAAAATCACCTGCTGCAGGGGTCCTCGGAGAGTTATCGGAGACTTTCCTTGAGGTGGCAAATAGGTAGCAAATAGTGCTAGATGTTCAACACCATGGCTTTGAGAATGTCTGTATAGGCTGAAAACAATAGATTGTATAGAGTTATCCATAGAAACGATTATCGCCCTGTTGCTCAACGCATTTCTCAAGCTTTTGCCGGAATCTATGACATTCTCGATCAACCTGATCCTGAGGCATAGTATAGTGGAGATCTGGGTCCACCCTGAGCCGGTGAGGTATAGAGTGATTATTGCTGCACGGTTGGGGATATCGATTTGAGACATATTTGCATTTACAGGTCTGCAGGTACCTATTTTGCTAACAATTTTACTACTATCGTGAGTATCTCTGGACTGTTGTTGTGTTTTCGGCAATTGCCGTTGAAACCGAGCCCCGCACGTGATTTTGAGACTAGATGGACGCACTAAGAACGCACGAGTAATTAGCCGTTGCAATCTTGCGTGAGATCCCACGCGCATAGATAAGACAAACAGTGTCCGAACACGCAGCGCCCTCCACAAATACCAGTGCATTTCGGCCTCGTACGTCAACCTTTTGCTAAACGCTTGCAGGCTTTGCACCCCCTTGTCGTCTTAGAATCCTTGCCAAGATTGGCGAGGATTTTGCGGCTTGGCGGGAGGGGCCCGCAAGCCCCTCGATGCTCCTCATCGCCTCTGACGTCAATCGCGAAGAGCATCAAAATTTTTATCGTCTTCAGTTCGTTCAAACTTCGCTAAATTGCTGCGGGACAAGTTTTTGGATATATTTGCTGCGCGTGTACGCGACGCTGGAGATTGGCCGCTGGGAAAAGCTTGAGCTCTTGTCGAAGCTTGAGCTCTTGTCGAAGCTTGACGGTGCCAACTGAATCTTGTCTGTGTCGATCATCCCTGACGTACTTAATGCTTCCCCCGCCAGCCAAGAGCCTCATGTCCGCCATACCGGGTGTTTTATCGCAGATCCCACACCCCAGCGCCATCGCGAAGGGCTCTCTCGCCTTCGAGATGACGATGGTCGGAATTCCCTCATTTCATCTTGCTCGCCATTGGATGGGCCGAGCCGGAAACGACTTGTGGGGTGAATTGAACTAGTCAGCGTCAGTGCTAGAGCGCACGATCCGTATCAAGGGTGTCGTCTCTGCATGGTGGCAGGCTCACCCAGTGAGTTGAATCCAGTGCTTATGTAATACGTACCACTGCTATACCACGCGCTTTCTTTACTTTTCCCTGAGCTCCAAGTTGGATCCCCCCACAGCCGAGAATTCGGCCGTTGCCTCGTCCCCTGGTTCCGTTACAAGGTCGCGTGCTCCACATGACTATCATTTCTCGACGAACTTAGCTGGCTTCGCTCGCCACTCCTTTTACACTTTGAAATACTCGTACCTCTGATTTTTTTAGGATGTCGGACAAGGACTTGGAAAATGGCAACTCGAGGGATAATGCTCCCCCTCAGTATACCTACGGTGACACCGAAGAGACATTGGTGGGGACTAAATGGACTCGATTCCGGGATAGCTTCAAGAAGAACCCAAACGCCAGGATGGTGACAGAGGCCACCGATGCCGAGGGAAAGCCTTTACCAGACCAGCCGCCGGCGGAGCCTGCGCTGAGTATGAAGCTCAGGGATCGCCATTTACAGATGATTGCAATTGGAGGCTCGATTGGTGAGTTCTCCGTTTGCTACTCCGAGCCGATCCACAAAGGCAACGCATATACCACGCGACTGCGTAGAATTCGGAAACAATTCCTAACACAATTACGACAGGCACCGGTCTCTTTGTCGGCTCCGGTGCTGCACTCGAAGCTGGAGGCCCCGCATCGCTAATCATCGCGTATGGTCTCATTGGTGTAATGCTGTTCTGTACCGTCCATGCTCTTGGTGAGATGGCCGTGGCCTTCCCAGTCGCCGGCTCTTTCGCCGTATACGCCAGTAGATTTCTCGACCCCGCTTGGGGCTTTGCTATGGCATGGAAGTATGTTTCCCTGCTTCCGCGGCTCGAAGATAATTCAGCTCACACTTTATAGTTACGCGCTGTCCTGGCTAGTCACTCTACCACTCGAAATCGTCGCCGCATCAATCACTGTCGGGTACTGGCCAGGTTCCCGGACTGTCAATCCTGCAGCATGGGTTACAATATTCTTGCTCTTGATTGTCAGCATCAATTTGTTTGGTGTCAAGGGTTACGGAGAAGCTGAGTTCGTATTCTCTATCATCAAGGTCATTGCAGTCATAGGATTCATCATCCTTGGTATCATCATCGACTGCGGAGGTGTGCCAGGCCAACCTTACATGGGTGCTAAGTTCTGGTATAATCCTGGAGCCTTCCACAATGGATTCAAGGGTCTGTGCTCTGTATTCGTCACCGCAGCATTCTCGTTCGCTGGTACTGAACTAGTTGGCCTTTGCGCTGCTGAGACCGAAAATCCGCGCAAGACCCTACCGACCGCGGTAAAGCAAGTCTTTTGGCGTATCGTTTTGGTAAGGAAACCTCTCCAAATTCAAGTGTATTTAAGATCTGACAGCACCAGTTCTACATGATATCCCTCACCATCGTTGGATGCCTTGTCCCGTACAACGATCCCAACCTTATTGGAGCGTCCTCCAGCGACGCCAACGCATCGCCGTTTGTTATCGCTGTGAAGAACGCAGGCATCAGCGTTGTTCCATCAATCATGAATGTCGTCATTTTGATTGCGGTGCTCAGCGTTGGTAACTCCTCCATTTACGGCTCTTCACGTACCCTCGCCGCTCTGGCCGACCGTGGTCAAGCACCCAAGATCCTAGGCTATATTGATCGCTCCGGTCGCCCCCTCGTTGCCATTCTTTTCTCTTCATTATTTGGCTTTATCTGTTACATTGTCGCTGCTGGAACCGATACCAGAACAAAAGCATTCAACTGGATGCTGGCTATTTCTGGTTTAGCTGCCATCTTTAACTGGGCATCCATCTGTCTTTGCCATATCCGGTTCCGCAGAGCTTGGAAGCTACAAGGTCACACTCTGGACGAGCTAGCCTTCAAATCGCAAGCAACAGTCTACGGCTCCTACGTCGGGTTCATTTTCAATATTCTTATCCTTGTCGCCCAATTCTGGACCGGATTTGCGCCCGTTGGATACGGAGAGATGACGGCTGGAGAGCGCGTGCAAAGCTTCTTCCAAGCGTATTTAGCGTTCCCGATCGTAGTGATTTGCTACGTCGGGTACAAAGTCGCTTTTAAGACGAAGTTCAAAAGGACACATGAGATCGATGTCACCAGTGGTAGAAGGGAACTCAATCTTGCTGCACTTTTGGCTGAGGAGAGGGCCGAACAGGCGAAGTGGCCCAGGTGGAAAAAGATTTACAAGACTGTTTGCTAGGGACGGATGATTTGTCATTACAGGAGACTGGGCAGCATGAGTGCAGGCGAATTCACCGTAACTCATGAGTTCAATGTAAAACAGCGTAGCGTGTTGTATTTACCTTTCAGATTACTTTTGGACATATTCTAAACCATTCTTGGGACAGGTGACGACGGGTTACGTCTTGCATGCAAAACAAAATCAGAAAGGAACACACTCTCATATTTTATTGGTTGGCAAAACAGGCCCGATATCATGCATCGTACTCGCAACATTCCAAGGTTGTGAGATCCATAGATCCTGCTCAGGTATGAATTCGGTAATCACGTGTTGCCTAACTTTAGTCAGCAATCTCCGCAAATGCCGTTCGACGAGGTCCTCACCTCCAATGTCCCCTCTCCTCAATCATTTCAGTCCCCATTTTGGCCTCTCATCAACTGAACCGTGCCTCTCGACTCGTTAGTCTCCTGTTGACCTTCGAATGGATACGTGACACTAGTGCGTCGCGCTTTGCCGCACGCACGCTCATCCAAATCTCTTCCTCCGGCCGGATCATGATATCGGACATTTTTCAACCCGATGGCAGTGCTGTTCATCTTTCTGCGCCATGTGCGACATACTTTTGTGTTTGCAGGTTTCGACCCCAATCGAAACACGATTGAGTGAAACGGGTGCGGCGCTTCGGCGGCTATCGTCGTGCCTCTTCCTCCAGGATTGCTGACGCCGGCGGGGGCACACCAACCCCATTTCCAGACAACATTGTTGGTGTATCGCCACATGAACTATTAATGTTGCCAAAGGGCGAGTGATTCTCGGAGTTTGACTGCCGCGCGGCTCTCAATCGCTCCTGTACTCAGCCCTCCCTGAAAGGATGCACGCACCACAGGCGCCCCCTCACGACGTTGGTCCGAATTGACGTTCACAGTGGATTTGACGGAATTCATTGCCGTTCGCGCGCAGCCCTAAGCTTTCCAAACTACCAACACATCTTAGACCGCAAGCCAGCACAGCATTATGCTATTTTCATCAGCCCATCTCTCCCAATCCCAATCCCAATTCGCCAACGATGAGGCAGGCCTATCTACCATTCACTAGTGTCCTTGGAACAACCTTCAATATCAACACCCCAAGACGATGTCCCAAGCGCGTATTTTATACAAGAATGCCGAAGCTATTTTCACGAATTAGGGCCTACACTCATAGCCTGCTTTGTTTTTGCACTCCGTTCTCCAGAATCTCTATCAATTGTTCGCTGCGCGCGGCGCGGTAGGAAATCCGCCTCTTTTTTGAAACCACATGTCTCCCGCAACGACTTTATTTAGATGGGCAGACTGCCTCGCAGCATACTCTGTACATATATGTTCTCGGCAGGTGTGACACTGCGGATTTGGCTTGTGGTAAATAAGATGGGCATAGTTGGAGAGTATCTCGCCTTTCTCTTGTATCTCTCAAAATTTCATCGCTCGTTGTTGTTTTCATTTCCTTTCCACACGACTTGCTTGTATTTCCTTGCTTTGTTCTCTTCTCCCGTTCGTCCTTGCACATTTCCGTTGATCATTCATTCCTTTTAGTTCAATGTCTTCGTTCACAAGCAACTCTTATCAGCGCTTATACTCATGGAAAGCGGCGTTTCTTGTGAGTATCTTTCTACATCACATATCATCGGACAACTAATTTGAGAGAAGAGCGTCAGTCTTACCCTTTTGCTATGGTGGTCCACAACCGTCTCCTCCCCCGCCGATGTTTCCAAAGCTTCAGGACATTTTCGGTCCTTGTACCGGCGTCAAGTCACTGAAGGCCCTCCTGCGGCTTCCTTTCCCATTCTGACTCCCTTGGCGGGTAAAGACGGCGTCAGCGGTGTTGCCAGCCAAACAAACAGAACTCTACCAACAGGTGGAGCGACCTTTGGAAATTCCGCTGCACCTATTCTTACATCATCGTCTACTATCAGTCGTGGATCGCAACTACCATGGCCGAGTCACGGACCCTTTACCAACACTTCCAGTCAAAGCCTCGAGACCCCAACATTTGGCTTGGGAACTGGAGCATCTAGTACGTTCAACACCAGCTCCTCAACTGTCACGGGGCTATTGTCCACCGACGGGTTGGACTCTACTGGAACACCTTTATTGAGGTCTGAGATCTCGTCTACCGCCACAGTATCCTTATCCACGGGCGCGTCTACTTCCCCTGGAACAACAACAACAGCAACACCTGAGATCTCGTCGTCTACTGCTAACAGGACTCTTGTCTCAGAAATAACGAACACCGCCACGTTCTCCCGGACAAACGACTCAGTTACCTCCGAATCAACGACGGCAGCACCAATGACCGTACCACCGAACATTGTCTTGGGAACATCGACCATTACACTTGGTGCGACTACTACCCAGGTCTTTACGCAAGTGAGTGGACAGCCAATCCTCATGGGACCTTCGAACATCGTTTGCGGTACCGAAACCCTCGATTTGAGTAGCATCCTTGCAAAGCAAGGCCCAATACTCTGTGGTGGCGTGACCATGACCTCCAACCCTGAATCGATTTGCGGAATCTCCAATCCGTCTTGTCTGCCTGCACAAAACCCAATAGTTACCGAGACCGGGGCCGGTGCAACTCCAACAAGCACCCCAGGTTCCCTCCAGGATCTCCTTGGCCTAGCAAACGTTCAGGTTGATGGGTATGACTTCTATCCAATGCCTGCTGCATTTTTCGTACCTATGATCTTGGGCAAGCAGCTTTCTAACGTACAGATTGATTCTGGACGGATTACCCTTCCTGGGAATAAGAAGCTATCGATACCAGGTTCACTTGGTAGCGAAGGGAAAACCCTTTCCGAAAAGGACCCCCAAGTCAAAGCAAATAACAGGAAGAAAAAGGGTAGGAAAGATAAAAAGTGCTCTGGAGTTTTCGGTTGGATTGGTTGTGCCATTGGAAAAGCAACTGATGTGGCGAGCGGCGTTGCGAACTTTGGCGCGGGTATTGCCGCTGATTTGGAAAAGGGTGCGTTTGACACCATTTCGAATAACATCGGCACCGCTTTTGACGGTGAGTCCACTCTAATCTTTGAGTAATGTGAGCTGATTTCCATCAGGTGTCAATGACATGTTCGAATTCGGTAACGACATTGTAGATGAATTGGGTAACGACATAGAAAAAGCTATTTCCGAGGTCACTGATCGTTTCGAAGACATTGGTGAAAATCTTGCAGACATCGTCAAAAGCAGCATCGAAGAGGTGACTACACTCGCGAACCAGTTCAGCGTGGTCAAGTCTCTCGTAGACGAATTAGTCAAGAACGATCTTACGGACGAGATTGCCAACACCGTAAAGGACCTTTTGAAGACTAGTCTGGTTGGCGGGGCTGCGGCTGGCCTTCTACCTCTCAAACCCTCGACTCCGAACCTTGACAAACTAAAGGATCTCAGGACAAAAAAGCCCGAGGTAACAAACAAGACCCCGGAAAAGACTGATGAGAAATCAACGCAACCGTCGACCAGCACAACCGAAACCTCGCAGAGCGCGTCCCAAACCACCTCCCCACCGAGTATATCAACCGAGGGGTCATCGACCCCGCCCCAAAGTACCGCCTCGAGTACCATTGTCAGTACCTCCGTTAGCTCTACGACTAGCCCAAGCACAAGTATAAGCTCGCCGTCCAGCTCGACATCTAGCTCCAGTTTCAGCTCCAGCTCCAGCTCCAGCTCCAGCTCCAGTTTTAGTTCCAGCTCCAGTTTTAGTTCCAGCTCCAGTTCAAGTTCCAGTTCCAGTTCCTCCAGTTCTGCCCCTGTTCCATCTGCCACCTTCTACGGGATTGTCACAAAGAACGGAACCTCTGAGACTCAATTCAATTCAATGACGGATTTAATTGACGGAAGCGCCGGGGTCAAGAGCGTGGAATCTAATCTGGATTACCAAATGTACTCGACAAATTTAACAGAGGCACAGGCGGCAAACATAACTACACAGTACTCGTTCGTCGACTACGTTCAGGCTGCCGGCCCCTATGGTGGCAACAGTGAGATGGAGATCAACCACGCAATACCGCGGTCGACGAATGACTCCTTTATAAGCTCCTACGCGAACGTTCCGCGAGCAAACACCGTCGCTCCCGGACAGCCGAACCTACTGCAAAGATCAGAATCAACAGATGACGACTTATCCCTCCAGCTGAAGCATTTAAAAATTCTCTCGGCACGTGAGTGGAGTGAGAAGCTCCCAAAATACCTCTTCGCTGAGCCTGCGGGACAAGGCACCACAATATATGTGATGGATACGGGGTGCGATATGAATCACCCTGTGAGTGGTCAAATCCCCCAACACTGGAAGAGATATCTGACTTTAGTAGGAACTTCCAAAAGACCGGACGCGATTTCACGTGGTTCCGAACGGCCTCACCCTGCCCGGCATACACCCGGCACTTCACGCACCGGAAGACATGGCCGATTATTCTGGGTGGACCCCATTCCCGATTCCCCAGCTCAAATCCCGATATTATGGCCATGGCACTACTATGGCCGCAATTGCGGCAGGTACTAATTTAGGAGTTGCCAGCAGAGCCGAGGTGGTATGTGTTAAAGTCATGAATGGTTTTAAGTCTTCGAATCCGTCTCATACCGGGCCATATTCATTATGGAAAGAGCCTTCATGGAACGCTTTTCAACATGCATTTATGTTTATCATTGGTGACATTAAAAAGAATCCCCATCCAGAGAAGTCAGTGGTGATGACATCCTTGGGTAAGTAAGCCCGCCTTACGTTCGGATGACTCTTCTGACCGCGCTGCAGCCATTGAACTGGAAACCAACTTGGGAAGAGACCTTGATCGACGTGTATCAAAGTTTGTCAAGGATCTAGAAGATCTCAATGTCCTATTTGTTGTAGCGGCAGGGAATGACGGGCAGGTCAGTGAGAAAACGAATCAGCGACGTACCCTTGATGAGCAATGGCCTACGAATCTCGGCTCGCGTGATAATAATGTTGTTACCGTTGGTGGTGCGGATGGGAGATATTTGTGGCCTCATACAACGCCAGCGAGGAAAAACCAAAAGGGTTCCATGACCGTTTACGCTTCCGTCGAAGCTGATCTCGCTATCCCTGGTCATGCCGATGACCTCGACCTTCCTCGCGCAGGGTATGCGGTGTCTGGCCCGTTTGGGGGTATAGGGACTAGCAATGCCGCGCCAGCAATCGTGAGTTTCTTTTTGTGTCCCACGATGGTAAGTGAAGCTGAGACGATTTACAGGCCGGTCTTGCCGCATACTTCTTAAGTCTCCCATCACTGGAGAACCGTCAGCCGGGCCGCAAATGGACAGCACATGCGCTCAAGCAATACATTGTCGAATTGGGATCTCGTATTCTTCATCCACCTGGAGAGGGAATTAAGGATCGAGAGGAGCTGGATTATAGAGACGATCTAGACACTATGGCCACAATTAACGATATCAACATAGGGTATAATCGGGCCCCCGATGGGTTAGTTCCTTCAGCTGAATCTATCCTTGGCGAGTTGACTGACGACTTTATAGACTCTGTGCCATGAATGTCGGAATTCTTCCAAAGAGCAAATCGAGCGATTCCATAGTGCGACGGGCATCCGATGACCAAACGATCCTGAACGCGGACCAAGTCAAGTTCCACGAGCAAGTTATCCTGGACAACGGAAAGATTTCTAGTGACTTTGATATGGGCTTTGTGAGTTTTTACCACCGCCGCTGTGGTAAAAGGGAACGCTGATTTCTTCACAGTTGAACTGCGCTATCAACTACACGGCTCAAGCGCTGAATAGTACGAGCGTGGCGACTAGTGTGAGTTTGACAACCAGTACGACTGTAGCGACCAGTACGAGTGTGCCTACCAGTACGAGTGTACCGGCCAGTACGAGCGTAGCCACGACTCTTACGTCCAGCTTGTCCAGCGCATTTAGTGAACCCCCCCCTCTACCCTGGAAACACCGGTTTCTTCCACTTTTGTACCCAGTATTACAGACACCCCAACGACTACTCCGAGCGTTCCAAGCTCAACTCCTCTACGAGAGACGTGTTATGAGAAAAAAGAATGCGAGCCAGTCTCCGTCGACAAGGTCGAAAACTTCGCAGCCGTGTCCTGCGGAATGTTCAACTTGACGCACAGAACATTGACCGAGGACGATTTCATCATGAAGGACGACGACCATAAAGGCAATCGGACACTACTAATTCACACCGAATCACTTGGACACGTGGACTACACCTACACCCTAGAATGGATTCCAAATTGCACAGTTGAAAAGGAGCATTATGTGGACCTAATTGGATGCACGGACAGGCTTTCACAAGGCTATAATCGCTGTAAGCTTAATACCCCCGGGTTGTCTCTACTTGAGCTAATGTCTCTTTCAGGCCCGAGCAATGGCGGGTGGGGTATGTTTTGTGAGTGGTTTTCACAATGAGCTCTAGGGCTAACATTTACTAGGCGGCAACGTTACCTATGGATGCGTCACCTATGACTTTTCGCCATCCTGCAACACTGCTCCGGAGCGCAATCAAATCTTCCAGAATAAGGAGAGCAATCTCGTTTGCAACCCCGCATTTAAATGTACGGGGCTTGATCATCAATACGCTCAACCGAATCCGGATATCGTCAGCAATATGGCCAAGAAAATATGTCACATGGGGAACCCGATACTAGATCCAAACCACAACAATTTCCTTACAATAAGGGAATATGAACAAGGGAGATTCGTAAATGTGGGGTATAATATCTCTATCGTTTGGGATAAAAGATGCGATCTCGATATTGTTCAGCACGATACGACCACACATAACTGTGAAGAGCTTGTCAAAGCTACACTTTTAGATTGTAAGTATTGATTCCACTGCTGCTGTGAATTATCACAGTTGGCATAGAGTGTGTCCGCTGCGTGGTATCTAACTGGATGCGCAGGTAAAGACACTAATGGAGGAGGCGGATATCATTGGTTCGACTGCGCTTACTATAAGTACGAACCTTATTGCGACGAAAACCCGAATAAAGAAGAATTCTATGTACCACCGAATGCCTGGGGATGGCCAGGTCTTGGGATTTATCCCGATTATACAGGCCGCGGCTAGGACTATCGTTGGATTTATGTTCGAGCTTATAGGCGATCTAGCCTTGCCTGATTTGGACTAGTCTTGCACTGGCTCAACATCATCTGGACTGCGGAAGATTCCCAGCTACGCTTCCTGCCTTTCTTGACTTTCGAATTCTGTATTTTCTATTAATTTAATCACATGGCTTTCTGTTTCAACTATTCCGAGCCGCCAATGTCTTTCGTAATACAATTGTAATGGTTCCTGGCTCATGCAAAGTACTCGGCCTCACTGCAATGAAATTATGAGCTATGTGACTACTGTGGTTCTTCAGCAGCCGAATATATTCGACGGAGAGGCCACTTATATCTCAATGGACCCTATGTTCGACGTGAGGCTGAGCTATTCCTATGGACTGTTTGCAACATTTCTCGGACTCCGACCTCGTTAACCGATTATCTTTTTTATCATTACAAGATAGAAAGTGAAAACAGGCTAGCCCGAGAGAACAAGAATGGTGACTCTAGCCACTTACAAAAATCTCGTAGAAGAATGAAGCAGGGCTAAAGTTGCTAGAATACCAGCACCTTGCGTACCACGAGGGGTGCAATGTAAGCATGCAGGGCGGTGTCATTATGGGACCCTTATTAAGCTGACGAAAAAGGAAATAACCTCAAAACTAGCTCGAATACAGGCCCAGTAGCCCTCCAATCCCCACTTTCCCCCCCTTCCCTCTCGCCATTGTCAAAACATTCAAAGCGCCAGTCCCTAGATACAGCGGACACTTGATACTCTGCGCCTCATCCACCACTTTCTTGACATCATCCAAAAAGCTCCCAACCGCCTCTTCACCATCACCCTTTCCTTCCAAAACCGGAATCATCTTCGCACCAAAGGTCTTGAACATTGTGCTCCCGCCCGCAGCCTCAACAGCCAATTCGTACAGCTGCGGTAGCGGCAGACCAACATGTTTCGCAAAGGCAATACTTTCTGCTGCAGCGCATAGATGGATGACGCGCAGGAGGTCGACGACGAGTTTGAGCTTCTGTTCTTTTTCTTCGGCGGATAGAGTGCACTGGATGCTGGAAACGGGATCTGAAGTCCAGAGACGGACCATGCCGGCGTCGTCATTGGGGCCCCAACCTCGGTCTACACCGGAGAGGTAGACTTGTTCAGCGATGGTGCAGAGGGGTGATGGGAAGTTTTTGAGACGGGCCATGGATGTTATGATGCCCTGTTTGCTGTTAGCAAGCTCTCACTTCCGGTACTCGTTTCTTGACTCGGATGCTTGAGACTAAGGGGTCAACACTTACCACGTCTTTGAGAATAATCGTCAACGCACTCGCCCCAGGGAAATAATCCTCCTTCAACGTTCTCACACTCCGATTCTCAAACATCCAACTCCAGCCCTCACTCCCCACAACTTTATCCCGCACACTCTGCCCATCCAACCCCAATCTCGCACCAAACCCAAACGCCTCACTCAACGACAGAATCTGGATCGCAGCAAGCACCTGATGCACCATCTTCATATTACTCCCAGCGCCAACGCCCCCATCCACAATAAACAGCTTCGAAGGCGCCGAAAGCTCTTCCAACAGCCACTGCCCCTTCTCAATCGCCTCCTTCTTCGCCCCAGCCATAATCGAAAGCGTGCCATCCGCCGCTCTTATCGCGCCCCCACTCACCGGCGCATCAATAAAATACACATCCCCTCTCCCCACATCCCCCAACTCCCTCTCCACGGCCTGCGCATACGAACTCGGCACCGTCGAGCACAGCAACAGCGTCGCATTCTTTGGCAGACTCGCAACGATGCCCTGGTCGCCGAATAACGCGGACTGGGCTTGTTGCGCCGTGGCAACCATGACGATGTAGAAGGCCTTGTCCTTTGCGGATTCGGAGAGCGAGGATGTTGGGACGCCGCCTGCAGCTGCGAACTTTTCGAGTGTGGGCGCCCAGACGTCGAAGCCGGTGACGGTGTAGCCGGATTTTACGAGGTGGGTGGCCATGCCGAAGCCCATGGCTCCTAGGCCGCAGAAGCCGATTGTGGGTTTGGAGGACATGCTGGATGGTTGGGGGTGGGCTTGAGGATGTGTCTATGGAATTGGTCTGAGAGGTGAGGAGAAATTGCTGAATGGTGTTTGACGCGGAAAGCAAGCGGAGAAGCAAAAAGGCAAAAGAAGAAGCTGAGTCCAGAATCTGAGACTTAATTCCAGCAAAATACCGGTCTTCTCTCCGTTTCCCAAGCGCTTGTCGAGCTGCTGCAGCGGCGAAGTAATATCGTGGATGTCAATGCCGAATGCAAATACAAGATTAACGCAACAAAATATCAACCCACTCCCGACCACCACACCCACTTTCCGACTCGGAACGCGGAAAGTTCTAGCCCAGCCATGTCTGTCGATGTCCAAAAAATCCCTCTCGCAGGCCCGACCGGCAAAAGTCAAGGTCCCAACGTTCGAATTAGATGTCCATGACATGCATGGCGGACCCCGCACTATGACGAAAGCGTATAGCGGGGTCGCCTGCTCCGGCAAAAGTCGCACCGAGCAGAGCCAGAGTGACGGTTCTTCGGCATTTGAACGGTGCATGTGGAGGGACAGGCATACTGCTTTGAGCAAGCCGGGGGTCGTTGCCGTTGGGAATTGGCGCGTGGGGGAGGAATGCTGGTAAACTAGTTCCTGATGCCCGATTTACTTAGCCATACTCCATACCCTGGACCCCTGTACGAGGAGTTCAAACTTCAACCTCATCGTTTCTGCTGCCGCGTCTGTTTCTTTGAATTTATGCGTCTCCTGCGTGATTGTGTTCACTTCCAAATTCTAAATCAGTGGCTTCATTGAGCCCTTCGAATCCACAATCTCAACACCCACTGCAATCGCCACCATGGACAAGAACCGCGCGCTCCCTATCCTCGATGCCGCGCAAAAGGGCCACTACGGCATTCCAGCCATGTGCTGCTACAACACCGAGGGCATCCTGGCCACAGTCCGCGCCGCCGAAGCCAAAAACTCACCCGCCATGATCCTGCTCTTCCCCTGGGCCATCCACTACGCAAACTCATGTCTTGTGCATCTCGCCGCCGAAGCCGCGAAGAATGCCTCAGTGCCCGTCACCGTGCATCTCGACCACGCGCAAACGCCAGAGATTGTTCGGAAAGCGGCAGATATGGGAGGATTCGATAGCATCATGATCGATATGAGCCATTACGAGAAAGAGGAGAATCTGAAGCTGACAAAGGAGCTGACAGAGTACTGTCATGCGAAGGGTATTGCGTGTGAAGCTGAGCCAGGTCGGATTGAGGGTGGAGAGGATGGTGTTGGGGATACCGAGGATCTGGAAGGGCTATTGACGTCCCCCGAAGATGCGCAGGAGTTTGTGGACTGTGGTATTGATTGGCTTGCACCCGCTTTTGGAAATGTCCATGGGAACTATGGACCCCGAGGCATCCAGCTGGAGTATGATCGTCTGCAGAAGATAAATGATAAAGTGGGCCGTCAGGTCCAGTTGGTACTGCACGGAGCGGATCCCTTCACCAAAGAGATATTTGGGAAGTGTATCGACTGCGGAGTCAGCAAAATCAACATAAACAAGGTGTTGAATAACCCATGCCAGAAAGTATGGGCTGAGAAAGCGGGCAAGGCGGCGTTTACCAGTGTCATAGAGGAGGCAACGCTGGAGATGCAGAAGGCAGTGGAGATGTGCTGTGACATGCTGGGGTCAACAGGGAAGGCTTCAAAGTAGTAACTAGCAGTAATCAAGGGGTTTATTGGGTTGATTTGTGTGCTATCCTACGGCAAGCCGCGTAATTCTTTTTGCTCCGCCTCTGAAGTTGAGTCCGTAAGCCCTCTCCCGCTCTCATTAACAAGGGCTCGAGGTAAGTGGTAGCTCCAGCATCCTTCTCTCCTTCCTCACAAGTCCTTTACCAGTTCGATATGTGGAGCCGCGGAGGGGCTCTATCCGCCGCGGAGGGGATACTCGCATTGCACTCCTTGAGACACGCAGTAACCGCAGCTGGGTGTGACCAAGTCACATTTACGCTTCCTGGTCTGGCAGTGACGACAAGCTTTGGAGCGCGAGGGCTTCTTGCGGGCAGTGGGGTAGTCGCAGTCCCGGTTTCCATTGACACATCTCTGACAAGCTGGCAGCGCCTTGTCGCAACGTTGTTTGCTCTGCCGACAGGACAAACAGGCCATATCGCTGCTTGCATTGCGGGTGATCGCCGGCTGTGTCCGTTGCGGCTGGGGACGAGGGGGAGCCTGCTGCTGCTGTTGGGGCTGGGGACGGCGGAGCGGCTGCTGTTGGTACGGCGTCGCAGGGTATTCGAGGACGGTAGCGTCAACGTTTCGATTCTGTGTCAGATACTGGTATGTGGTAGTGTGAATGGTTGCATGTGTTGGAGCAGGCCATCCAACAGGAGGGGGCGCATTCTGCGGCGGAACCAGGGAGCTGGGTGGAGGATAGGCCATCGGGGGAGGCGGGGGCAGAGGAAGGATCGGGCCTTGCCAGAGGATCGGTGGATGTCCTGCTCGCCAATCCGGTAGGTAGTATGGAGCAGGGAAGCTGGCCTGCTGTTGGTGGGGAGCCTGAGGATGGGAAGGAGGCGCCGCGCAGCCCTCGCTCCCCTCAGAGTTTTCGTCACGCTCTTCGGTATCCTGGGGGGCAGCAGTCTGGTTGGCGCGCTGATTGTTGCTCATGTTGGACGGCTGCTTGATTGTTGAGGTAGGCAGGAGGGAGACCAGAGGCGTAGGTAGAGAAGAGAGAAACGAGGAGCCGCGCTTTCGAGATGTCCCGGGGCGGGCTGTTCGAAGAGGCTGGCGGGGTGAGGAAGGCGGCGGGTGGGTGAGGGGATTCATGAGTATTGTATACCGCCGAAAGTTGCAGCGGAGCTGGGCGGCCGACCACGGAACTGCAGCGCCACTCCAGAAACACTCAGGAGCCGTCACAAGCAGCTCGTGCAGCCCGGAATGTGACCTGTTGGCCCTGTTGTTTGACCCTACCCTACCCTCCCTGTGACGTGATATCTAGTCAGCCTGTACCGAACATAAGGGAATCGACGAGCAGTTTACCAACGCAATCACTCGTGCCTTCTCTAAAACAGACCACTGGGGTGTGCCAGAAGGAAGGGGAATAGCCGGCCGCTTGTCCTGATATGGATTGAGCAAAATGGAATTCGGTATATAAGTACCAAGGACGTATGAGAAGGAAAGATAAAGCGTGGTACGGCAACTATATGCGAAAGGCTGGGTCGACGGTTTGCTTCGACGTCGATAGAGCGGTCTAGAGGACCAGTCACAGCCATCGAAGCGCGTCGGAGCGGGTAGAACCACGCCATCCTGGCGGGCAGTGATGATAAGACCCTGAGAGAAAATTGATCTGGTATTTATACCGGACGCATGCGACGATGTGATCTCGGCATGGTCTATGGCTGGGTAGAATGACCGGCGAAAGGCATGTGCCCACGGCGACCACGGCTGCCAGAACTCATGATCACACTCCGGAGCGATTAAGCGGGAAGTGTGGCCCTTGCGATAATCATACGCCACGGTAATGTTCTTTTGAGCCAGGGCGGATGAACCTACTCGCGATCGATGCAGGACCGGAGATTCCGAGCCACCCCCGCATCCCAGCGACACGTCGAGACTTCAACCTTTCCTCTAAAAAATAGCGCGTCTTGATTTGAAAGGCCACCGACGTAGCCCACGAAAAATTTCAGCATGATAGCAGAAGCCATTGTTGAGTAGTACTGCTGTGACCGATCGGTAGCATGACATGAAGTCGAAAAAGGAATGATGACTAAGCCAAGGGGAACGCCCGCATCGCAACACGCAATAGACGATATGACTTTGAGAAACACGCAGAACACGATATGCCTTGAGAAACACTCAAAAGATGTGACTTGGAGATGGAGAATTGACTTGGGAAATATTGGAAAATTTGTATTTACCATAGAATCTCAACCGAATCCCATTTTTGCCGTCAGAGGATCCGGCCCTGACAGCGCAACGCGGTTGCACCATGTGATGTCGAAATGCCTCTTATACGAGCCGAGATCTTAGCATTCAAACTGTTGGTTGCTATGTGATTTAATTAGCACAGAAATTAATACTCTTGTGTACCTGAGCGGAAGCCCAATCTGGTGATGAAGCAGCAGCTACAGACAGACATCGATGATGAGCCCAATCCCAAGAATGTGCAGGCTGTCTTCATCAATGGACTCCGCGGATCGAAGGAACGACAGAGTATACTGCAATCGTCTCACTGGAGTTTTTACGTTGCACTGCTAAACTCGAGCCAGAGAACGATGGCCAGCTCGCATCGCTCAGAGAGACTTGGAATGCAGCGAGAGGGGGCCTACGAATGCCATATCGTCGTAACTCTATAGGAAACTTCTCGATGCTCCATTCGCAATGGAGGGGCTTAGAAGAGGGGAGATTGTTGCCATATTCAGTCTCTAAATCTCCCCCCCCCCCCCAAATTCGTGTCGGGTCGAATTGTAGCCTGCGAGTCGCCGCATTACTGGTGGCCCAAGACCAGCAATCCGAGCCCAACTAAGGCAGGCTGCTCATTGTGGATTTCAGATGCGTCCTGAACACGATTAGCACAACAACATGCGGGTGTATTGGTTCCAAAATCTCTGGGCCTTTCGGGTGACATATCTCCATCTATCTGCAAGTTTGAGAAAATCTGGACTCGGTATTGTCGAGTTCTCTTATTGCCGGTGATCCCCAGCGGGAGCTTCCCTCGGAGGTGAGGTTGCGCCTGGAATCGCAGAGGCGCCCCCCAGCAGCTCTACGCCGCCACGCCGAGCGATTCTTTCTTGGCAAGATTTTGCGCGTTGTGTCGCAGATTCCATCTCAAACTACTCCCAGGTTTTGGACACCTGCAGCCTTTGCGTTGTGGAGCTATCGTGTGGTGGCCGATCCGGAGAGGGGGACTTAGCAGATTCCAAGGTTGCTGGCAGATGGGACCGGATGGGAGGCTGGTGACACAGCTACACCATAGACTAGTCTTTTTGCTAAAAGAAACTTGCTTCATGTGATGCATAACAGGCCAGATGCAATCGCTGGCCTTGCTTTTGATGTTTTTCGTTTCCGTTGGGACATTCTGGCGATGTGGACACGGTAGGAGAGAGCTGCAAACACCCAAAGGTTGCCATGAGAAGAGCATAGGCAAGTTCAGCTCGCCTATACTCCACATATTCTTCTCGCAGAGACTCGAGAAACCGTCCCGCGAGTGTTCCGGAGTTTGGCGTGAATCTCTGGGATTTTATCTAGGCTATGCTTCGTGGTGGATCCTCGAGTACGAACGGCCTTGCGGGTGGGCCCGATAGGAGTGGGACTCGGCCATACAAAATTCTACTGCAGCAACCCCAACCCAATTCCACCACCACAACGCCATTATATTTGCTCAAATTTTGAGAGCTGTCTGAATCTGTATAATACAGTGAGCTCCTAGATTATTACAGCGTTAGCATGTGGCGTGGTGGGGAAAAATAAAGAAACGCTAAAAAAGAAATATATTATCTGTCAGGATCGAACCCAGGAGCAAAAGAACAACCCCAACCGATGCCTCGATTGGGGAGACCAAACCCTTACCCCATCATAAGGCAGGAATTTCATCTTTTACACCACACTGACCACCGCTGAAAGGAAAAACAGAACTTACCTGTCCCAAAGTAGAGTGTGCGGCACCCATCCTCCCACCAACTACGCCGCACACTCTACTTGGGTGAGGAAAACTCGAAATTGTATCAATTATATACCCTTCAAAATAAAAGTGCGGGAACTTCGATTTGTGCTTAAGAGGGGCCGGTGTGGCGGTATGGCCTTTTCCTCGAGCCGTGCATTGGCTGCCTGGAGGCCTGCCGGTGAGGGGCTAATGAACTCGGGCCGTGGGAGCTGCTGGCGCCATGGGTTGCCGTCCCGATAGAAGGTTCCTAAGTCAAACCGGCCGGAGCGTCTCTGTTCCTCCTCGATGGTCCATGGGAACAACTCCCTCGACAAGCCAGGGAAACCGAGTCGACAGAGAGACGAGACAGGGTGCACTTGTCTCCCTCTTGCCAAGTATGATACAAGAGGGTGTCTTGCAGCATCTTGCATCCTGGATTTCCGGTTCCTTGCGTGGTATATGTTGAATCAAGATGGCGATACAGGGACAGGATTTCGAGGCTCGTTGCTATGGGAGTATAGAAATATCCAGATGCCAAATTTCGGTACTCTCAAGGTGACAGAGGAAGGCAGAGCAAGCTCTTGTTAAGTACCCACAAGTAAAGGTCATATGCCCCTGTTGTGACACTTACCGACATTCAAGTCCGGAATCCTCCGACATGTCTCACGTCATCGCAGGCAACGTCCGTAAGAATGCGGTGTATCTTGTCGAGCACAGAGCGTCAGGAATGCAGGGATATGAAATAGCAATGAGCGTTGGCAACGGTGTTGGGGAATATCAAGAAAGGGGGAGACATAGTGTCATATGATTCCATCAACACAGATTTGGGATGACCTTCCGGAACATCTATTAGGGGTATCATGACATGATTATAAGTATCCACTTGGTTTCCTGGATATAGGTGGAAGATGCATTCCCAAATATATTCTGTCTGGCTTCGAAATGCGAGATTAGTGGCTATATGTATCCCGGGTCGCGCAGCAGGCAGCAATGTTGGAGTCGATCTACGTGCTGATGTGCAAAGGTAGCTAGATAGGCTCGAGCGAGCATGCCGTTTGTTTGCAAGCCTTGAATATATAAAGGCAAAATTCACAGCGCTTTCACATAGATGAAGAGTCGACACCTCCTGTATTGCTGCACAATCGCGGCATTCTCAAGGTGATCCACCAAAGACTCGGAGGGCAAGGAGTCGGTGGATCACTCCCAATTGTGCCTTGAATGCTTACTGCACGAGAAATGGCAAACCGGGTGTGGATTTACGCGCAGAATCCGGCCATGGACGTCCAGGAGGTTGCTCTTAGCTCCAGGTGGACCCATTGACTAGGTGCAGCCCGCAAATTGCTTGGTGGTGAGCTGCGACCGTCCGCGTGGAGTGCGGGGCTATGTGGGTGTCCGTTGGGGCTAATAGCCCTTTCACATCGCAGAGGATTTGGTGTTCTGCTACGCAAAGTCCAATAACGAACGGCTATGCGTGGGACTTGCTGGCCCGGCCGACAGACTCCGTCTCTGTCCGCACCACGCCAGACAACAACAACCACACCACAGCAACCATTTGGCGAACAAGTATTATGCGGGCTTGCAAACGGTAGGCAAGCATGGCGGATGCACGCAGCGACCGGCTGTGCCCACTTCTCGAGCTTGGTGTTGAGCTCTGGCGGAGGAGGCGACAACGGATTCCTCGAGACTACGGCCTTCCCAGAACCTCAAGCCACCCCAACGAGACAGTGGGAAGGTCGAACACTCCCTCTAGCGCGGTGCGACTTATTTGGACTCGCTGAGCAACCGAAGACGAGGCTGGTGGCGAAAATACGGCTATGTCTCTCACCAAGGTCACAGGGCCTTCCACATCCAAGTGCGGCAGCGCCGTCCCTCCCGCAAGGGGACAACACCAACACCGACACCGACAACAAGAACAACATACGCGCCCGGGGTAACGGGACGCACACGATCAATTGGCATGCCCATGTCGATGAGTTGGTCTGCGCGACCAGCCTTTGGTCAAAATATCGAATCCGCATTTGCGACCTCGAGACCGCCAACGGCCACATGAAAACGACCGGCGGCAGAGGAAAAGAGGCACCGCCTTCCACGCCAGCGGAGGCTTCTTAAGTCCTGGTTGCGAGGCCACGCAAGCAATATGCTACGACAGCTCGCTTGCCGGCGCCGCAGGTCCTCAAGCGTAGGCTCCGATACGACTTGACCGCGACCTTTACCACAAGACCCGGGACATCAAATATGGCCATACGCAACCAATTCGTACCACAGACGAACCGCTGTAGCGCGCCAGGCGGGACTTGTTAATACACAGCCACCTCTAGTCGCCATCGAGAGGTTGGACAGTACGGTATGGCGGGGGAAGTCTTCCCTCGATGTCGGTAGTGACAATGCATCGACCTCGGCCTTGAAACAAACATCGAGCCCATCGATTGCTCTCACGTCATACGCAGCGGGAATCTCGAACGCCGACAGCGACATGCTGCAATCCCAAGGGTGGCTACCATCTCCAAATGTCCGCTAACCATCGATCGCGGGAGACAAGAGGATCAATATTGACACTTCCATAATGGAGGGATGCGGTGGTTGCGCGGAGTACCCGGTCATGCCTGATGCAGCCAAGGAGTATATCCTAAATGGCAGTGTTCAAAGCCACGGGAATGCGTCCTTGTAGTGGCCCCGCAAGATGCTTGGGGATCCCATTTTGCTTTGGGTGAGCACCCTCCGTGCGCCATGTATGCGACGATCCTGTCGAAGCTTGGTACTTGCTAACTTGTCCTCGCAGCTTTAGACACCAAAGTCGATATGCTCGAAGCGCGTACCCGACGTGTGCAAAGTCGACATGAACCGGGGGCGACCTTGTCAGTGGCCGACGTATATCCAGGATCATTGTTGTGTCAACCCAAGATCAGACAGGACATCGGCGCTCATGTGATCACGCCCACGATTTTGAAAGAGGAGGCTTCTGGTGCATATCGCGAGAGTTGCGGGGTGGTCAGACAAGTTAGGGAGAGCTGTGCCCCTGGGGCAATGCCTACTGGCACCCCTTGTGTTGTATCGGGTGGCTTTCAAAGTTGCTCCGCACAGTTGCAAACTCAAGTCCTTGCGGTAATTCCCTTTGGTCTGCTGAGGCGATACACCATGAAGACCGTCAAGAGGTGGCACAATTGGTCTCGATCTCAACTTCAACCAACATCGGCGCTGAGGAAAGTACGTTGAGGTCGACGAGGATGACGGATGCTAAGGCCAAGTATCTATCCAGATTCCTTCCCTTGCTAGCCTACGGCCTTTTGTTTCCCGGGAGGGCGATTCCAGCGGTCCAGGTATTCCAATACTCCATGTGTCCGGGTTTCCACAGCTCCAGGTTCCAGGGTCCAGGTTCCACGGCTCCGGGTTCCAGCTCCAGGGTTCCAGGTTTTCAATGCCTCGGGTTTTCGGGTTGAGATCTTCCCCAAGCACTCTCCCGCAAGGCGGACATGTCACCATTCCCAATCCCCGAATGTGGAGATCAGTCGTCGAATCTTGGGTTGCTGCAAGCACGTTTGCATACATTTGCAATGGCGATGGACAGGACATGCCCAAAAATCTGGCCAAAGCGCCAGTCCCGCAGACACTAAGCTAGTCCATGTCTTGGGGGATTCGTCCAAGATGGCGCCAAGTTAACGATACCCGTGATACCAATTGCCGCATGCTAGCCAGCAACCGGATTTAGACAGCGAGTATCCTCGAGGTCTTGGCCCCCTCGCGTTGTGCTCGATCGGATTTCCAGTGCCTGCAGTTCAATTGCTGTGGGTAACAAGCCCACCCAACATCGAAGGAAACTATGTTCGGGGAAAGCATCTTCCATACGACTGTCCCGGGAGCATAGTCCACAGCGCCCCCTGATAATGCCTTTTTGGCACAGATCTCAATACCGCACGACGTTCTTTTACCTCCGAGGAAGAGGTGTTAGATGTTAAGGTGCCCCACGTATGCTGTTTCTTGTGAGAATGGACCCATCCGGCATGACTAGCAGCACCTCAACTCTCATGAGCACACTCCTCCCTGGAAAGTTCGGCCTATGACTCGAGAATGTGCTTGGGAAGACATTCATCTACGTTTCCGGCGGACGAGGTTGATGGGTTAGAATTTTGGTGGGTCGGACCCGTGGACGTTGTGGCGTGATGACACAAAACGACCAAGGCTACGCAAACGGAGCAAGGAGAGACAAGGATCGAGAAGGCCAAGAAGTGTTGTCGAGTGGTCAAAGATATCAAAATACCATCTGCTTCGGCTTGAAGCAAATCCGGGCCACGCAGCTTTTCGTCCCTTCCGTTGGTTGTGTCCCTGATGGTCCACACCCATGGTCCTCTCGATGGCACGCGGAGCGGAGACCAACAATTATTGGCAGGCGATATGACTGAAGTCGAATCGAGATGGAATGCCACAGCACGCGTCCATCCCGTCTCTATTCTTTCGCAGCAACGGGTATTGAGGTTGGTCCAACGAGTTTCGCAGGGGATCTGTTCGCCGGTGCTGCCAAACTCTTCCGGATGTCACAGACGCTCGCAATGAACAAGGACAACTGGCCGTGCACACTAACCATCGTCCATTTGTCTCCGGAGGACATACCGTCGTGCAAGCTGTCGGCAGGAGCAATTAACTGGACACCACTCGAGGATCGTTGATTTGGAACCTCGCACAAGTCGTGTCAATTTCTGGTGAATGCAGGCGATCTCGATCTGGAAGACATCTTCTTGCCAGCGGTCTTCGTACCCCACCGCCCGAATTTTTTATCCTCGCCTCATCTGATCATAGGCCATAACAGCAACAGGCGTTAAATGCTTTGATGTCGAGACCGTCGCCGGAGGTATGATGAAGTTGGCCAGCATCGGAAGCCCAGCCAATGTCGAGCCATGGCTACTTGGTACAGGGTTCCTCTCCGGCCGTATCTTGATCTTTCGAGAAAGACGCGCTGTTTTGTGAAGCAGGATGCCGTTACTGCACGTTGCTGGTGGAAGGAGGTGTTCGAAGATGAAGGCTACCTGCTACAGGGCTAGCAAGGAGGCGTCTGTGGAGAATGTCATCGCAAACGGCTATCCGAGCCTCTTGCGGTAGAAGTTCGCGACTGCAGCCCTTGATCTGTTGCTCTGGTGGTGTTGGGGGTGAACGAGAGGCACTTGTCGAAACTTCGGGCGCGCACGGAGAGATCGAGCCAAGGGCCACAGCAGCAGCGTCAAGCGCCAGCGATCAAGACGTGCGAAGATCAAACGCCAGAATAACAGAATGAGAAGCCTCCCTCTGTTCTCTGTGGCTTCCAGCCGCCGCGATGGGCTCCCTGTGGCGTTCGTTGTCCCTTGGCTAGTCGGCAGAGGAGTGTCAGCGCCTTGAGCGAGAAAAATTACGACCCTGAAACTCATGAAACTCCAGGTCAGCTCCTGCGTAGCCATCTTCGGCGAAGGATACTTCTGCGTACCTTGAGAAGCCCAGCTGGAGAGGGCCGTGTCGATGCAGGCGTGGGTGGCGTGTCGTGTCGTGTCGTGTCGTGTCGTGCCGTGGAAAGTGCGTGGCGGTGGTGAAGGGAAAGCACATCCCCCGCGATGACTGGCTCCTGCCAATCCATCGCTACCCGACGCCTGCTCGCAGTAAGGGCTACAGGACCAGGGCTTCATCGAAGACAGCGCCCAAGACCGGCTCTGGGGCTGCTCGCCGTCGTCGCTCGTTGGAACGATGTCGTTGTGGCTCTGCTTCGGTCGCACGACGGTTGAAGCCTTAGCCGGCGAACCAGGGGGTCGAATGCCTCCAGTGCATCTCGATATGAGTAGAGATAGACGGCTTCATGCAGCTACGGCAATCTCAGAGCGGCAGCGGCTTCGTTGCGGGGGGTGGGGGATATGTGGGTGGAGCTGCGATATCGACACAAGCCGCCGCACAGCATGAGGCTTGGCGCCCACCACGACCCCCATCAGCGGGGAGTGTCATGGAACCATCAGGGGTATGATGCCGCTCTCGACGGGGATTGGAAGCCCGGAGAAGCAACCGTCAACCCGTCGGGCATCTGGGCATGGGAGGGCGCTGGAGGCCTGTGCGGTCCATAATTCGCTATGCCCTGAAACGCAAAGGGCTACTTGGAACAAAGACGACATGAATCCCTCTTGCTCGAGCGCTATCGCTTGCCATTATCCCCGCCAACGCCGCATCTACTCTCTCCACGATGTTGTCTTTCCATTATCCCGATGACGCGTGGAAACGTCGAAGGAGGGAGCTTCGGTCGGCTGGTTCAGCTCAGGAGCCATGAATATGGAGTGAAAGTATTGTGCGCATCGCTCGATATGTCCACTCTCCTTCTCCTACGGATCAACGGGCGGTCTATCTTCGTGGATCTCGCGGGAGGAATTTACGACGGGAGACTGAGGACGTGTATCGCGGATCGAGATGGGGCCGATGGTTTCATGGCCTACAGACACATCTAGAGCCACCTCGAAGTATTTGGCAGCAATCGTGCATAAGAACTTGATGATAGAGATGGGTTTCGTAAAAAGACGCCCGGTATTGACGTCTCCAGGATGTCGAGACTCCAGCCAAGAATGACGGCTGGGCAAAAGCCACCCGTGGTTGCTGATCGCCCCAATCTCGTCAAGCGTCAAACTCAAACCTAACATCTTCGCACATTACCTTACTACACCTCTACAACATCACCAGAGGACCGATTGCATTCTTTTTCATATCTAGAATCATGCTGTACATCCTATACGTACTTCCCGCATTCTGCCAAACAATTTGGGGGTTCGACATCTTGATAAGGGGGTAAGGACTTAAGAAATCCGTTCCCCTTGCACCAGGATCACAGGTATGAAGAGAATACACATTTTGCCCGAGATGGACACATGCAAGATACTTGTTGACACATAACACCGTATCACTAGATATATCGATCACCACACTTCAAATTTTGGGGGAAGCTGGCAGAGGTGTATTGCTATCCGGAGCGTCCAAGCCGAGCCCACTCCTCCTCGCCCTCCTGCCGTTGATGTTGGTCCCTCCCCCGGCTCATTCGGCCCCTCTTTCGGCTCAGTGAGCATTTTTATGTATCCGTTAGCGGGATCTTGGAGGTCGTGTCCGAATGGAACCTACTCATTGTAGCCTTCATTCCTGTTCACCTGTTGCTCCTTCTATGGCATGAGCTCTACGACCTGTTAGCAAGCTGTTCGAACAGGGACCAGACCATACTCACTGCCTGGTGGTCTTAATACGGTTCTCCTTTCCCGATATCCCGTTGCTCCTTCCATGGCATGAGCTCTACTACCTGTCAGCAAGTTGTCCGAACAGGTGACCTGACCATACTCACTGCCTAGTGGGTCGTATGTGGACTGTCCTCGGTTTGGCGTGGGCGCCATGGCGGTGGTTCTTGACTTTTCCGCGGCGGACGCGGTGCCGTACTGCTCTGCTTAGCCTTCTTCCGAAGAAGACGTTACCGGGGGGACTACGAGGAAGTGCAGAGCCAGAATCACCCCCCATATGTATCTGTTCCAGGGACAGGTGTATGTTCTCCGACAAAGTACCAACAGCTGGATCAGGCCCACCACTGCTGCCCTTTTTCCAACTGCAAGACCTTCCCTCCGAAGACACCACTTAAAGATGCCCCGGAATTGGGTCGGCGATCGTTCCTTCAACAATACTTCCGAGGAGGCGTCCCAGCGGTGAGGTGGGCCACGCACGCACCTCCATACCGGATCTAGAGCGATTGGTCTGGGCAAACTGCCTTATATGTATGACATGGAAGGTCAATCATATGCCATTGTGCCCGGTCGTATGCCAAAGGCATAAGAATATGAAGTTATACCTGGGTGTCCTTAGCACTAGCCTATGATGGAGCAAGTGACAGAAGACCTAAGGTGCGTATGGACTACTGTCAGGTGACGTCGGACGTTCTTTCGACAGGCACAGGCGCCATTCTGCATACCGCGGACATCGACAATGGGCGGTCGTCGGTAGAGTCTCACCGGCGTAGAGGTGCCACCAGCGCTCATACTTCCCGGCACGGTGGACGATAGCCACAATCGCTAGATGACGGCCGAGGATCTGTATGTTCGCGGTCAGAAACGCTGAGAAGATATTGTCGAAACTTACCGGACATGGTCTCTGTTGTCGTCGTCAGAGACCGTTGTCAACCACCGCAAAGCAGAAGACCCCGACCGCCGCCAACACAGTGCAACACCATAAATGACCGCAAAAACGACGCGAGCTGTTTGAGATAGCTACCAGCAATGTCTGCATTTTAGCAGCAAGTCGAGCAGGGTCGTGGTTGTTGTGTCGTGGGTAGGAGCGCGTTGGTGGTTGGGATGAAGGTCGGGGCACCCACAACACCAAATTTTCAACCAAGTGTGTGCCAAGAGCGGCAAAGCAGCCACGGCAACCAGTGGCTGGTGCAGAGGCCCCAACGAACAGCTGAATGTGTCTGCAACGGCTAGGAAGGGTCCTGTCGACGCTGAAGGACTCCTTATAGTAATTCCCAGGGGCTGCAGGGGTTTAAGAAGGTGCAGAGATGTCTTGCAAGCGTGGGCAATAAGCAAAAGAGAAGGCTGTTGTTGTTGGCAAGGCTATCAAACACGATGATGGTGGGGGTGTCCCCGAAATGCTCCCAGTGCTCCAGCAGAAGCCCACCGCCCCAGGCCCTCTGTGACGTATGATCTCATATGCCACACTCCGAAGCGAGGCACACCACGCTGCTTGCTCTACGCATAAGCCAGAAAGAAGCACAATTATCTCCTCTTTACTTGGCATATAAACCCTCAAATTTCAATTCCTTTTGCCTTCGGGCACACCACAAAGACCACCGGCCGAGTTTGTGTTACAAACATTTGGAACCTTGCTAATATCACTAGAAATCTAAGTGAAACATCACAAGACAGCCTCAAGGCATCAAACCCATTTTTTTGCAGCTTTTGTGTCTTGTTGGGTTCGACTCTGATTGTCGACACGGCAGTCTGTCTTTTTGCTTTTGGAGAGGCGGGCGGGCGGAATTACTAAGGAGTTAGCCTCCCGAAGGCTAGTCTGCTGGTCTTTTGGATTTCTGGACTACGGGAGGGGTTTGCCAATGACCGGTCAATAGCTCTGCAACAGCAAGCCACACGCCAACCCCTCAAACCGCGAAGCCAGCAATATCACTTAGGAACGCGGTCTCCTACGGACAACCGATTGACGGCCATCTACCTGAGAAACGAGACGCCAAATGGGAAAGCATGCTGGGTCGGGCAACAGCAGTGGAAAAGGGGAATAACGCTCGGGAAACCCAGCTTTTACGGCGACTTTAGCAAAATGGTGGCAGCAACCAGCTTACCGATATTTGCCTACTAGATTCGCATAGCTATTGGAAATAAAATGGGGTTCTATGGATTATGAGATCTCTTTAGGCGTTCGCCTATAATGGGACGGCGTGTACGGCGAGCCAGAAGAGGAGCGCTAAAATTCAAAATTTGGGATTAGCACCCCAGAGATACAGCTCCCGATGCGGATTTCTCGTCTCTCGAGGTCGTAAACTCTGCGCTCCCCGAAGATACCAAACTCTCTGGGATATTTGCCGAAGCAGAAGGCCGAGTTCCTAGGGTGCTATCCATAATATCAAACCGGCAACCTGTAGCAAGGCTTGTAGAGCAGGCTTTGGCGTAGAAACACATCCACTCCGGCGTTCATTCAAAGGCCCTTGAATAGCAGTTCCACGAGATCAATTCTTCAAACCCTGGAAGCGGAGATGAAGGGAAACCTTCCGAAGGATACGTGCAATGGTGGAGGGTTTCGAACATTATTTATCCCTGGATGGAAATGCCCATGAAAACGGCATAATCAAATCAAACCACATCTGGAATCCTGCAGTGGTGGCTCATGATAACACTAAATTTCGTCCGGTGACATCGTTTTCGGCCAGAAAACGTAGACACCCCGTGCCTACTCGCATCTAGCCTCATTCATAGCGAGACTGCCTGCTCCTAAGCAGCTGTATAGCGATGTATATCATATATGTCACCAAGTCTTCGATATTGACATGTCAAACGCCGAGAAAGGTAGGAGGGGGAGCATCCCTCGGAAGCGAATGGGTGGAATAAAGAGCACGCAGTAGGTAAATGCACAGTCGTTCATCTCATGTCATAAAGACATTAATTTGTTCATAATTACACAGTACACGAAACCATGTACGCAAAATGCTGATTATCCAGACCAAACGTTTTCCTCCACAGGGTATCCTTTCCCAATGCATGCTCCTGCTTTCTCCTTCAAGCTCCCCAGCGTCCTCACTTCTTCAACCACCCCATCTTCGACTTCTTTCCCACTTTTCCTTCATCCTGCTGTACTGGCTGCACCGGTTCTTCCCTCCCATCTCCAAGTTCCACAACCCCCGGTCTCGCAAAATGGTACTCATGTTCCAGCTCCGCAACCCCGGGCTCCGGTCCCTTATACCCTCCATACGCACCTCCATACTGATTTGCACCTTGATGAGGCGGTACATACCCAGGCGGCGGCGTAGGCGTCGGTGCCGCCGGCATTGGCGCAAACTGCTGATGATGTTGCTGTTGATATCCCTGCACATATCCCTGCTGACCCGGATTCTGAACATAACCCATATTCTGCTGCTGCGGTGGCTGATACTGTTGCTGCGGAACAGGACCTTGCTGCATCGGCTGCTGTTGCATGCCGATCCCATTCGCAGGCGCAACAACTGTCGTCGAACTCTTTTTGCCCTTCCTCTTCCCCGCGCACCATAGGAAGATTCCCAGCCCGGCGAGCAGACACACGATCAGCGGAACCGCGACTCCGATGCCGATTTTCGCGCCTGTGGATAGCCCACCACCTCCACCACCTCCTCCATTGCCATTGCTGGCTGGCTCAGTCGTGCCCGTTGCCCTTGCCCCACCACTCGTGACCCCAGTTCTCCCTGCCGCGGCAGTTCGCGTTTGGGTTGCGAGCGCAGAAGAATAAGCCCCGAGCAGGGAGGCGTAGTAGTCGCTCTGGATGGACGAGTAGTACCCCGGATCATACGAAGAGTAGAGTTCGGGATATAGCGATGAGAGTTCTGCATAGAGCGACGAAAGCATCGAGTCGTACATGCCCGGGTCGTAGGATTGGCGCGGGCGCAATTCCCGCGGGCGCGTCGGTGGCTGCGTTATTTGGGGCGGGGCCATCGTGACGATGCTGGAAGTATTGTGTTGCGAAAGAATTGGAGTATTCGAGGATAAGTTCGTTAAGGCGGGCAGGGAGAGGTTGGTGGTTGTGGGGGATGTCCGAGAGACCGGTGAAAGAAGGTGTTACGAAGGGTAGCGGTAGCTCAGTCCGGCTGCACTCTGCTGTTTCGAGTCGAGATAGCTCCGGAGTGTCTCGTATTCGGTATCGTCGTGGGTTCTCAGCCTTGGTCAATATGCGCGCGATCCCGTTGCGCCCAGGAGTTGTCTGTTGCGGTCGAAAATCGAAGTGAATGTGAAGAGAATGAAGTTTCACAGAAAACGAAGTGCAGAGGAGAGAAAAGCACGTTCCTAAATTAAGAGCGCGAAGTCGCAGCCGCCGACGGTGCAACAGCCTCGTTGGTGATGGACGAATGGTGTTGCGATCGTAGCGAGCGTGGCGTTCTGGATACGAGACAGGGGTTGAAAAGGTCCAGACTATTAAGGACGCACGAGTAGGTTCTTGGAGCAGCAGGTTATTGGCTAGATTGGTAGGGGACAGAATTGTGATTAGTTGACGAAGGGACAGAAGAAGTATGAAAGATTGATGTGAAAAACTCTTAAGGAAAAGGCATCGCTATTCTCAGAATTTCCCTATCTCTTAAGGTCTCTTGGATGAAGCTTGATGATTGATGATGCAATGAGAACTTGACCCCGGGAGACAAGCCACCGAGTATATTTGATAAGATGACAACGAAAAACTTGATTAATAGTACTTGAGAGGACCATTCTAAGAAGTGCCTGCGAGCTCAATGTTTATCAAACCAGACCAGAACTACTGGTTTCAGACTTGGCTTTCCACCTGGTATCTCTCGAGGGATGATCGGAGGCAGACTGATGAAGATATCTACAAGATTAGGTCAAGTTCCCTATATATCCTGAAGATTCTGTATGCGAATCCAGAATGAAAACGATTGAATGTTCTTGATCGTGATAAATAGGCATGTCGACCCTCGGAAGCGCTCAATTGCGAGAGTGCCCGAGCAGAGCTTCGATTGCCTCTCTCTAAGACGCACAACCCTAGACTAAGTAAGTACACATAGTACTACACTTCTCGGATGTAACAATACATGTCTCTTTACAGCCCGTTTTAGTAAAACTCCCAGTATAAAATTCTTTGCCTTCAATGTACTCACTGGGCTCTATATTCCTCTAAAGCCAGGACTCCGGCGTTGCCGCTCATGCACTCCCCAGCAGTCAAGTTCAGCTGAAGAGCAACTCATTCTCTAGACCAAGATTTCCAGGCCTCAAAATGATACCAATCGAAAATTCTCCCACTTTCGGAGTTTGTGGTGGTGTTTTCGTGGTGGCAAATCTGTAGACGCTGTAGACGCTGAACACGATCTTACATTCTTACGTGGTCCGAATTTCTCTCACTCAACTGCTTACAACATTCTGGGAGGGAATCCATCTTTCCAGAAAATTCCTACTTGAGCTGGTACATTGCAGTTCGTATATGTACAGTAGCGCCTGACGTCGCACGTGGCTGTTGCTTGTGGACCAGAGGCTGTGGTGATCGCCACACACAGCCGTTCAGTTTCGCCGCGGAGATATCTCTTTGAAAAAACTTCGCGCAACTGCTCGCAACGGCAATGCTACCTTCGAACGCATAGACGGGCTTGCGCTTTCCACCGAATTCGTATTTAATGATGTTCGCCACCTGGGAGTGCATGACTGCATCTCGGTTCCGCAACGGCCGAGGGGTCAACGGCCGAGGGTTCGGGGTTGAAGGACTAGCGTCTCGATACCAGCGTTGGTAAATGCGGTGTTGCAGTCAATGAGGAGTGCAGACTCCGGAGTTAAGCAATGGAGATTCACGTTTCTTCGACTTGGATGCAAGTGTCTAGTCTTTCAACGTCAGTTTTCAACGTGAAGTTTGGTCCTGTGGAGTCCGGACTTAGCAAATTTTCAACCCAATTCTTCCGCATTGGAGGAAGAGATCCTGTGGATGGTGGCGCAAGCTTCCAAGCTGAAGTCAAGCTCTAAGTAACGATAGTGGCACTCGTATACATTACGTCCAACAGGGAAAGTTTGGGTTGGTGGTGTTGCCACGCGGTGGAGAAGGTATCAACAATGACATCCATATCGCTCCTCGGGGCGCGCGATGTGGCATGAAATCGGGAGTCTGCGGGAATGTGTTGCGGATGCCTTCGAATCTACTCAGGCATCCATGTTATGCTTGATTTCTGGAGGTACTATGATGAAGAAATCAGGCGGTTCATAGAACGATGCTCAGGTCACTGCTTAGGACATCGTTAGGCTACGTCATTTCGCTGACTACTTCATTGGATCTTACAAACATAGTCAGGATTGCCCAAGCAAACTGCGGCGAGCATCAGAATGCAGGTGAATCCATAAATCACGAGCCATCGCGGACCCGGCAACGGCATGCCATAATCCAATGTGTATTTGAGTGTGTAAGAAGTTGAGCAGCTTGTCGAGGTACGCGAGCTCGAGAGTGTATGCTGACGCTCATGGTCCAGCTGGCCGAACTCGCCTACCCATGCAGCTAAGTCGACCGTTGTTTTGGGCGACGGTACGTAACGACCCGCTCGAAGGTCGTAGTCCCTTGGACCCTGAAATGCAGGGCAGCGACAACACGCGAATAATAAGGCACGTATCGTAGGGTCAGTGGTTGTCCAGATTTTTGGCCAAACGGAGTGTTGGTTGGACCATACACGAAGGTACGAGTCTTGGACTTAGATGAGCGCGCGAGCGGGATTCTCTAACAAGGGATTCCGGCCGTGGTGGCATTGAAGTCTTCCAAGTAGCTTCAAGCCACAGAATGCTGTGCGGAAGCGATACCTGTAGTGGCACACGTGGTATGGTAGACATGGTCCAGCGGAGGAGGTATCCGGCAAAGCGTTCACCCATCCAGCGAGACCCACAACCGGTTACCAGATATGATCATCCTTGGCTACACGCTTACACGAACGGCGGCCGAAAGGGGAAAGAGGTCATGGGGGAAGACGGCATTTTGCAAGGTATGTGCGCTGAACGGGAAATTCCCACCGCATACACATGGCTATCTATTGAGTAGGGGGAAAGATTGAGCGCCTTGGAACCTTCTGTATTGAGATGTGATTGATGCACATTCGTCGGCCAGGCTTTGAGACAGAGCCCTCTGGGCCGGAATTCCGACAAATCAACTCCTTTGAAGCCCCGGATTGACTTCCGGGAAAGTCGTTGCTGAGTAGGAGAAGTCATTGTCGTTGTCGGAAGCGTACAGCCGGGGAGAACATGAGGAGATGTGGTGGAGGGTTGACCCAGGTGAACCCGGTACCCAGATGTGATGGACGTTGGCCACTTCTAATTTTTCCACCCCGTGGCAGCGGTTCGCCGAAGAAACTTTTCCGGGGCCGCATTGAGACAAGGTCCTCCCCAAAATGAAGTCTGGGAAAGTCTCAAAACGGAGGTCCTGTATACGGGGAGATGGGGCTAAATCGGACTACTGACCAATAGGTTGCCTATTTTAGAGTCGAGGTGATATTTCAGGAAATTGGGCTCGCACATTTAACGGCCATTCCGTATGCACACCGCCACGGTGAGTTGCCTGTCTCGTAGTAGTGTGTCCGTAAATTAGCTGGGTTTGAAGTGGCCAAGGACGGACCTGCAATATAATCAGATAGAGATCTTACTCATGCGGCTGCATGCGGTCACGAAATCCCAAGCATTGGAGACAGTCTTCTAGAAGGTTGGAAAGCCAAGAGAAAGTGGCCCAATTCTTGCGTATGGGGTCGAAGAGCTTGGAAGAGCTTGATATTTTGGTCGCGGAGAGCGTTGTCAAGGCTCCGTTGCTCGTAGACGATGCCACGCGGAGTTCGGGCCAAAACATGGCGAGGACATCAAGCAAGATGCTGCCGGGAGACAAGAATAGAATCCCCCGATGGCGCACTGCCCAGGTGTTCTCGATGCCTCGAAAACTTGACTTCCGCTATGAAGCTGATGGGGAGGTGACGGTAATTCCACAATACGACTTCTAAGGTGAGGCTCTTGATGGCGAGAGATTGAGGTGCGAATAGCGTTTGTGGGCACCCATCAACCTGTCACAGATCTACCCCATGCACTGACCACATTTCACGCTGACTTGGCTGCAGTACCGAGATGGCGGGTGACTGATTGATTGGCTGCGCTTACTTTTATCAAAGACCAGATGTGGGCAAGCCCAGAGTCCCCAGTCGACGGCTCAACGGCATGTCGAAATTTCAGGTATGAACGTTGAGGTCTGCTAGGTATTTCAAATTTGACTTGACTCGACTTGCTCGAGATCATTGTAAAGAGAGCTTTAGGCTATTTGGGCAAAGCCAGACGGGACGATAGTGTCCACGCCCACGGCGGAGATTTTGGACCACTCGTGTTGAGTTCAAAACGGATATCAAAGTGGGGGTTGAGATTCGCTGTCACCTGTTGGGCATACATACAATGCCGTATCATTGGATGGTGGGGTAAAATAAACTCAGCGGCCAACGTGCTCCGTATACGAAAGTACGCCACAACCTAGACTCTTCCTTGTGGCGTCTGTGACTTGGAGCGGTAAGCCGGGGCTGGAAATTCGATACCACTTCGTAAATCTGACTTTAGACCCAAGAGCCTGTAAACTAACACACCGTACAGAGTACCTGAGACCCAGTATTGGGCGGGCCATTGGGCAGGGAACGGTTTCTCAAACCAGAAGCGCGCTAGTGCTGACCTCCCGAGGGTGAATTGGGTCTTAGATCATGCCAGGCGGTTGATCAGATTGTTGGGGTCGAATGCCGGACCCAATACCCCATATTCCTCTTCGGCGTGCTGAACCCCCATACTGTCACACAGCGGGTTTGTAAGGCTTCAGAAATTACCAGCGCAGTTAAGAAGAGATGAACGGCGGACGTTAACAATCGCCAACTCGAGCATGGCTCGTCCACCAGCGGCAACGACGTTGAATGCCAAAACATTAGACACCTTTGCATGATCTATGGACCCTGAAGTTGTAAGATCGAATTCGGAAAGGATCTGATACAGAAGGCCGTGGTATCCTCGGAAGTGGCCATGGATCTCGCACTGACGAACATTTTCCAGCACCTTACAGGGCCCGTGGCATGCTTGTGAAGCTGCAGTCAGCACAGGTTGCTCACCTGAGAGGTGGAAATGAGCAGTAGGATGCCATGCTGGAAGGGTTCTGCGAGACTCCAGGGCTCTGATGTCCCAGGGCTGCTCGCCAAGCGCGGTTTCAAGTGCAGCCCACGCTGGCAAGTGCTTTGCAGCGAAGACATGCAGGTCAACCGAAGGAAACGGCAAATACGGTACAGCTGGAAATGCACCGTCCGCCTCCACCGCCAGCAATCGGCCCAGCCGGGGTAGTGCGTGCATGGCTCATGCTACGTGCGCTCGAGTCCCTACCACCTTCTAAGCACTGTGAACCACCCGGCCCAAGCCGTTCTCCAGGGCTGTAGACGATGGTAAGGCTCCGGAACAGCGCTCGTCACCCGCCATTGTTTGGCCGTCGTCGGGTGGCAGGGATGGCATGGGACAGGTGCCTTTACGGCTGCACGGCCGCCTCCATTGAGGGATGGGTGGATTGAACGTGCGCTTTCGCCAGCCGATGGGATATAAGGTCCAGATCTCAGCTCCCGTATTTTAGACGTTGCCCTGCCCGCCATCGCTCCCAAGCCGACCTTGAAGCTGCCCTCTGACAAGGCCTCGTCTGTTCTTGTCGTGTCCTAGAGAAAGCTGAAGCTTTTCGCGCGCACTCTTCGCTCCGTCCCAGCCCAACAAACACAGCACCCCACGTCGAAATGGACTACAGCACGTACTTTGGCGCCGCGCCCCAGCCCTATGCTTTCATAGGCATGCAGAACGCATTTCCTCACAGCGGCGTCGACCCAGACACGATCCGCAGCATCGTGGGTGCTTTTCTGATACCCCGCAGGCGAGCGTTGACTAATCGGGATGCAGGAACCTCTGGACGCAGCCTTCCTGGGCCCTTCGTACGACGCATTCGCTGCTTTCCCACACCACGGCCTGCCCACATCACAGGGCTCGCCAGATCCGAACGTCGCACACACGCCCATGCCCGTCGGCAGCGTAGACAGCGGCATTGGCGGCGAGGTCGAGGACAGCCGGGCGAGCCGCACCCGCAGCAGCTCCGAGGAGAAGGAGAGCCTGACGCCGGCGCAGAGCAGGAGGAAGGCACAGAACAGGGCTGCGTAGGTGACCCCCCGTCTCCCCAGAGTCCCCACACGCTTGTTTGTTATAAGCTTCCCCGACCACGTTGCTCACACGCGGCACAGCCAGCGCGCCTTCCGCGAGCGCAAGGAGCGACACGTGCGCGATCTTGAGGCGAAACTCAACGCCCTCGAATCCAGCACGCACTCGCTGCAGTCCGACAACGAGCGCCTGAAGCTAGCATTGCAGCGAGCCCGGACCGAGAATGAGATTCTGCGGGCCACCAGCGGCTCTCACTCACCGAGCTCATCACGGCCCGTCTCGGCGAGCTATCCCTCGCCCGGCGCCCACCTGCCCGACGAGGATTCGATGAAAGAAGACGAGGCGTACAATGTGCAAGCACTTTCCAACGGCAGCGTCGTCAACAGCGCCAACAAGGAGCACGCTGCCTCGCGACGGAAGACCAAGGGCAAGGAGATCCCCGCCACGCAAACATGGGATCTCATCCAATCCCACCCGCTCGTCAAGCAGGGCCTCGTAGACATTGCTGATGTTTGCGAGCGTCTGAAGGGCGCAGCCAAGTGCGACGGTCACGGACCCGTCTTTGAGGAAGCCACGATCTGGAAAGCGGTTGAGGAATCACGGAGGAGCGGTGGGGACGAGCTCATTTGATCGACGAGAGACAGCAACAACAATGAGACCACGGCCGGCCAGGAACGAGGAGTTGCGAGTTTCTGACTTTTTTTTTGACTTTTATACCCGTTCATGACCATACTTTGCCAGAACAAGTGTTGGATGATTTGGATGACGGCGTTTTTGACATGTCTTTTGGAAATTGGTGGCTTCACAACTCAGGACTGGGTGGAATAGCCCCTTGGGCTTCAGGAAAAGATATGGCGATCAGGGGGAAAATGTTGTTCTGGACAGACACTTGAATGTCCATATTTGACGTCGCTCACAGAGCGATGCAGTTTTGGTGTCGAGCTTCCGCAGGTTTGCACAGCTGCAAGACTTCGATTTTGGTAGAAATCAATCCAGATGAATTGTTTTTCGACTTCACATTCCGCTCTCCCACATTGCTAACATCGTGTTCAATGGTTGACACCTTCGACAACACACCTCACCCACGCAACTCTACGTCATACTAAGCATCTCCAATTGTTACATCATTCATTGCTAACTATACATATACCCAAGATTTTCAACCCTCCGCCCTCGTCACCACATCCACCTCACTCTCTTTCCACTCAATGTGGCTCTACAAGGTGCTTGAACTCTCTAATAGTTTACCATCTACACAGTCCCAAGGCTCTCATCCGCCCTGATCATCACATGCACCTCACTCCCTTTCCACCCAAATGCAAATGCCATGCAGGCCATCGCGACATCGATATCCTCTCCAAACCCAATCTTCCGATTTTTCAAGTTTCTTTGTCACAGAAGCCATTTCGATTGATCTATCGGGTTCAGATGGCGAATACGTTACCAAGCTATGCATTGAACCATTTCCCTCCACCATCGCTCTCTTCTACTACATCGCAATGCGGCGCTTCGAGGAGATCTCATCCACGGCTTCATTCATGGCGTCTTCGTCCTTCCACCACAACTAAATTGAGATCAAAGGGATGTATGCCCCACCAACACAATTATATTCCTCAAACGCCGATTCGACAATTCTTCATTGCGTGGCGGGTAAGATTGCCGGTCTGTCTGTAAGCCAGCCTCGGCCCATCAACCTGTATCAATTGGTAGGCACGCTTTGACTTGGTGCCTGTGAGAAGTATATTTTTCCCGGTTAGAAACAAGGTGTGGCAAGACATATGCACATCACATGAAAGCATCGAATTCGAGTGTCGGTCAAGTTTCTCGTCACCACATCCACGGCTGGGAACATTCTCTACGGCAGCGTGCTGTAACCTGTTCCCCGCAACCAACATTTTCCACAAGACCAAGCAGTGCGCGATCCTGAAAGGATGGATGTACCTCGCGTTTTCCTTCTCCCTTGATCGAACGACCCGTCTGTCATCTAGTTGGTACCCAATCACCATGCAATCATCCTCTCAAAGAGCGGTACGCCATCGCAAACGTTGCTCAGGCCAGCATCGCGGACAGCACAAAGTTTCAACAGACCCGTCCCACGTGCTCGCAATCCTCCAATCCTCTCTGCCGGTGGCGCCGCCGCAAGGCCGCCGGTTTCCAGAGCACGATATCTCCTAATACCGAGAATAGGAGCATTCCGATAGCAAGAGGAAGTAACTTCGTTTTGTGAAAGCCACACCAAGTAATGGCGAAACTGCAATGCAACTCCACATGCCACGATGTCGTGGTAAGCTTCCTGAGTAATCGATCTGGCGCCAGAATCAGGCCATATGACTCTTCAGCACACTGCACTGCAGTCCAGATAAGGTGATTGTATTCGCATGTATCATGCTTTCAAGATGTAATTGCCAATTGGCTGGGAGAATACATAACGGGTCGAATGTAAGCGCGGGACATGCGCTTGTCAGTATCTTTGCCACCTGCATATGGCAATTTATGATCTTCGGGTCTACGGTTCCACGTTCGACAACCCCGCCCGTTGCTCCTTCAGACGATATCGCCTGGCTAATGGCTTGGAGCGAAGAAGCCACAGGGTTGCATCTAAACTTGCTCACTGCCAACTTGGTCCCGCTCAGTGTCGGGTCAAAAACTACATCATCTCGCGAGGTGCATATTTCGACGTCGATTGGGGGCCGAACGGTGCCTTCACCTGCATGCAGGTGCAGATGCGTGGATCCGGCATGCTTCCAACCCCTGTTGATAAGATCTGATTTGGTAGTCTCTGCTCCGTTGTCAGTGGGGGCCTGACTCCTGTCAGCACAGCAAAATTTGTATGGGTGACTTTAGATAATCTGCAGTTGGCGAAGGATTGGCTTATATAATCGTCTTCGGGGATGCACTGTGCTGGTAGGCTAGTTTTGGGCGGGGTAAAAGGCTTCTTTAGGATTTACGGACTGCATGCAAGGATGTTGTCGATACAAAACTGTCCATTCGTCCCTCCACGACGCGCAGCGATGCATGCTGGGCTAATCAGATACAGATGCTTCGCGCTATCTTAGCAACACTCTCATCCTTCTGCTTGAACAGTCGCCCAAGTAGCATGAACACTTATGAACCTGCGCGGAAGATTGAGCGTCTCCAGATGGGTGCCGTTCACTCACCCTGTCGGGCCAAAGCTGCAGGATCTGCCGCTGTGGCCGTTCAAAGAACTCCTGTCGCTGAAGCTCTTCTTGGAGTAGTGTGGGGATCCTTCGACGGACGTCCTTGACTCCCGGATGGCGTGCCGTGGAGGACGAAACGCTTTGCCATCAATCCCAGTCACTGTCATCTTCGTCCCCACCTTTTCCAGTTGCCTTGCTCTGCCTTATGCCGTGGGATTTGGTGGCCTCCGCGTCCTCGGTCCGTTGAGGCCGTAATCGTGGGTCGCCCATCTTCACCGCTCCCAAGTCAACGAGGACCTTCTCGAAATCTGGAGACAGTCAGCCAAGTCGACTACAAAGACCACACCAGCGCTGCAGACTGGACAAAGCCTGGAACTGAGCAGCAAACGACGGGCCAATGAGTGATGAAGGAAGGAAGGAAGCCTAATTTTTAATCCCGATTCCGGCATCAATAGCCGCCCTTGGCAAAAGAGGGGGAGCTAGAAAGAGATGAACGTACCTGCTACACTAGTGTGCCCTCCACGAAGCTCGCGCAAGGTTACAAGCTGCCTCTTGATATCTCCATCCTTGTACACCAGCACCGTTGGCGTGTTCTTTTCCGGATACCCCTCAATGCACATGTCGGCCTGGATCTGACAAAACTTGAGATCCCCGAATCTCTGGGCTAGATCCCTCCAAATGTCAATCAGGACCCTCGATTCGCCGTTGGTGCCTTGCGATGAGGTGAGGAGGACCAACACATAGGCCTTGTTGGACTCTTCCGTAACGTCTTTCTGGTAGTCCGGTTTCTGCAGGTGGTAGACCTGATTATACACCGACGTGGCATTTATTTTCGATAGCTCCTGGAAGCGTTTTTGTCTGTCACAGACATTAGAGACGGGTGTAAACGGCAAGTGGGCAAGTGTACCGGTAGTGTTCCAGAAAGTCATCATCCTCTTCGTCTTCTAATTCCGCCAGCTCATCCAAGTCCTTTCCTTCCAGTCGATTTTCATGCGCTAATCGACGCGCTTCTTCTAGCGCTTCCTCAATCATAGGAGTGGGTGATGGTGGCTTTTCGGGGATGACGCCATGCTTGCGGAGAATATCATTCCTGTCCCGGTCGTCAATACAGCGCCGTAGGGGTGGATGAACAGGTGGGGCTCACCATTCTGTGTCCGCATTTGGGTCGTCCACGGGGACATTAACTGGCATGTCTGGCATCTCCATTGCTATGTAAAAGGCTTGGAATTGGGGACTGAAATTTAGCGACTCTCCTCGGCGCGACTTCCTGGGAGATAGGGCGAGATCGAGTGTGGAAGTGGAAAGTATGCAAGTGTTGGCAGCGGATGGTATGTAAGATTGGGATATTTCAGTGTCGTGGATCAAAACAGGTGCCTGGATACGCTGACGACGCGTCGATGTCTGACAGTCGCACTTCGAAACTTTCAAGAGGCTAGTGGCCCAAGCTTTACTAACCTTCATTACCCCACCAAGCCCCACCTGCTTGATTCGGTAATATCAATCCACAAACCACCGAGGTCACCATTAATGAATAATGGAATGATGAAATATCATCAATGGAGATTCGACTTTGATGTGGTGGATTGCTAGAGTTTCGGCCCCCGTTGGGCTTTCAGTGTGCTATCCTCGTTGCTAAATGCGGAACAATGCAATCTAGTTCTACGCAACATCTATCTGCCTACTTCATACGCAATTTAGAGTCAACGTCCGCCCATTATGGCCCCTTTTTCTTCTTACTGGTCCGTGCAGTGGTTCCGAGATTGGTTCCCTAGAAGAATCTCCCGCTCTTCTTCATGTCATCGTTCTGGTCCAACGCCCGTTCGTGTTCATTATCCTCAAACGTCTCCGCAAAAGGATTGCTGCGGGGAGGTTTATCCAACGCATCAAAACGCCGCCCCTTGACACGGGAGATGATGTAAAGAGTTGCAATGCGGAGACCGCATGCTCCAAATCCCCAGAGAAGACCACCAACTGGAGCTGCAACAAAAGCACCTGGGAGAGTCGTCAGCAACGTCTGCCACTATATGGGAACAATGACCCACCAAAAGCGCTCCAATCGTTGGCATACAAGCCTCCTTCCAGAAGGATGAGGTTCCCTGCAAGTCTAGCGTCGCCGTTGTAGTAGACCAGGCCGAACAAGAAGATGGTAAAGATGCCTCCAAGACCACCGACGACTACTTCGAACCCGCGCCACCAGTAGAACCTATCAGAAAGCCCGAGTACCAATACTGGTACAACTGAGGCACTGACAAGATCACTGATCAGGAATATTTGCAAAATGTCCGGGGCTCGGAGCGCGACCACGACGACGGGGAAGATGATTACCACAACACATGCCCGGATGACCCAAATGTTGAGTTTGTTTCGGACGAGATCGTTGCTGGCAGAGCTGATCATGGCACTTTGGAGACTGTCGAAGGCGGCAGTGGAGAGAGACACGACCATTACCAAGACGATGCCCACAACCCAGGCCGGAAGCTCGGCGAGAAGCAAAAAGAACGCAAGATACCCATTCTCCGCGTCGTCGAGTTTCCAGGCTCCGGACCAGGCTGCAAGAAGACCAGCAACGCCGACAAGTGTGAGTATGACGGCTACCGCGACGCTGGCAATACTCACTCCAATCCAGAGATCTTTGTCGGTTTTGGATGCAAAGGTCCGCAGCCAGAAGCCAGAGATGAAGAAGTCGTTCGTCAAGATGGCGACTGGAAGGATATAAATGAGTTGCCAGCCCAGTAGACTTGATTCGAGGAATCCGGATTTCTCGATCAAACTGCGGTCTACGTGGGTCTCAACACCAACAGTGATGACTCCGAGGATGATCAGGAGTACGACCATAGCTCCTTGAATATTGTCGGTGACAAACGAAACCTTGAATCCACCGAGAGCTGCGACATGTTAGTTGAGCACTACGATTGCCCCGTAAGAAGCTTACCCGTGTAAATAGTTGTGACAGCGCATTCTACAATAACAGCCGGCAGTCCGTTCAAACCAGTCAGGGCATTTACAATTTGCTGTAACGCAGAAAGCTCGGCAACCATGTACAGGAATATAGTGATGAGCCTAGCATTGTCAATCCTTGTGATAAACCAAGGGACCGGTTCTATCTTACGTGCAGATGCTCAAGAATAATGCCGTAATGACCCCATACCTCTGCCTTGCCCATTCAGTGAGGACGAATCCCTCCGGGCATTTTTTCCGTATGATTGGCCCGAGGTAACCAAAAACCAAAAGAGGCAGTGCGGAAGAGAGGGCATAGACAACAAGTCCTTGCACTCCACAAATAGTGGCAATCTGGGGGTAAGTGAAAAGAATACCAGATCCAAGAGCTATTTGTTAATCACGCTAGGTCAGCTCCTGAAAACTCAAGAAAGGGTAGTAAGGGGAGAAGTAGCGGCAGCACTGTCCTCACGCAAGTATTATCTTGATCGAGTTCATACGGTACTTCTCAGCTTCGTCGAGTTCGGGCACGAACCTCCCTAGGCAATGAAGCCTTGAAGACATCCGGTTCGAACAAGACTCCGCGCCCGTAGTGTAGCCGCGCGGAAATCCTCCCGTAGAGCCTTAAGCATGAACCCCAGAATGGAATCCAAGGCCAGTATCCACGGAAGAACTTCTGCGAGAGATCTTAGATACGAACCTGTTACCAAATCTCATGACTCTCGACCCATGCGCTGTCCTCCGTAGGCTGTGTTACGCTTTCTCGTGGTCGGGTACTCAATTTGGTGGTACCGATGCTGCCGCTGTCCTCCTCACGCCCTGAGGATTGCACGCATGCACTCACCCGAGGCTATGAAATTAAGAGCGAGCGGGATGCCTGACCAAAGTTAGCAATTGCCATATTCAGAGACTGTCGCCGCTTGACGGAAAGTGCAATGGTGGCGCGCGCGTGTAAAGTCGCAAAGCTGCCACTGGACTCTATTATGGATTCCTGACCCTTTTGTGTTCGGTTGCTGGACAGCCATTCGGTCTTGGATTGATGCCTCAGCCGCCATGCGATATAGCATCCGGTGACTCTGCAGATAAGTTAGCTTGGCGTGGCGAGTCGAAGTCGCAAACGCACAGGAAGGCTGCATAAGTGAGGTAGATGACAGCGTTGGACGCTTGGGTTGATGGAACTCCCATAATTGCCCTTTTGAGATCGTAGTGAATGGTTAGTGCAGGGCAGGTGAGGACAGGGCGCATGAGTCCTTTAAAGGGCCGATGGGGTTGCAAAGGTTCTCTCTCCGCTAGCCCACTTTTGCTTTTCCTTCCCCGGCCTTGCCGCTCCTGGAAGTTGCATTGCTAGCGTTTCGCGGGATCGCATCATGTCAATTTCTTATAAATCTCGCTGCATGGCCCGGCGTGATCGCACGTGGAACGCTCGTGGCGCAATAAAAAAAGTAAAACCTGGAGGTTCACTAGCCTCATCTCGACTGAATCTGATCTCCCAAAGCCTTGCGTGACCATGTTTGCTCTTGGCCCAGTTCTCGGCGTTCGCTTCGGCCCAGGCCAATGCCGCATTCACCGGGTTACCGCAAATGGCGCATGGAGAAAGGAAAGGCTGTAATTAATGAGAATGAACAATAGCGCGCAAGTCTGGGGGTTATTCATATTCCACATAGCAGACCGAGACGAGGTTTATAGACAAGTTGTTGAAATCACCAAATGTATATGAAAGAAGCCAGTTCCGAACAACATACAATAAGACTCCGAGTCTTGCTCCAAAACGCACCGTTTGTCTCCGAGGAGTCAAGACGTGTTCCGCGCTCAAGCCAAACGAATTGCCCGGCCGTAATTCGTGGGCTCGTGACTGTCGTGTGATAGGTCGCCGGTGGCCGGGAGGGCGCAAGGAGTATGATTTGCGAAAGAGAAAGGGTCGAGTAGATATCACCAAGCATGTCGGTCCCAGTTGGGATCTGCCAGGGTCAGAGAGGCCTTCTGGAGTCCAATGTTGGGAAGTGCATACCTTGTACAAAAGCCGCCAGCACCTTGCTCCCGGTCTGCAGCAGCGGGTGGCCCACGACAATCTGCAGGAACCGCTGCAGCCCCTCCCTCCGATGCTCTATCACATCATCGGAGAATCGATTTGTTAAGACTTTGCCTGGCAGAGGTGGTATCGTGACCCTGGCCGACTCGCGCTCGAGGATGTCTCGAAAGGCTTCGAACTCGCTGTATCGTCGGCGCACGGAAGAGGACTTGAGCTTGAACGCGGGGATGTTGGTGCGCATCACGATCTCGTAGGTGGTGTACATACCCCGGCCGACACCGTGGGTCATCGGGTTGCGGACCTGCGCGAGGTGAGTTGAGCGTGACGCGGGGCGCCTGGTGGCGAGGGTGAACGTACTTCGATTTCGAGGAAGTTCTCAGGAGGGCCGTAAAGCTCCTCGAAGGACTGCTGGCGTGCGTCGGGCAGCGACTGCATGGCGGCCGTGGGATGCGATGGATTCGGGTGGTGGCAGAGGTCGCGCGTCAAGGTGCAGTCGGGCAACCCAACTCCAGGGCTGTCAATGTCGCGGGGCTGGCGCGTGCCAAGACATTGTGTCAGGGTCGGCGGGTGGGGTGAAGGGGCCGAGCTTCCCCAGCGATACCATCTCACAAAACACTCACACACCTCATTATCAGGAATTCCGTCATTAAGGTTCTAGTCTATCGCATTGTCTCCATCGCATTCGTCATCCCCGCACATTGTAGTGCCGCAGAGTCAGTTTCACGACCTTTGGGGCTGCTCCTACGCGGATGAATCGCATCGGAATGAGAAGGAAGAGGACGTTGGCCGCCAGCCAGACCCGGGTGTACACCTCAACTGCCACGTCGTGTACGTCGCCCCAGCCTTCAATCTCAGCACCAGCCAAGTAGATTACCTTTGGCGTAGGGTGGTTTCCAGGGGTATCTATAACCGCAACTTGGTCCAAAACATATCTCATATTCGCACTGGCTTGCCAATACAGTGGTCAGCAATTGTCTCTTCAAGATTGAGCTGCGGTGGGGAGTGCAGGTCGCGGTTTTCTCACTACTCCGCCTTCTTGGCCAACTCCGCTTGCTCGCGCAGGTGCGGAGCGGTGGTCTGTCTTTGCTCCATGTCAGCAGCCCAAAGCGCCGCCCCGACAGTGTTGGTGAATGCAAAGAAGATGCCGATAATGGGAACAAGCTCGAGCAGAACAGCCGGAACACCGAAACTGCAAGATGTAAGCATACGGACTTCTCTGGACCCCTTGCCTTGCGACAGCAACACACCTGGTATACGCAGCCTTCCGCTTCTCAACAAATTCTTCCTTCTCCCTCTTCCCCATTTGCTTCAGCTGGAAGTAACGCGCGTGAGCGGTTGGGCCATTCTTGCGGCCCTGAAGGATAACGAAGAGGACCGTGCCGACGATTGGAATGAAGTTGAGTGGAAGGTACATGAAGTAGCGGATGATAGCCTTGGGGGTAAATCGAGCAAAGGGCTTCCGAGCGATCTTGCCGAGCTTAGCAATTGGATCGCTGCCGGACTTGACCGCGCGTTCCGTGGAGACGAGTGAGTTGAGGTTGCGGGAGAGGAGGGTCTGTTTTTACCATTAGCTCACATCCCATGGTGCCGTTCACTCGCAGTACGCACGCCATCGAAGGTGTCAATCAGAGCTTCGTCGATCAAGAAGTTCTTGCTAAGAACAGAGAAGATGGTCGAGCTTTCGCTGAGGACCAGGAGAACAGTGGTGACGATAGCGAAAGGTCCATTGAAGACAGCCAGAACAGCAGCTTGGGGGACATATGTTACAGCAAACATAAAAGCCGTCACTCCGAGGCCGAGGGAGATCGTCGGCACGAGCTTCTCATACAGAGGCTTCCATAAACTCCGGTGGGTGAAGAAGTACGCGATTCCCTGCGGAAGAGGTCAGATGTTGCCATATTGTGCTGAACTTGGATCTTCTTGCTTTGATCGGGTAGAGATAGGCACCAGATCGTGCCGCATCTCGGACCATGACCCTCGCCTGCTCATACTCCTCGACTGCAACTTCCTTGACTTTTCCAGACATATTGGCGGCGGAAGAGATCGGATTTCAAGGTTTTGAGGACCGTAGGTGGTTGTTAGGAATGATTCGCGGAAGGAAAGAGTGCAAGGGGTGAGGCGGGGTAGCAAAGTTGGTGTTTGCGAGATGGGACTTTGCGCTTTTGCATGGCACTTTACTTTTTGGCCATACGTCACTCAGCCATCACACCCACGGACCTGGATTCGGGTACTTGCGCCACATGCATGCAATTCACGGGAAATCAGCAATCATATCCGCCTTTCGACGATCATATGTGGTAGTACTCCTCATGTAAGCCGCTCCTCTTTTCCTACTGTCTCTCCGCATCTTCAATTTGGTATGAAAAGGGTCTCGCGGCTCCTCTCCGGCGCCGAGCCATTTTTCAAGCTCGCACACGGCGTCATTGTCAACCCAACATCCCTCCTGTTCCTGGATCGGATAGAGTACCAAGACACTACGACGCACGTTGATGGAGCCGTGAAAGTCTGGTTACACACAGCGCTCTCAGCTGACGCCCGATCCGCCAACATTTCCCTGTTTTGCGCGCCACACTTGGCTTGCCCCATTCATTCCAGATGAACGCAATTCGCCGCGGGCGGGCATAAGGCTGGTGAAAACAGGGCCTGGCAGCGCTAAGCGTTCTTCGGTCCATGCCCAACCCCGCAATGACGCACATCGAGCCACACGCACCGCCACGAATGCGGGATCTAAGCCATTTCCGGCAGCTTCACTGATGGATGCTAACCTGATCGGCATGCAAGGGGAGGACAATTGTGGCGCAGGCACCGACTATCCAAGACCCCTCAAGGGTTAGAGAATTGCGAATTGAAGCCCAGCCAAAGTGAACATCACGATCCCGCCGCAAGGAGCTTAGACGGCCGCATCCGTTGTGAGCAGCAATGACGACACGAGCCCCGGTATGCAAGCTTTGGCTGTGTTTGGGCGGCTGAAGGCAGGTCCCAAGAAGGAATGAGGCAGTTTCATCCACATGCTGCTTCCCGATACGCTGTTTCGCGGTCAGCAGGCGGAAGAGGATCCTACGTGCGATGACGTAGCGACTTGGCTATGCGGTGGTCCAAGGCAACATAAAAGAAGGCCCTCCCGAGCACCAAGAACTCTCCATCAACTCCACTCTACAATCCATCAACCACTTCTACCAACGTCCACTTCTTCTACAAACTCCCCTTCCACAACATCAGTAGCAATGGAGAAAATCAAGGCCAAGGTTGAGCAGGTCCTCCACAAGGACAAGGACACCACTCACTCCACCACCACTGGCAGCCATGGAACCCACAGCGGTACCACTGGACACTCCGCCACTGGAGCCCCTCACTCTTCGCACACCGGTAAGTTCTGAAGAGCAATTCATATTCATAAACTAATTCCAACAGCCAACACAGTTGACCCCACGGTCTCAACTGGCACTCACAGTGGATCACACACTACCGGAACCCACACTGGTACTCATACGACTGGTGGAGGGCTGACCGGCCACTCCACTACCGGCCACTCCACCGACCCCACTGGTCCTCACGACACCCGAACTGCCAACAAGCTCGACCCTCGTGTTGACTCCGACCAGGTCGGTGGCTACGGCAACACCGTTGGAGCTGGTGGCTACGGTAATCAAGGCGGCTTGACCGGCAACTCCCACTCGGGCGGATTGACTGGTAACTCCCACTCAGGAGGCTTGACTGGCAACTCCGGCCAGGGCGGTCTGACTGGCAACTCCCACCAGGGCGGTCTGACCGGCAACTCCCACTCGGGCGGATTGACTGGCAACTCCCACTCGGGCGGATTGACTGGCAACTCCCACTCGGGCGGATTGACTGGCAACTCCCACTCGGGCGGATTGACTGGCAACTCCCACTCGGGCGGATTGACTGGCAACTCCCACTCGGGCGGATTGACTGGCAACTCCCACTCAGGAGGCCTCACTGGCAACAACACCCACAGCGGCTCCACCGTCACCGGTGGTCCTCACAGCTCCCACATGGCGAACCAGATTGATCCAACAGTCTCAACCGGCACGGGAGGCTACGGCTCAACCGGCCACAACACCACCCACCAGGGCGGTCTCACCGGCAACACCACTCACCCCGGTGGTCTTACCAGCGGCAGCCACGGCACTCACAACCAGGGCGGTCTCGCCAGCAGCGCCCACGCTGCCCCAGGCCACAACCAGCAGCATGGTCTCACCGGCGCCGGGTCTCATCTCCCCGGCCCAGCCCAGAACACCGCTGGACCCCACAAGAGCGATATGCTAAACAAGATGGATCCCCGCGTCGACGCTGACCTTGACGGCAGCAAGACTGTTGGCGGAAACAAGACTTACTCCGGTTAGAGAGATGTATGGATGAATGATGAATGATATCCCGCCATTGGGCAGATAAGGACTTGAGCTTTTGTGCTCTTGGACTCTGATGTAGGGCGCTTATGATTGCTGGGTCACGAACACGGTGTCCAGAATGATTGTATTATATAGTAATAGCATGGAATGGAAATTGTCATGACTACTTCAAACTTGTTTTTCCGGATCCTTGTGACTGCTATTTCATTTCTTCCACGCCATCTCGACTACGGCTTCAAAATCAGTCTTTCTGAAATGAGACGAATCAGAGTTGACGATCGAGCACCTCTTTGGTACAATTTAAAGCCTTTATCAAGACAATTTTCTTGTCAATATATCATCGTCTTGCTTTGAATATGGAGAGTTAACGTCCCTCACTGCGGGTCGAGAAACACCCCGCGCCGAGATGAACCTATTGTTTAGGCATCTTGACTCCTTTCCTCGCGACTCTATTAAGCCATAGTAATGTATTATTTTTCTAAGGATATTTTCCTTCTAGGAAATAGTCTTCAGTACGAAAAATACGACGGTTTTGGTCATGCCGTCAATCATTCTGTTCACGGCACCTAGAACAATTTTAGGTTTCCACCCCTGCTGCACAACAGCCATTAACGCCTTTTAAAATTTCTGAGTACGTAAATGATAGTTCTATTATAAGAGAAGATATTTCTATGATCTAAAGAAGCTTAGCTGCTTGGAACATGCGCTCCGAATTTATCCGTGCAAAGTCGCCTCAAGTCTATCTTAGCATAGGAAGCTAGCGTGGTTACATGATAATGCGCTTAATAATCAGCAACTTGTATTGTATTTTATACTGTACTTAACTACGTGACACTCTTCTAGATGTGTCGCCGAATAGTCACGTGTTAAATATTTTTAACTGCTAGGCTATGCTACTTGTATCTCGTGCGTTTTCTGTCGCCACGTTCATCGTTATAGAAGGTTATATTAATAAGCATAGAAGATTCTAGATGTCCCTCTAATAATATAAATACATGCTGCTCCCTGGCCCCCTCTATGAAATAGAAATTAGAAAAGAAATATATAATAAGATAAAGAGAGTGTGTATAGAGCCTATGTACGAAATTCAAGGAATGTAGTACGACCTGAAGAATGCCCTAGAAAGACTGCGTTTTTGTTAACTGCAGAGCAAGTCAGTCGATATTCAAAAGGAAGCCATAGCAACTGCTGCTGACCTAAAGAAATCCACTGGTCTTGTACAAAGATATGAGACGGCTGCGACCTTTGGAATAAGGGGGGTGGCGTAGTAGGAGAGTGCAAAGGAATATCACCACGATCTGTTTGTATATACTGGCCGTCTGGCGAGAAGGCGACGGCGCTGACGTAGTCGGTATGGCCCTCGAGCACGCTGCGGCAAGCATCCCAATCGTCTTCCCTTTTTGACAATGACTTAATCCACCCTAGCATTTCGTCTACAAAAGCTTTCTGTACTATACTTGCTTCTGGGGCAAATACAAGAGCTAAGGAATATATCTATAGAGGGGCCTCTTGGAGTATATGTTGGAATCAAAGAGTAAATCGTTGAGCGTCTTAGAGAAATGCAGAAAGAGCACTGTTTGATGCCTGTATTAGATGTTAGTAATACAGCGTTAACTAGAAGAAAGTGTAAGTCTTACATTAACTAGCGTAGAAAGTGTTTCTAGCAAGGAAACACATTTGTTTGTCTCTCTAATTAGACTTATCGCTTTAAGCTAGTAAAGGAAGTGTTTCTAGAGGAACGTATCTGCAGTAGCCTTGTCGCTAACAAGACGTTGGCTCTGCTTAAGATAATACACCTAGTAACGGCAAGCGTACTGCAATTCAGGCGACAGATAGCTTGTGATCCTCCCTTTATTAACTTCGCTTCTTAAAGTCCTAGGCTCTAAGTCGCACATGTTCTGTCGTAGGCCGTTTAGGCTAGACATGAGTTGGAGGCAATGAGACGCTAACCTCTCGTGTCTCGCTCTCTCATCCACCCAGAACGGGCTCTTCTCCTTCTTTAACGCATTAACGAGGAATTCGCGGAACGACAGATACAGGAGCCGCACAGGCATATTATCGCAGTCAGGTATGCTTAGAACAGAGTATAGGGAATCTAGTTGGCAAGTGACGTTATCCTTAGATATATGAAGGAGGCGAGCAAGCGATGTGGTAGAAAGTGGAGTCTCTAGAACTACTATACTCCCCACAATATCTTAAAACTCGCATGCCCATCTCTCTCTGTCTTCCTTATCCTCTTCGTTAAACAGCTAGTTAAGGATAGAGAGATACGTCGCGTTAAGTTTAGAGACTTTCGCCTTCTAATACTCTAAGATAACCTCTAGATGCTTTTTAGGATTATCACGTTAGTTGCTAATGTATCAACACGCAGTAGCAGCGAAGATAAACAGTAGGACTGCTTGTTCAACTAGCGCCTCCACTTAATCCCGTTTTAGCCAGCCTAAGGACAACGATCGTTTTTCTCATACTCGTCCTAGTTCATGCTTAAAATACACGTAGTTAGATGTTATGTTAAATTGTTTGTTTTACGACTTTATACAGGATAAGGTTTTCAAACGTGCCGTTAGGCAATTGTTTAAATCCTAGGCAGATGTGTAGTTCTAGTTAGCTTGTTACGAAAACCTATAATAATACTAACTTAAGGTCCCTCGTTCATAAAAGGAGCTAGAGAACTAGTCGTATGTTATTTTCTAGCTCGCATTCATCTAACGCGTCTATTACGACGAGTAGTACTAAGGCTAGTAGATGTGCCATGTCTAAGAGCGGATAGAGGATCAGCTTCTTAAACTGATCCTTTAGAGTCTTTTCAGATATAGCTGGATTAGCTTTAATCGCCTTCTTGATTGTAGGTTCTAACCCTAATACACGACGAGCCAGCTGTGTAGCAATGGTGGTGAAGAATTAAGTAGCGTTCCCACGCTCCCCCTCGCCTCTCTTAAAGAAGAAGCTAGCTCCTAGTTGTTGTTGGTCAGCGAAGGCCCGCGCAACAGTACGCGCGATCGTAGACTTTCCCGTTCCTGCCGCGCCATTTAGCCAGAATATAGGTTTGCTGTTTTTGTCGCTTGCCTAGCCTTGTATGTGACGCAGCAACTCAATGCGTGTGTTTAGAAGGCATGTTAAATTATGTTCTTCCATGCGCGAGTTAAAGGAAGCGCCTTTAGCAGTAGGCAGTCTAGTTATATTAATCTTCCATAGGAGCGTGTTAGTTTTCATGTTAACGAGGCTTAGCTTTTAATTAATATTAAGAATTAAACCTCTACGTGTTTTACATGTTAGCTTCTACACGTAACGTTAACGCATGTAACTTACGTCTAGTCAACCTAAAGTGCAAGGTTGAAAGTCTGCTTATACTTCTCCAGCCTCGCGACCATCCTCTCCACACCTTTGCTAGTAAAGGGCCACTTAAGAGCATAGAACCTGAATCGTGACACAACCTTGCGAGCCTTTCCTGGCTCTAGGTCAGCCTTTATCTTTTGTAGGTCCTTAAAGCATTGCTCGAGCGCGACAGTCAACGTATTAATAGTAGGAAGCCATGCTTTGCCCGGTCCATCCAGCAGCTGCTTGATCTTCTCTAGGACGCCCTTGACATCTTCCACTTTCCGTTAAAGGCGGGCGATATCGTCCTTTGCATCCTTGACGGCGATTGTGTACTGGAAGCAGAGCGACGCTACTTTAGCGGATATGTCGACGACGGCTATCACGCTTGCCGCTCCGGATAGGCCATCCATGATACGGCGCACGGTTAGGGCGGCAACGGTCGTGGTGGTTCTGTAGAGGATGTAGCGGAGGTTCGCAAGGCGGCGAGACCATTACGTGGGTGCCAAAGATGTTGCCGTTCATCTTGAGCGCGGCGGGGCTGAGAAGGCTGCAGCGGCTGAAGGCTGCAACACCTGCAGGTTGGGTTTCGCAAGTTGAGCGAGAGGCCAGATTCATTAGCCACAGTGTAAATTACGCGAGGGGGCTTATGTGAGACTTGCGCGGCACGCCGGGGGCCAAAGCACCCACAACCGCGAGAGAATGCACCCTTACTCTACTGCAGACATTATTATCTCTTCAAATTTCGGAGCCCTAGAAGGATAGGTCGATCAAGGGAGAAGATACCCCAGGTATTTAAAGCTACTTAATTGAGAGCAATATGCATTCCAAATTTATCCGTGTGTAGGGTTTGTAAAACGTTTTAGCAGAAGATCTATTCGGGTTATAGTCGGCTGTATTGTATTCTTAGCTGTGGCGCTCTTCTAGAAACTTCGATAAACGCTCACGTGCTGGCTATCATTAGCCGCTGGCCTGTGCGCCTCGTTGTTGCCGGCTGTCCAGTTGTCCTGCCGGTGTGTGTCTCGACCCGCAGTGAGGGACGTTACTTTCCTTTCCTCAACACTTTGTGTTTTCTTATAACTACAGGTAACCATTTCGACGTTTTCTGACCGTTCGGAGTGCTCTCCCCACCCACAATTATCCTTGCAAAGAAATTGAATTCCCCATGTACGAGAAGCGGAAGTGGAAGACCAATGAGGTATTTCAGGGAGAGCGAGGCAGCGAATGATATAGAATTCATTCATTGCCACAATCCGGGCCTGATGCGTTGAAGCACCCACCATGCATCTAACCCAAAATTCCAATGCTTGTACACATGACACCCAAGCTCCAAGTCCCAAGTTCTCAGTCATATATATACAATAGAAGCACAAATCTCAGCTCACATGCCTCACACCGTCTGCGAATCAGCAGCAACCTCAGCTGCGGGGACATCGCTCCTCTTCGCCGCCCTCTTCTTCAGCACGTTCTCGATGAAGGCTTCACCGGCCTTGTAACTCGAGCGTACAAGCGGGCCGGACGCGCAGTACAGGAATCCCATGTCGAGAGCGCGCTGGCGCCATAGTTCGAAGGCGTCGGGGGTGACGTAGGAGTGGACGGCCATGTGGCGTTTCGTGGGACGCATGTATTGGCCGAATGTGATTACGTCGACATTGTTCTTTCGCAGTTCTGTCACTTGCGTTAGTATAATGCGGACGGGGAAATTTGGGCAGGAATAGGCTTACCCTTCAGCGCGTGCCAGATCTGGTCGTCCGTCTCTCCGAGTCCGAGCATCATGCTCGTCTTGGTGATAAGCTCGGGTTTCTCTTCCTTGACCGTCCTCAGAACGTCCAAACTCTGCCTAAACTTTGCTCTTCGGTCCCTGACAAAGGGCGTGAGCTCCTCCACCGTCTCGATATTATGCGCAAACACATCCAGCCCGCTGTTCGCAACCATCCTCACCATATCCAGATTGCCGTCGAAGTCCCCCGTCAATGCTTCCACAAGCATCGTCGGCGCTTTTTGTTTAATCTTCATAATTGTTTCCGTCCAATGCCGCGCGCCTCCATCGGAAAGATCATCCCGGTCCACGGCCGTGAGAACCACATAGCCCAGTCCCCATCTCTTCAGCGCCTCGGCGGTATTCTCCGGTTCGTGGATGTCTAGCGGCGGGGGCGCTTTCGATGTCTTTACCGAGCAGAATCGGCAACCGCGTGTACATGTGTCGCCCATGAGCATGATTGTGGCCGTCGCCGCGCTCTTTGAACTCCCGCCCCAGCAGTCGGAGATGTTGGGACATCGCGCCTCTTCGCACACGGTGTGGAGATTTAGCCCTCGGAGGTCGTTCTTGATCTTCTTGAAGTTTTGGTTCGAGGGTATGGGCGTCTTGAGCCATTCTGGGAGTCGGGTTATGGTCTTCTTGCGGCCCTCGGGCCCGACTTGGGCGGTGCGGATTTCGTAGGCTTCGGTTGGGGGAAGGGGTGCATTGGGGGACACGAAGTCGTTGAAGGAGGGGCCGGTGTTCAATTTATCTTTGAATGTCGTCGGACGTCTCTGTGGCTGTGCGGAGTCCGAAGATGTTGCCGCCGAGGAATCTAGGGTTGTGGCGAATGCTCGGCGGGATTGCCTCGAAGTCTGCACGAACTTTTTCGTCGTAGACAATGGGGAAGACGTGAGAAGACATCGCGAGCGCGGGATTGAGGCGGCCATGGCGAAAGTATCCGGAAGCGGGGAGAGGAAGAGCGAAGTGTTGCTGAGGCCGGAAAGTCATTGCGCACCAAAGTCCGCGTTTGGCCGATGCACCGAGGCCGCTGACTAAGACCCCCGTTGCCAAGCGATGTAGACAAACACGGCAAACATGCGCCCACAATTGCAGCATGTCTGCATGCTCCAACGGGCAACCACAACGTAGCGACGTAGACCAACCAATTCACGCGGACCCCTCGACACTTCTCGAACCGGCCTCACTCCCCGCCCGATTCCCCCGCGCTCTCCCGGTCGACTCCCGTTTCCACCGGCCTCCCTTCCGGCCTCCAGCAAAGGACACGTTTGGCCGAGCCCATCGCGATATTATACTGATACCGACTCGACCGAGGGGTGGTGCTAGGCCGAACTATCAGGAGCCATGGACAAGAAGCACGAGGATGTGGCCATGGTGGCGCAGATCGACAAGACGTCGGTTTTCCAAGAAGGTAGAGTCGCCCTGAGCATAGCGGGGGACTTGTGGGGTGCGTGGAAGGAAACATGAGAGCTGACACCTCCGTCCAGCGCGAGTGTTCAACCAGAGCCCCATTTCACCGCGGAAATGCAGAGTGGTATGTTTGGCAGCCAGTGTTGGGATTTACAAGGAAGCTAATCCAATGCCAGATCTTGACCAAACTGGCACTATTACTCTTCACGGGAGAGACCTGGGCCAGACAAGAAGCCACAACGCTCTTCTTTGGCAGTACGGCCTCCCAATCCCGCGCAAGCAGGAGTACGCTAAATTCTTCCAGTCTCGAAGCTTTTCCAGAACAAAGATGCCTCGCTCCGCCAAATGGTCTACCTGGTCATCAAGGAGCTCGCAGGATCCGCCGACGACGTTATCATGGTCACTTCCTCGATAATGAAGGACACCTCGGTCGGCAGCGACGTTGTATACCGGCCCAATGCCATCCGCGCCCTGTGCCGTGTCATTGATGCCTCCACCGTGCAGGCAATCGAACGTCTGGTCAAGACGTGCATTGTCGACAAGAACCCCTCAGTCGCATCCGCTGCGCTTGTATCATCATACCACCTCCTCCCCGTTGCTCGAGATGTCGTCAGGAGATGGCAGTCCGAGGCAGCAGAAGCAGCATCTGGAAGCAAAGGTGGAGGAGGGTTCTTGGGAGGATTCGGTGGTAGTTCGCATACCACCCTGCAGGCTGGCAACAATTACATGACGCAGTACCATGCCATTGGACTGCTGTATCAGATGAGATCGGGCGACAGAATGAGCTTGGTTAAGATGGTACAGCAATATTCGGCAGCTGGCGCCGTCAAGAGTCCTGCTGCCACTATCTTGCTTGTACGGCTCGCCGCCAAGCTTGCTGAAGAGGACCCAAATCTGCGAAAGGTAGGTCTTTTGCTTATGAAGATTGGACAAAATTCTAACATTTTTGAAGCCCATGATGCAGTTGCTCGATGGATGGTTGCGCCACAAGTCAGAAATGGTCAACTTCGAAGCCGCAAAGGCCATTTGCGACATGCGCGACGTTACCGAAGGCGAGCTTGTGCAGGCCGTGCATGTGCTTCAATTATTCCTGACCTCCCCTCGAGCCGTGACCAAGTTTGCCGCGTTGAGGATATTGTCGACCATGGCTTCATTCAAACCGGACGCCGTTCGATCTTGCAACCAGGATATCGAAGCTCTCATCACAAACTCGAATCGCAGTATTGCAACTTTTGCTATTACCACCCTGCTGAAGACTGGCAATGAATCATCCGTCGACAGGCTAATGAAGCAAATTTCGGGCTTCATGGCTGAGATTACCGACGAGTTCAAGGTCACCATCGTTGAAGCAGTCCGCACATTGGCATTAAAGTTTCCCAACAAGCAGTCCGGATTTCTTGCCTTCCTCAGCGGTATTTTGCGCGACGAGGGTGGATACGAGTTCAAGCGAGCTGTCGTTGAGGCTATCATGGATTTGATTCGATTCGTCCCGGATGCAAAGGAAGATGCGCTGGCGACTCTGTGCGAATTCATCGAGGACTGCGAATTCACGAAACTTGCCGTTCGGATCCTGTTTCTGCTTGGCAGAGAAGGTCCTTCAACACCACATCCCACCAAGTACATTCGCTATATCTACAACCGGGTGGTTCTGGAGAACGCTATCGTGCGAGCCGCCGCTACCTCCGCCTTAGCCAAGTTCGGCGTTGGGTAAGTTATTATAGCCCCTTTTCCGAACGAGTTGCTAATTTATCTTCAGACAAAAAGATCCCGAAATCAAGAAATCGGTGCATGTCCTTCTCACACGCTGCCTCGACGATGTCGATGATGAAGTTCGAGATCGTGCTGCCTTGAATCTCCGATTGATGGATCAAGACGATGACCTGGCCCTCAAGTTTATCCGCAATGGTAAGTAGATCTCTGTCATATTCAAGGTGTTCGAAACTGATGTAGCGCAGACTCAATGTTCTCGCTACCTGTCCTCGAGCATCAATTAGCCATGTACGTCAGCTCGGATTCAAGAGACACTTTCGAAACAGCTTTCGACATCTCCAAGATTCCCACTGTCTCTAGGGAACAAGCAGACGCAGAAGATCGCACGAAGAAGATCGCCACCGCTACCCCCACGCTCAAAGCTCCAACCACAGGGCCAAAGCCAATCAAAGGCGGCGCGGACGGTGCAGCAGCTGCGACCGCGGCCGCTCAAAAGTACGCCGCAGAACTTCAGAAGATTCCAGAACTGGCAGCATATGGTGGCGTGCTCAAATCGAGTACCGTCGTCGAGCTCACCGAATCCGAGACCGAATATGTTGTCTCCGCCATCAAGCACATCTTCAAGGACCATGTTGTCCTCCAGTACGACATCAAGAACACACTACCGGATACTGTACTTCTCGACGTGCAAATGGTTGTTGCTCCCGAAGACGATGGCGATGTTCAGCTAGAGGAAGAGTTCATCATCCCGGCACCAAAATTGATGACCAACGAGCCTGGCACCGTCTACGTCTCCTTCAAGCGTCTGGAGACCGAGTCGCAGTACATCGCCGCAACCTTCACAAACGTGCTCAAATTCACGAGTAAAGAGATCGACCCAAGTACCAACGAGCCGGAAGAAGGCGAGGGCTACGAAGACGAATACCAGGTTGAAGACCTGGACCTCAACGGCGCAGACTATGTTGTCCCGGCTTATGCTGGAAGCTTCGATAACATCTGGACGCAGTCGAATGGCGACTCGGCAACCGAGACATTACAATTGAGCAACATGAAGAGCATAGCAGGTGAGTTGTTCCAGATCCAAGTTGAGTACGAAATTGGCTAACATGACAACAGATGCGACAGAACAACTGACCAAGACTCTCTCGCTTCAACCTTTAGAAGGTACCGATGTCGCTCTTTCGAACTCGACACATACGCTCAAGCTGTACGGCAAAACCATCACAGGCGGAAAGGTTGCAGCTATGGTGCGGATGGCCTACAGTGCCAAGACCGGAGTGACGATGAAGATTGAGGCGAGGAGTGAGGAGCAGGGTGTTGCGGCCATGGTTGTTGGCAGCGTGGCTTGAGTGCGCCTAAAGGATTGGGGTAGATGAGCGTATTTGGAATTTTGCCCCAAAATGCTAGGACCGGATGCGATACACATGACATGAAGCATCACGACTCGGGAGGTGTGAGGCATCGTGCTCGCCAGCTGTTTTGCGTTCTGCGGGCGCGTGGTGATTGGCATTAGATTAGGACTGTGAAAAGGAATGATAATCTTATCAATGTTCAATTGTGAGCCTTATTATGGCAGATGGCGTCATGGACATGACAGGAAGGAATCTGTTCAATGCATGTGTTTCGATCCAAGAATAAAGTCTGCCTTACAGGAGGAGTGCTAGGGCGGACTGGCTCTAGAGTAACAGAGGTCACACGCAAACTTGAAGCAAGACTTCTCCAGCCTGGCCATGAACCCCTCCTTCGGCATCATGTGATCCTTTTCGTACTCCTCGCCGTCAGTGTGCTTCTGCGCAATATCCCTAATCCTCTCTGAGTGCCTACGTCACGAAAGACTTCCATCCTTTAAATATGAGGCTTACCGCTGGAAGCTTTCTGCATTCCCTGAACAAGAGCAGAAGGCCATCTGGAAGTTTGATGCCACGCTCTGCACACCCCATGAACGAACCCCCACCCCCAACTCCTCTCCCACCAATAAACATTCCACCCCATCCGCATTCCCGTCCCCTTCCCCTTCCCAACCCAATCATCCCACCCCATCTCACCACCACCCTTCGCTGCCACACTACCCACAAGCCCCACAACTCGACGTCCCAACCAACCTCAACGGCGGCCTGCTATCCCTCGCGCCACCCACCCTCCCAACACCCCTTGCGCCAAGATCGGGTCTAGTGCCTGGTCGGTGTCCGTTGGCGCTGTACCGCCCTTGATAGCTGTCTGGTGAGGGACGCGTCACGGCGGGTCGGAAGTAGGTCGATGAGTCGATGGTTGAGCGGTACGGGGAGCCGCGCGCAGCGTTCCAGGTATCCATGCTGAAGAGCGTGGTGAGGTAGAGGGCGAAGAAGGAGAGGAGGGTGGTGGGGAGGGAGGTGGATTGTCTGGGACGTAGGTTAGTGAGAGTGAGAGGGGGTTTCGGGGGGAGGGGGACGGACTTTTCGGTGGACATGGTGATGGTTGTGTGCTTGTTCGATGTTTAGGGTATGGTATCTGATGCAGCCGGTGTCGTGTTTCTCGTGCACGGGGTTCCCTGGGTCTTTCTGTCGAAAGTGAGGACAGCAGTGGTGGTTCTCACAGGGAGACAGGTGGAATCCTTCAGATTCACGGCACGTGCAAGGTTGCTGTGCCCCCGTTCAGAATCCGTCGTGTTCCTGGAGGGTATTTTTAGCCTGCCGGAGCTCGGCCCGTGCAGGGATTCCCGTCGCGCCCCCACGGGTGACCGAGGGCCAGCGAGGCTGAAAGTTACGCGGCTGCATCTCGGGCCAAACTTTCTGAACCTCAGTCCCTGCATGCTAGCCTCGCCTTGACCTCACATCATAGTCAACCCCAGCTAATCTCTATTGCTAGTACATTGAGTGTGTTCCTGTTGTATCGACTATGCCGGAGAAGGAGAAGAGCAAGGTTTGCGACCTCCGATTCCCAGCCTCGTGCAGGGCATTCAATGCTATGGAGAGCTAACGGGAGTAGAAGCGCAAGCGCACAGCTGTTGTTGTCCAGGATCTCAGCGACAATGACGGTTCTGGCAGTATGGATGTAGAAGCGCACACTGAGCGTGAGATGGCGCCGTCCAAATATTCTGCTGCTCATCCGCTGAAGAAACGGGTGGATGATGATGAGAAGCACCATCGAAAAGATTCCTCGCGGCAAGTCGTCGTGGAGTCTTTGTTGAAAAAGAAGAAGAGTGCGAAACCAGAGAAATCCAAGGTTCGGGGTGAGGATGATGTCGGGACCAAGGACCGAACATCTGCTCCTATCGTTGATCAGGCCCATGTGACTAAGAAGAGTCGGAAAGATGGCAACCTGAAGGAGGAAGGAAAAGGAAATGCAAAGAGAAACGCAGCCGTTAAAGATAGCGAAGACGAGAGCGAGGATTCGGCAGTTGAAGGCCGTCCGACCAAGACTTATCAGGAGGATGCAATGGAGATTGACGACCCCGTCGATAAGAATAGCTCTAGCGACTTGAATACGTCGAAACCATCTGCTTTGTTCAAGCCGAAGAAGGGAAGGGATTGGACGCTGAGTATTGCCCTACCGGGAAGCTTCATTGCTAAGTATGGGGCCCTTCTTTGTTATTGTGCAGACCTGTATTCTATCGTGTCTACTATATTTCTCTGATCTTTAGTTTCTGCTAAAGTCACCATGCTAAATCCTTTTAGCACAAAATCAATCGAGCAAAAGAACTCTCTCGCAGCACGAATCGCTCGAGCCGCGGCCGTCTTTTGCGTCGATGAAGTCATCATCTTCGACGATGACCCCAGTACGCTTCCCCACTTCGCTTCAAAAACACAGATCAAGGGCAAGAAGACGAAGGCCGACCTCTTAGCCGGAGTCGGCCCAGATCAAGAGCCATGGGACAATCCAGATCAGTTCTTGTTTCATGTACTCAGCTACCTGGAATGTCCGCCACATCTGAGAGTGGCCCTATTTCCGCACCACCCAAATCTAAGGGGGTGTGGGGCCATGCCGAGTTTGGATATGCCGCATCATTCTAGGCCGACGGAGTGGACTCAGTACAGGGAAGGTGTCACTGTTGAAGTGCGGGACGATTTCTCTACACTGCATTCGAACAGCCGCCGGAACAAAGCTTCAACGCCTGAAGAATTCAGCTACGTCGACTGCGGTATTGGATTCCCTGTACGAGTCCCGTACGCGATCCCCCTACACATGAGAGTCACCCTCAAATTTGCCAACGCCGATCCTCCACCTCGTTGGCCAAAAATTACGCAGCAGATCGCAGATGGGCTGAATGCAGAACCAGTCTTGGCGTCCACGCCAAGAGAAGAGGCAGGATACTACTGGGGGTACACTATTCGGCGCGCGGAATCCCTTTCCGAAGTCTTTATTGGATCGCCATATGAAGACGGCTACGACTATACTCTTGGCACATCGGAACGCGGCGTACGACTGTCTTCCTTGCTTCCTGACCGCCGCGACTATAGATTTGGGTCCGAAGACGACGGAGAGCCTGAGTTTGTGAATGGTTCCCTGAAACTCCCAACCTCGTTCAAGCACCTGCTCCTTGTCATCGGAGGTGTGCAAGGTCTTGAACCAGCAGTGGTGAGTGATCCGATCTTGAAAGAGAAAGGCTTCACCAAAGAAAAGGCGCATGAGGCTTTCGATGGCTGGGTTGACCTCGTACCTGGGCAAGGGAGCCGGACAATTAGGACTGAAGAGGCTGTTTGGTTGGCACTGATGGGAACTCGAGAGTATGTGGAGGGCAATGTGTAATTGGAAGGTGAGCTGGCCGAGCGATTAGCTCGAGAGAAAATGCAGAATCATGGCATGGTGTTGGCCTTCAGCACGCTTGAATCTAGGAAGCGGTCACCAGCATATCTATAATGGATTGTCAAGGCCTCTGTATCCATACACATCTTCCGGTCTTCAAAGCTTGGCGCCGACATCGAGGAATGGCAGCCCCCTATGTACATAAAATATATTAAAGCACCCTGCTAGAGCAGTGTCCATCTTTCCGGCTGATATACCATTTTCGACAAACCGGCTCGTCTGATTAAACATTGTCCTTGATTTCGCATTATTCTGACCCCTTTATCCCTCACACATCAAATCCATTCCCTTCAATACTGCCGTCTACCCTAACTCATTCTACGGCATAACCTCCAAGTCCCTCGACTCCAAGTCACCCAACCTCAACCGCCGCAACACTTTCATTAACAACAACCGAGCTTCATCATTGGCCTTTATCATAACCCAAGTCCGAACCCATGCAGACGCGGGCGTCGTGCTCAAAATCACGTCTCCCCACGTCCAAACACTACAACACGCAATCCGCTTCTCCATCTCCGGATACACATTTAAATGATTGATCAGTGCTGCGAAATAATCTTGCAAGCTAGCCATTTCAACATGAGGCCGGAACATGGGTTTCCAGTCCTCCGAAAACCACTCCAGTTTCTCTTCTTGCGCTTCAAGAGTCCCTGGTCCAGCGGGATGGTCTGGCGCTTGATTGGCGACGGAGACGCGGATCGGATACGCGAGTTCGAGGAACGAGAGGTGTGCGAGGTCGAGCAGAAAGGTCTGGTAGAAGGACCGCTCCTGGGCCGTGCTGAGCACTACCTGTCGACACGTGCGGGCATGGCGGCAGTACGGAAAATATTGGATATTTTCTAGCGTCGTGCAGTTCGGGTGCGTCAACAAGAGATTGCGGCGCGCGAAAGAGGCTGGGGAGAGGAGAGGGGAGCCGATTTCCTCGGTGGATCTTGAGCAGGAAGTGTGCCGCTTCGTTGTGGATTAGACGGTAGGCTTGGAAGATGGCGAGCTCGAGGTAGGAGTCCTCGATCTGGACTACGAATTCGTGGGACGTGACTTTGGCTTCTCTGTGCTTGAGAGGGGTGCGCTCGTATACCATTAAGCAAATATCTTTTGGCAGTCGCAGAAAAAGAAAAGGATGTCGTACGTGTGCGATGGGCTCGACGAGCTCAGCGGATTCCATAGGCTCGATGTTTCCACCGAGGTAGGCGCCAAGTGGCATGTTGATACCGGTCGCTTCGATTCTAGGGTTGTCTCAGACTAGAGGGTTGGATCTGGAACAGCAACATACGTGCTCCTCCTCGTCGTAGGATCAAGCATCGTCGAAAGAGTGTCTTGTCGCATTTTTGCAGTTGGCTCGCTCAGAATCTGATCTAGGGTTTACTTTCCGTTACTTATCGGTGGTGGATTTGTTGTGTACCCTTAAGGGGATCCGGAGAGGTTGGACCAATATCAAGAGGGTTAGGTATTCGCTTACTATCTAAATCAGTGTGACAGATCTCCATAAGTAGTGTCCACGTTTTTATAGTAACGGGGACTTCAAGCGAGCTTTGGTGTAATGATGAACTCACTGTAGATACCCGTAGACGTAATCAATCCCTTCAGTCGCGTACATGTGAGTTTGTGGTTTTAAGCAAACATCACTGTCCAGGTGGTGGCTCACAACCATTGTCAACCAATGAAACATTGACAGATGAGGTAGACCTACCAGCGAATCATAGTTGTGTTGCGGCTCAGCATCATGTATCAGTAGCAACGGCCAATCGTAGTCGTTCCAATAGTATCCTATTGAGCCCCGTTGTGATGCACAGTACTAATACGAGAAAGCTCGTAAGCACGATCCTACGAATACAGCAAAGTCGACATGAAAGAGTGGCACAAGTGGAAAATTAGTCAATGGAGGTTTGGATAAATGCCTCGCACGACTCCCATCAGAAAGGTGGATGTTTATAAGTAGGATATATTACACAGTTCGAGTCATTAATGACACGGCAGAATAAGTCTAGCGAAGTGTCTGTAGTCATGTCAATGGTAGTTAAACTGTTTAACTCTGATGTTCACGCTTCCAACTTCAAATGCTGGATCTCTGTTCAAAACACACAGCTGTACTTATATTCCTCCAAGGAGTGGCGATGGATTCATACTTCACAGTGGGGAAGCAACCACCCTTCATTTATTAGTACAACGAGTAACATCCGCTGACCTTCAAGACTCGCCAAAAAAGAAACCCAACTTTCATGACCCTCGTACAGGCCCTGAATTTCAAGGCCGCCCTGCTATTCCCCAATATGCATACGGCCTTCAGAAGATATTAATCACTCTTGACTCCCCACCTTCTCCACCGAAATATTCATCACCACGCCACAGAGTGCATTTGCTGATAATTTGGTACTTCCCAGGATCACATTCAATAAGCATTAAAGGCATTGGTGCCCCATCGATTGCACAAATGCGAAGATTTGGAGACTTTGGGAAAACAGAACTCGTATCCACAACGCCGAAGTTGTCCTTCAGAAAGAATATTTGCCCTTTCCATGCACTGCGTTGGAGGGTATCTTTAGCGCTCCTATAATCGATTCTGTACTCTTCCCGAATCTGGAGTTCATTGTGCATGAACCCAGCTGAACACGGGTCTTCAATTGGAACTTGTGGTGGCATCCTTTTCTTCGAATAATTTGCAACAATGCGGCAGAATTCACTCGCTGCGTCAACAGGTGACTGTATATTTCCTCTGCTCTGATCTAGACCTTTATTCTCCTCGTCTAGATTTGTCTCTGTGGTGTGTGATGTACTCTTGTTTGGATCCAGATGGTCAATTGATCTATAGCTCATGCCAAGAAACGCATACCACTTGAATAAAGACTCGATCTTGCATTGATTGGAATCGAAATAAGCGTTGACCTGATAGGCGCGCCGTTCCGAGTCCCTCGCTTCGCAGCACAGATTGTGCGCTTGAGCTCTTAACGAAGTCATGAACCCATAAGAGCGTTCGAGACAATCGCTAGATATGTTCTGCGACAATTCAGTCTCGAAGCAAACACCAGGTTCCTGTTGAGTCCCATTTTTTCTTCTCAAGCGATATGAAGCATTGGATCGTCCAGCGCGACCAACAGTAAGACCGTAGCCCGCCGAAAATGGTGGCGCGAATTTCGTGAACCAAACACGGACCCAACTCGGAAGACCTTGTTCTTAGAAGATACTGCTATATCCGAACCCGAGGGAGAGTATGCTTAGCTGTTGTTGTTCCAAAATCACCGCAATGACTGCGGCCGTGTATATTTCGCTGACGGAACAAGAGTAATCGACCGATAGTTGAGATTGTATGCTGGGATCAAGAAGACCCATAATGGCAAAGACCTTATCCTTAGGGTCCGTCGCCTCGCACACTTTTGTGGCCTGGAGCGACAAGAAGAGGGAATGACTTCGGACTCCCAGATCGAATGCGAGAGGTCCTAGCACATCAAATCCTTCCCGGGCGCATAAGTCCCGTATGCGAAGTACAAATTCCGGTGATAGGACGATCACATGTTGATTAAGAATAATTCGAGCCTTCCGAGCCAAGACCAGCTCCTGGATCACCCAGATACGGCGGAACCAACGCCGAGATAGGAATTTCTTCACGAGGTACCATAATTCATATGGGAAGGCATCGCCGTCCTTAAAGGTCTGAAGAGCGGTGATAATTTCACCGGATGCCTCTCCAGGCCCAAGGGTCCGTTAGTACTCGAGAACTTGAAGGGCGGCAATTGTATCACGGTGCAACTCGCTGGGATATATTAAAACTTGTTCCACTTGCGAATATATCGTACCCATCAATTTGACCTGGTGGTTCCGCTCTGCGATGGTCTCTTGATTTATACACACGGCATCCACAAATATCATTCTTTTCCACTCCGGTCTCCTGATTCGACGAAGAGCCGCCTCGCAATTCCGGGTTATTGCGACGGTTTTGCCTTTACAATCAAGCTCTCTTGATAGACTAGCATCCCCATCCTCCGTTGCCCACGTATATGAGAGCGCTTCATATTGGGGATCGTCGAGGAGGTTGGCGTGGACAATATGTACTCGTATAGGATCTTCAAACTCCCCAGGTTGAAGTACGGGAAGTCTTATCTCTTTCCCCAGTTCGTAGTTGAGAGGCCAATATCTGTATCGTTGTCTGCAACCTGCAGCTTCTTCGGACACTGGATCGGGCTCTGGACTCCCTGATCGGAGCTCATGGTATGAAAGGCCGCAAGAAATACAGCACTTCAAGCCATCAAAGTCTCTGATATCGGGATGTCGACAAGCTGAGGTTGTGGAGGCCATCGTTGACCGAGGAGGGAATGAGGTGTAGGAAAGTGAGGAGGCAGAAGACTATACCATACCCCGCGCTGGACCGGTGAGCGGTGTGGCTGTGTAGACACCTTCACAAGGTTGGCGGTGGTAAGGCTGCGTAAACAGCATATGAGGTTGTGAGCTGATTGGACCGCAGAGTTCGCGTGTGCATACGGCACCCCTGCCCTCCTCAGGAACTCCTCGCGTTCACAATGTCAAAAGCAGATTGATGACCTCCAAAAAAGCGGTTCTAGCTGACCAAATCAGACTGAGGATTTAATCGGTAGCGAATGAGTATCCGTCCCGATTGGGCTCATTGGTCAGCGTCCACGAATGTGAAGTTATTCGACCTAACAGACAAACATGACAGTCTCTTGACTCTTGCGGACATGCAACGGCCTCAGAACCAATTGAATCTGCCGTGATAGACCCTCGTAAAGGATGCGCGCGGGTAAGAAGACGTGGCCCCCATCTCAAGTCTCAGCTGAAGAACCCGAGAACCAATAGGTGGGCCCATTGGAATAACTCTTGTCCCCTGCCTTCTTAAATTTCACATACCTCATTTCTTAATGAACTGCGTTTGGTTGTTCAGTTTCTTAGCGCCGGCCTGGCTGAGCTTTTCGGTCAAGTAGAAAACGGGGTTTCTCTACAAGCCGTCGCCCCTTTATCGAAATAACAGAAAGAAAGCAGCACTGACGGACTCAGAATTACAGAAATACCACAGTACTTTCAACTTTTGTTGGTACAAAATGGAAGAGATGGAGAGTGATCCCTGGAATGACTTCGTTAGTCAGGTTCGCTCGACAGGGGAGGCTACAGCCGAAACTACACTAGTTGACGATATCGGAGACGGGGATTACGATCAAGATGTGGATGAAGACACCGGCGGCTGGGACTTAATGGATGGCGTTGCACGCATAATCCTCCAAGGCATGGAACACCAACCTGGTCCGTTGGCAAACAGCGACAATTCTTATGTCATGTCTCTGTGTCTCAAGCGCAAGCATGATCCGCAAAACGTCGATATATACCGGTACCCGAATAGCCTGCCAGGCTCAAGTGTATTTGTCGATATGGTCGGTTGGGTTCCGGGACCTGAAGCGAATCGATATCTCACCATGGGTTATCGCGTCTGGGACGCTAAAGGGTACCGACTACACTTCCATGGTACACCTTTTCGGTACGCGAGTGTCGATATCCTGCGATATGAGAAGCGAGATATCTGCTCTCAGCCACACGACGAGATTCCGGACCTGTACGTGCAAATGAATCTCGCATCGACTACAAAAGCCGCGAATTCAGAGGCTGAGGCGACAGTTACGCCCGGAAAGCAAACTCCCCCTTGGGAAGTTAGACTGCCTGTGCCTGAAATGAACGAAGAAATACTGGCCAAACTTCCGAATATGATCTCAACAGTTGGCATGATCTTCAACGAGCCGCATATAATGATGGCCAGACCTTGCTACACAGTCGACAACACTGTCACGCACGAGGAACTGGGCGGAAAGTATTGCAGTGTCTCGAGCACTTTTCCACTCAAAAAAGCGAACGACATGACACTTGAACGAACAAACCCAGCATATCCGTGCATTGGCGTCGACCAGTCCTTCCTGTCGATCGAATATCCGCCGACACGCGTCAGACTGCAACATCTTAACCGCGATGACCAGCCCAACGAGCTCCTGTGCAGCTCTTGTGCAGCTCTAGATTTCGAAGACCTTTTCGACTGGGGTATGAAAGATGTCGAGATCGACCTAGGAAGCGACGCTGAGCTCGGAACAAAAGCAGACTGCAGTTTCTGTCGTATCATGGGTCTGCTCTGTGACGACGGCATCGATTATCTGAGAAGAACGAACGAGGTTCCAGAAGCAGCTTCGAGGTATACCATGTTCGCGCTAAATCCGATGGCACCGTTCCGGGCACTATTCCTCCGCGATGCGATGCATTGCAACTCGACAAAACCATATCTTGTTCTGAATCAGGACATTCACCGCGAATACTTTGGACCGGTTGTGTCTCTGCGAAATGTTCGTGGAGATATTCGGGGCGACTACAGGATGAAGGTTTCAGGACATGTCAGTTATGACGTGCTTAGGAACATGGTGCAGCAATGCGATTCGGAACATGGTCCTGACTGCGGTCGCAAGTCCACAGACTCGGATATTCAGCATGATATGATCCTGGTGGACGTATTGAATCATTGCCTCGTCCGAGTCACTGAGAAAGACATGAAGTACACCGCACTGAGCTATGTGTGGGGAAAAGACCGCATGTTCACAACACTGAAGTCGAATTTGAAGGACCTCCAAGAAACTGGCGCACTGAGTAAAGTCGGCTTGTGCCAAACCATTCTTGACACCATCGACGTTGTTCGTGGCCTTGACGTTCGTTACCTCTGGGTGGACACATTGTGCATCGTTCAAGATGATCCGGAACACAAACTTACGCAGATCAAGAACATGGCGGCTATATATGGACAAGCCTATCTCACCATTATTGCATTGATGGGAACTGGAGGCAATTGTGCGTTGCCAGGCGTGTCGCGGGCGCGGGCGCCTCTGGTCGGAGTCGTCCGTGAAATGCCGATAACAGCAAAATTTCCGGGATTAAACTATTCGGCCCCAAATCGAGTATATGAACAGCGAGCATGGACTTTCCAGGAGCGTATCATCTCGCGCAGATGTCTGTACCTTGCCGAGAGACAGGCATTTTTCGAATGCGGCGAGTGGGAGACGAGTGATCACGAGCAGATATTCCCCGAACTTGACCGTTGTGGGATTCGTGCGTTTATGAATCCCTTGAGCCTGATAGGCCAGAAACCCGATCCGATGGTGAAAGAATCCGAACCCAAGGATGAAGGCGCCTTCCAACTCTTCCAGCTACAGCAGTTCAACAAACTCGTCATGGACTATAGCAAGAGACAAATGTCATATCTCTCAGATATTGGCAACGCATTCCTCGGCGTACAGTACGTTATTACGCAGAAATGCGGGTGGCGCTTCGCCGCTGGCTTACCAATTGGCATCTTTGACTGGGCTCTGCTGTGGTTTCCACTGGAAACCCTCAGAAGAAGAACGTGGCATCAAGACTCGCCAGATGGGCCACTGGTTTCGCCTCCATCATGGTCCTGGTTTGGGTGGGTCGGCCAAGTGAGCTACTCCGAAGATGCTGTCGGTTTTCAGCCTTCTTTACAAAGGCTCGAACCTCTCGTAAAGTCATACGTTCTGCAGGCCGGAGGCCGACACTTCGAGCTGAGTCGGGAGCACTCCCCGATATGGTACAACAACTCAGTTGCAGCTGGCAAAGATATCAGAGAAGTCGGACCGGAAGAGAAGACAGCTCTTTCAGAAGCGGAAGCAGTTGAAAATGTGGTCGACGACGACTTTCTTGGGTCGGTGGACGTCACGTCACTCATTCTCCACTTCGAGGCCGATGCAGTGTCCATTGATGACATCGACGTCAAGGCCCTCGATATAGAATGGCTAAGCGGAACTATGCACTCTGCAAATCTGCGGACCAGCCTCCTTACGGGCCAACAGGACAAGGTCATGGATGTTGTCAATACGACCAAGAAAGCTCAGCGCAATGTGCTAGAACTCGTTGCGCTGAGTAGATGTCAAGCACTGTCAACAATCCGTGGTGGGACTTGGGCTGAGGAGAAGACGTCTGGAACTAGTGCGTTGGTGATTATGTTACTTCGTTGGCAAGAGGATAGGGATTGGTCGGTGGCGGAAAGAGTAGCTATTGGAAGTATAAGTGCAGACAACTGGCAGGGTTTAAGTGTTACAAGGAAAGAAATTTGTCTGGTGTAACTAGAATCTCGATGATTTTTTTTCTGGAGTATTGGCGAAACTTACCAATTCACAGACAATGTACATGCGTTGGATGTAGGTATTTGTTGACATGGCTGGGCTATTATGGATGCCGCGAGGGGGTTGGTACACTTGCTCCCGAGCTTACTTCAATCAGATAGGACATATGGTGTGAGAAGGTTGTCCATCTGATCAAGTTGAGTTGTATGGTGTGAGAGTCCCGGTACAATTATAAATGGTGACCCGATTGGAATGTATGGTGCCAGAAACCTGGCGGCCTTAGCCTCGTGTTCCACAGCCCCAATCCTCGAAATCCTTTTCTCAACAGTTGAAACTTCACCGGTCGAGTTGATGTTTGTTTCATACTAACCTAATAAATCTCACCGGTTTTTACCAAACCTAGTTAGGCGAGCACCTGCCCCGTTTGAGGACGGATCTGACAACTGCAACTTTGGAGAGTACCGTAATGGATGTTGGCAACGGCATTGATACTCCGCATTAAATTAAGAGCTGGTAGATCCTAGTAAGGGTGCAAAGAAAATGTATTTTTGTGGTGTATACGAATAAGGACTTATTCGGAAGTTGCTACAAATTCCAGTACCTCCCGCCCCAGTGTTCAGCAGCCTCGCGATCAAGGGGCGTATCTCACTTAAAGGTGATGAATCCGACATAATACGTTTCCTAGTATTCATAATTTTTGCCATTGACATTCTCCACACCTCGTTCCCTCATAAAAAACAGGAACAATGGAGGGCTCACCGTACATCAAATACCACGCACCCCAAGTTTCGGAATACCAACCCCAACCACTTCCGCGTCGCACAAAACCCCGCCAATGGATAAAATCCTTTCGCTCGGCCGATTGGTGGATGTTCGAAATTCTCAGCCTCATAGTGTCTGCTGGCGCGCTGCTCGCCATCTTCTTCCTCCTCGCATCCCTCCAGGACAAGCCTCAGCCCTCGTGGGCGTCTGGGGGAAACCAGTGTGTCGAGGGCAACGACACTGTATTGTGCCGCACTGTTGGTATCTCCGTCAATGCAGTTATTTCTTGGCTTGGGACAATTGCCCGGATCTGTCTGCTTGTGCCAGTATCGAATGGGATTGGGCAGTTGAAGTGGTCGTGGTTCAATGGGAGGGCGGGATATGTGAAGGATATGGGGACGTTTGATGAAGCGAGTAGAGGGATATTGGGGAGTCTGCGACTTATCTGGCGGCTGAAGGCGCGGTGAGTACACACTCTGATAATTGGCGGCCAGGCCGAGGGTGTATTCACATGTCTGACATCTCTTTCCTCGATAGGTACGCTGCCACGCTGGGCGCTCTCGGTATGATCTTCAGCGTCGCGTTTGATCCGTTTGTCCAGAACCTTGTTGGATACTACTCGAAGCCTGTCCTTGATGTCTCGCAGACACCCTTTGTAGCGAGTAATCAAGTATACGACGTACCAATCTTGTCATACAACAACTGTAAGTGTTGCACATCTCCGGATGACAGCTACCGAGTTTCACTCCAAGCCTACGCGTTCGTCAACGTTCAATCGCTGATACATGTACAGACCTCGTCGCAGATCCAAGTATTAAGGCAGCTGTATACACAGCGTTCTACAGTGCCGATACGCAAAAAATCTGGGCCCAGCCTCATCACGTTTGCAATACAGGGAACTGTACGTGGAATCCAATACCTAGCGTAGCAATCTGCGCTGTATGCGAAGACACGACTTCCCAGGTCGCAAAACCTGCACATCAAGTGATACAGGGAAAAAGGGCCTTCAAAATTGCACCTTGACTCTGGGAGACATGACGGCCTGGTATACATATAAGAAAGGTGACCAGGCTCACGGCCGTTACTTTACGATGTCGAGCACCGGTGGTAAGGCAGATACCTTGCCCCGCCAGATCTCCTCAATCTACCTTAAAATCGATGCCAAAGCCGCTGCCAAATTTCTCGAATGGGACGAGGAGCCCGAGTTCACGTCCTCGAACTGCACGCTCAAGCCCTGTGTGCAGAGCGTAAAGTCTGAGTTCCTCCAAAACCGACCCGACGCATCACCCCCGTACCGAGAGACTCTTGTCAAAACCTGGCTAAGTCCAGGTTCCAAACTAGTCGACAGCACCTCCTACGCCATGTCCTTCCCAGACGACCCCGAGCACGGCCTGCAAAGCAACGAAATCTTCGGGTTCAACGGAAGCTCAGCGTCCGGTCTCTTCAATACCATCTCGGACACTTTCGACGGGTACTATGAAATGGGAGGCATTGCATCTCAAGTATTCAGTCGGGCCGGTGGGTTGCCGGCATCAGATGCTGTATCCGCGATCTGGAATGGGAATTTCACTGGCTGCGAGCACCCGGAGAACAGGGTGTCTTGCGCAGTCGAGCTCGTTACGAAGGCGATGTCGAAGACGATACGGGACACGCCGTTTAATGCTAATGGGACGCTGGGGACGGCGGGAAAGGCGTATTCACCGGTTTTGCATGTCCATGTTACGTGGTATTGGATCTCGCTGCCGGTATTCGTGTGGGGAATGGCGCTGGTCACCTTTTTGGCGACAGTGTGGAAGTCGAGTGCGCCTGGGATTAATGTTTGGAGGAATAGTGTGCTGCCTTTGGTATTTATGAAGGTAATGAGTGAGGAGGAAAGAATTGGGGCTAATGGTGCTGCTATGAGGGAGTTGGAGAAAAGGGCTGGGGGTTTGAAAGGAGTTGTGAGTGTTGCCGGTAAAGAGGTCAGGTTCGTAGCATAGCGATGAGGAAAGACCCGGCGTTTAGAGGGATCGTTCTGTTGGGTTCTACATCCTCGCGCTGTATATTCTTATCGAAGATAGGGTAGAGTATTTCATTTGTCGATGGGAAAGCAGGAGGCTGCGTTTTTAGTGTTGCAAGGAGGGGTGTTCGCAATATCTTTTAACATAGTGTAATTTCGAATCAGAGCCCCGCGCGAGGTGTCAGGACTTGTCGCCAATCCCTGCTACAAGGAAAGATATTGATTCGGTGCGCTTGGTATCGCGTTGAATGACTGATGTCGTCAGATTGCTCACTTTGTGTTCATTACTCCGTTCTACCCAGTCGTTATCAAAATTCCCAACCATGACAGTGCGACGAAATTGCAAATGTGATACACCTTTCTAGCCCCAGACCTAGGCCTGCGTTGGTGCACCTCCGTTCTCGCCTCCAGCTCCGCCGCCAGTCACGCTGGCCACAAACTCTTGATATCGGAATACCTCGCCTCTCCCCAAACCCTTGCCGCCCTTTCCGAATGCTCTTCTCCCGCTGAATCCTTCGACTACCATATCAATTTCCCTCTCGGTCAGCTTCCTCTCCCCGGGCTCCGGCGCCGTATGCAACAGAGCGTCTTTCAGCTCTGCGAGGTCGATCTGGCCATCATCTCCATCATCGAATGCCTCGAACGCGGCATGAAGTTCACTCGGATGTGAGAGGCCGGCCAACAAATCCGACAGCGTGCTCAGGTACGTGGCCAGGTTCATTGTCTGAGCGCCGCCGGAAAAGTACGATGCGAGCGTCGACGGAGTAGCGCTCAGGCCAAGCTGCGACAGCATATCGGCGACGTCTGCCGAGTTCACGCTGCCGCTGTTGTCGCGATCTAACACGCTAAATGATTCGCGCATGCTGTGCAGGAGTGGAGCCGGGATCTTCGAGAGCGCATCGCTTGAGCCGGTTCGTGAGATGGGCGCGGGTCGAACAGCGAGAGGTGGTGGTGTATTTGACGAAGCACCATCGAACCGCGCCGCAATGGAGGCCGCGTTGTTTGTTGGTCTGGCCGTGGCCGCCGTAGAGGTCGAGACCTGGCGAGTCGGCGAGGCTGGCCGCTCAGGTGCCGTTGTTGTGCCGCGCGTGTTTAGCCATGTGGGTGGGTTGGCTGAGGCACTGCTGGTAGTAGCGTGGCGGAGAGGGGTTTGTGAAGGTGTGGAGTCTCGTGGCTTTAGTGGTGATGTGGTGGGAGTGGCCGGTCGTAGGGTAGAGGGAGAGGACGCAAGTGGCGAGTTGGGACGGCGGAATGGCGATGTGCGTGGGCTGTTGAAGGAGAGCGGGGAGGGTTTGTAGTGGGTCGGGGTGGTGGACTGCAGCAAATTAGTATAACATGGTTGGGACAAACACATATGCGCTTACCATTGTGTTTACGAGACAGGTGGAGTGTGCTGTGGAGGGGTGGATGGTACGGTACAATGTGAATGTCCACGGGTTGCAGTCGCGATGTTTGCCATGTGTTGACTTTTGGTGTTGACCGGCCGACAGCCAATCGCGAGCCTGTCAGCCACGCTAGCACGTGCGCTCGGGAGCTTTCCCTGTTCGGGCAAGACGGATCCCCTACCCCTGCGTCGCACCTCCACATAGACCGCGAAGCGCCGCAACGCCGTCCTGGACGGCGACAATGTGATTCCAGATGGGACTATAACGCAAATTCCTCACTGTTCGCAGCTCGCCTCGCGTTGCCAAAACTTAGAAGTTCCCGCAGATCCAAGAGACCGCTCGATTGCCCATTCCGAGCCTGAAACTGCGCGTTTCGGAATCCCCACCGCCGACGGCTCCGTCCTTCACTCCGTCCTTCACGCCCTCCCCGCAGCTCCAGTCTGCATGTGAGCATTTCGAAGACTGCAGGGACTTCGTGGCCATGGCGGAAATTATGACCCAGCGGCCCAATGGCGCCCTGCAGCGTCAGGCGTCCTTCTCGTCCTTTCCACCCTCGCGATCGCCCTCGTCGATATCCACGCGTAACGACAACAAGAAAGGCTTGTCGCCGCAGCCTCCTATGGTGAGGGAGGATGATGTGTCCTACAGCTCCTCTCATCCGCACTCGCGCAACTCTTCACTCTCTGCCCCACGTGGTGCAAAGCCTAGGCACTCGGCGAAACTGCGCTCGCAGTACCCCGCCGACTCGGTCGAGAATCATGTCGAATATATTCTGGTGGCGTCTTTTGATATTGACCGCGGGTCGGTTATGGAGCATCAGTATCCGGGTGCCATCAGCGGAGACGAGACGATGCTGGCCGAGCTCATGCTGCCGGATCAGGCCCACGTTCGAAGTCAGGACTGGACCATCTTCTTTCTACACAAGGATACGAGTGCCGAGGATGAAGAAAAGGAAGCAAGAAGAGAACGGCGAAGGAGGCGCAGGAGGAAGAAAGACGGTATAATAGACGAAGAAGATGCAACGGCTGGGGCAGAAGAGGCCGAAAGCGGGGCCGACGATGACGACTTGTACGACACCGAGGATGATTCGGAAGATAGTGAAGATTCCGAGTCGGATGGGCCCCCGCTGGTATACGTATTGAATCTGGTCAACACAAAGCAAGACAATACAGTCAAAAGGTATGTCCAAGGAATTCGAGTTTGTGACCCCTCGTTGCTGACATAAGACCCCAGAGGTGCAATCGTCAAAGCCATGGCAATTTGTACGAGACATTCGTTTCTGCACATATACAAGGTACCCTACCACGCCCTTTGAAACTTTCAGCCTCTGACCGCCTTAGCCCCTCCTACTACTAGCCCTTGAAGAATACTTCAGGGCACCAGTCATTGAAACTCTCGCCTCGCTTTACAACGCGCTGAATGCCATGGACTTGTCACTAATGCCAAAGCTCTCCCCGCTCGAGGGTTTCATATTGCAATCTAGCGACGCAAAAGACATGTTCATCGAGAAGTTTCAGATCATGATCCAGCAACGCATGGCCGAGGAGACGGAACGCGACTCCCTCCCCTCGGCCAGATCGTCCGAGTCTGACACCAAGTCTCGAAAGAAGTACTCGACCCCACGAGACACTCACGAGTTCGAGTCAAAGGTCAACTACAATGGCATTCCCGTGCCGATCAAAGTTCCCACGGCCCTAAGTCCCGAGACCGTCGGGGACTTTTCGCTCATCAAACTTATCCAGACATTTTCCACTCCTCACTCAACGCAACCGCAACCTTTCGCCCTTCACCCACATTTAACAACAAGTGGAGCATTTACACACCCAATCATCGTTCTCGTAAATGCTCTTTTGACACAGAAACGCATCATATTTCTCGGGCACAACCGCCCCTCCAGCGAAGTCGCCGAAGCCGTTCTCGCCGCCTGCGCTCTTGCTTCAGGGGGCCTTCTTCGCGGTTTCATCCGCCACGCATTTCCCTACACCGATCTTACAAAGATCGACGACCTCCTCAAAGTCCCTGGATTCATCGCGGGCGTCACCAATCCCGCATTCGCACACAAAGCAGAATGGTGGGACTTGCTCTGCGACCTTCCCACCGGCCGCATGAAAATTAGCCACAGAATCGAAGGCGCGCCCATTACCGATGGCCTCACATTCTTCCAGCAACAAGGCGGCCTTGTTAATGGCGCTGGCGGATCTCACGCCGAGGGCAAAAGTGGTGCATCAGATCCGACCGGCGATTCGCAATTTATGGATGGGCTTCTTGCCAGCATCGCAAATCGTCACGGTGAGAACGCCATCCGCGCAAAATGGCGAAACTGGATCCTCAAGTTCACTCGCATAGCCGCCGCATTTGAGGAAACCGTTTACGGCGCGTCAGCGCTCTACGCTGGGTCTCACGAAACCGACGTAGGCGTCTACGGTGTCTCGGGCCACGGCTTTGTGTGGCCGGACGAGGGTTCCCGAATGCGAGAACTGGCGGCCAACGTGCATCGAGTAGAAGGGTGGCGGAGTACCCGCTCCTACTACTCTTTCGTACAGGATCTAGCGCGACGCTGGGACAAGCGTCCAGTGCGAGGAATCGATCTACACCACCAGCACGACAAGCTCCGCTGTCTCCGCCTCTCGCACGACCAGTCCGCAGCCATCTACCTCGCCTTCGCCCGCGCGGTCGAAGAAGCAGGCTCCGAGTCCCAAGGCCCCTCCACGGAAGACCTTTCCACCGTCATCGAGCGCTCGCTTACGCTCAACAATGCCTCCCCAGCAACACCATTGGTGTATAAACGCCCGCCGAGCCCACAGCTGCAGTACGATACTATTCTGCAGTTGCTGATGCATGTCCCGGAAAGTAACATGGGGCTGTTCTATTTGAGTCTGGCGCTGTTTCATCCGAGACAGGATGTTAGACTTGCGGTCGTGAGGCTGTTGGAGAGGATCATGGACCATGAGGCTGGGAGACATTTTTGGGGGAGTTTGGGGAGATTTGCGAAGTTGGCGTTTTATAGGGTTAAGAGGGAGGAGGGGGGTGGGGTGGGGCCGGGGAAGTGAGAGAGATGGGTGGGTGTGGGGTGTAAGGGTCAAGGGAAGAGAGAGAGCGACATATAGGAGAGTAGATACGATGTTATGTGAATGACAACTTATGAGTTCTAGTCACGTTGGCGCAAGTATAGTTGTTTGGCTTAATATTTGACAAGCTGTTTGACACTGGATAGCCATGCAAATGTTTTAGATACACGGAGGTGCTGACCTCGAGGGTTCAGAGGGGTTTGAGGTGGAAAGGGACGTGTGTATAGAGGTGAAGCCAGAAACGGCGACATGGAAATCGAGTGGAAATCAAGTGGTATAGGAAGACCAAATGGAATAGAGGGTCTGCAGTGCACTGTATTTGTGCTTCAGGGGGTTTTTGTGTTCAAAGAATGTGCAGGCTTATTGGTGGTATGGAAATGGGAGCAGGTAAGGTGCTGTCGTGGGATGATGGATATTCCAGGAGGGGAGTGAGTAATGTGTAGTCATGAGATGACGATTCTTTTGATCAGGGTGCTGTGGATAAACACCGCAATATCCGAGCTCGCAAGCAGTGTCGCATTGCCACTCGTACGTGAATTATCGATTGGTTCGGCGTCCTCGCTTCGCTCTGTGCTTGTTCCACCTTTGGGATCTTGTAGTCTAGATACATCAGCTCTCGCATCTCGTACCAGAGCATAACGTTCTGCAGTTGGCCGTGAGACTGTAGTTTCTGCCGCTTCTTTCGAAGATCGTTGAGTGTGTAGCCATTGTGACGGTCATCCAAGTCTTGGTCCGATGTCTTGCGTTTCGGCTTAGGCTCGTGCACGGTTGTGGCATTGATGTACGGCGCCTCCTTGGGGAATGGGACAGCTTTGGGATATGGTACACCGTTTAGCTTTGGTGCCGTGGCAGGATATGAAGTGGCATTTTCAATGGAAGTGTTGACTTCATCGGATATAGCATCTTGCCTCGATCCCTCGTCAGAGACGATGCATTCCTCGTCCATTGTGATACCCTCCTCGTCCGATGTGACCACTTCCTCGGTTGTTGAAAAAGTATCTTCCCCTTTAGACTCTGATTCTTCGCCTTCCGAAACCTCATTTTCGGTGTCCGTGGTGGAATAGTCGACATACTTGCTTCCTCTCGTGGGCCTTTCAGGGGATGGGGTGTCCATTCCTGGGAGGCACGTTCTTACCGCCTCTAGAAATTGGTCCATAGACACCTTGACGAAATTATGCATAGACCCACCACTGTTACCGTACGGCTGCTGTTGTGGTTCGTGCTGAGACGACTAGACAGTGTGGTACAAGCCTCCTGTCCCTCGCTGCTGGCGAATATTCAATGTGCTAAATGTTGGCTGCTTCTCGAAGGCCACATCGTCTGTGAGGTTCGGATCAAAAATGCTTCCTCGTTTAATTCATGTATCATAGATCCCACTTACATTTCATATCCTCTCTGAACCTTTGTTTACTCCCAAGAAATCCCCCAAAGAAGAACTCTCTGGTTTCTAAGTCGATGTGTATCCTTTCGAACATATCCCCTCTTCCCCCTTCCAGGTATAGATGCTTCAGGATATCCATCCTGTCAACGGAATCATCTTCGGTACCCTGCTTATTGTCCGGTCGATTTTGGCCTGCTGCACATAGTTCGCCAGGCAGCAAATTCGTCTGGACGCCTGTGTCTTGCATTTCCATTGTGGACGTAGGCATCCTCGCCTCCAAACCAGTTATCCGAACGTGGGCATCGTTCGTACCTACTGCGTTCGTCTGGATTTCCATGTCTTTTGTCTCCACGGCGAATTTCTGGACCCCTATCTCTTTCATGACCACACCATCTGTCTGAGTTCCCACTGAACGCCCTCCATGCTGGATGCCCTCGAATATCCATGACCCACATCCCCCACTCTTCCCTTCAAACTCCAACTTTAGTCTTCCAGGATTCTTGATCAAAACCATGTTTATCCCAACAGCGCTTATGCAAGTGCCCTGCGGCTGACCATTCTCGGTCTTGATCAACGTTACCGGTTCGTCGCCGTCCGTCTCGAACTCGGAGATCTCGGATTTGGCGATCTGCATGTCGTTCCGGAAGAGAGTGTACTTGAGGGTACCTTCGAGCTTATGGACGTCGAGTTTGAGCCCGGGATATGGAGTGAAGGGTACCATGTCGTTGTTGTCTTTATTCTAGAGCGAGTATGGAAGAGAGTCGATGGAGTGAGAGAGGACGGAAGGAAGGAAGAAGGTATATAGTCCGTATTGAGGTAGGTGTCCAGGTGAAGGTGAACGAGCCGCCTAGTTGAACCAGGAACACCTTCAGCCTTCGCTAACCTGGTCCTTGCTGGGCACGGTACTCGGTTTTATAAACCGGCTATGGGCTTTTGAATTGGCACGTACTTTGGAAATGGAGGCCCGTCTAAATCATTTTTAATTGAGCAGTGCGATGAGACGACAAGGAACGGTGAAAAAGATGTTCTGTTGACTAGGGGAAGGGAGCGGGCTCGGATTGCGGAAAGTAGTTGATGCCTCGAGATGAAGGTGAATCGAGGTCCGGGGTGGCCGGATTCTGGCCTTATGGGAAGAAACTAGCATGTATACAACGGAACGGTATCTGAAGTAGTGGATGCTTACCTCAATTATTCCCACGCAAGAAGTACGGAGAGACACTATAAATCAGGCGCCGACTACCGACGAGCCCTGCGCGATATGGCTGTGTTTCCCATATATCAGTCTTTCTGTATCACTTCGCAGAGTTCAGTTGAGCTTTCGGTGTAGTGCTAGTGGTGAGACATAAATGTGATTGTGATCATTCGAGTGAAGGCAATGTCTTAACGAGGAGTAGCACGGAATGTTATCATCGATTGAATGCAGCGCATCAAGTTTATCAGCTATATGAAAAGGGTATAAGCATTTTTAGGATATATACACTCGAATTCAAAAGAGAGCATTGCCAAACCCAAATAAGGAGAGTAGAGAGATTTTCCGCCGATCTGAGAGACCTCAGCCCTCACTCTAACCTTTGAACCGAAAAGCAGGTATTCCGAAGCAGCCGGACTAAATCCGTGAAATGATGGAAGGACAAGACTGGTGGGTGGTTTTGGATCTGTTGCTAAAGCATGAAGTACATGACTTTCATGATCATGGATGTGTATCGTGTGCAATGGCGGACAGAAATTAGCGGCAATTAATGGTGTAATCGTGGGGTTTAGTCGAGATAAGAATGAGCCTGAGGTGGGATCAGAGATGTCAAAAGTTGTCTACCGAGAAGAGATCGTCCTAGGAAGTAGTCTGTTGTCTGACTGCAGGACATGGAAGTAGGCACGGCGCAGTATATTCAAGAAGGGTGATGGGTCCGTTTGCGGGGGTCTGCATATTCCCAAAAGCCGTCGGGCACATCCATACCCTTCGTCTCCATCGCCTCAAGCCGCCTCTTCATCGCTTTGCGGAGAACGTCGACTGTTTCTCCAGGCCACTCGATATCTATCCAGGACATTCCTTCGGTTTGCATTCTTTTCGTAGGTTGCGTATCCTCATCCGGGGACACCTCACAGCAGCACCTCAGGGTTCTTCCTCGGCGCCGGACGTTTGGGTTTGAACTCATTCTTTCCCTTGAAGACAAGGACCTGCTCTCCACCCACTAGGAATAATGCCCTCGCAGGCCCACAGCTTCGGCCAGAGTTTGTAATGGATCTCAATCAACCTCATCTTTAAGGTGTCGCTAGAAATCTCAATCACAGGTCTTTCTCGTTGCGTTTCCTCCACGGTGGCATTTCTGTAGCTTCCCTCAACAGTGAACTTCCTATAGGGGTTGTTGGCCTAGTGGCTCTTGAAATGTTCATACGCTACTAATACGTTGCCTTCGTAGATCTTGTAATCGAAGTCTCCCGTGCCGGAGCAGTGCAGCAATTTGCATCCTGGGATTGGTTCCCAGACATTCATGGCCATACTGCATGACTGTTGAAGTGAAGGTTGAAGAATAATGCCTTTATATGCATAGTACCTAACGAAAGTTAGTTCTCGCTCAGACCAAAAGCAAGATCGGTAAAGTATCGCCTTGTACTGGCGTGTTCGGAGCTTTACAAGGGAGTCCTTGATGCTGCCGGACTCCACCGGAGCCGCTCTGTGGTACGTTTCGGTAGTAGCGTTGCAGCTGGAGGTTGAGTGGGAGAAGGGCGGTTGGGGTGGGTGAGGTTAGAGTTGGAGATGTCTGAGTGTAGGGGAGAAGGGTTTAGATTGCCTCGCGACCGGATCATCAGGCAGCTACAGGTGAGGTGAACCATCGACAGCGGTGAGAGAGTGAAGTTGCGGGGAGTAAGTATGAGCACGCGAAGCTAGCGGTCAAGCGCACAATTAGAAGTGTATTGACGGAGTAACAAGCAAGAAAAGAATGATCCTTTCAGTAATAGACCATACTGCCACAGCCTGATAACTACTTCTCTCGAGAAGGTAAATCGCAAGGTCCATGGAGTGCTGCAATGTCAATAATGGAGGGCCAGTATAATATCAAGGTCTGACAGGCAATACTCAGCGTCCCAACGTGACTGCGATGATAGCTACTTGCAAGAAATTATGTCGAGCAAGCGCTTCTGCTCAGTGTTGCGCTGCATGCCGACAGGTAGCAAGCCATCATATCGACTACTCGGTTGCCTCTTGTAAAGCGTCGAGATCTCTCATAGGAAAGTAGGTAACAAGGTTCCCATTTCAGTGTCCGGGCTTGTGTTTGGTCTTATCGGAAGGTAAGCCGAGTCCCAAGTTTCCTCCATATGAGGGACAGCGGAGAGCAAAGTGTCAATTGCGACCATTGTTGATATTTCGTTCTTTCTATCGGCTAGCACACAATTCCCGCGCCGCCAAAGGAGAACCGTATCGTGATGTGGATTGGACCGATATATCAATCTTGATATGTGTGCTGTTGATGCCTTGGAATTGGAATATTAGTGATCGACTGGAGGCTGTGCTGCTAAGGAGGCCAGAGGCTGATGGCTAGCCTAATGTGGCTTGTGTCTGGAGAAAAAGCCCCGCGCGCAGCAAGCAGAGCTTGTGCCGATAATCACAAGTCTCCACTTGAGGTACAGAATTTGGAAGCGAGCTGGGTGGGAAGATGTTGGGCGACTTGAGCCTCATGGAAGAGGCCCTCCAGCTCTTGACATGCCCGAACCGGCTTCGAGGATGCTTCTGTCCAACCAAGCTAGAGCAAGTCACCTTCCTAGGCCATGACCATCACCCATTTTGAGCGATATCCATCGTCGTCCTCGAGCAAAAACCAGGTGCTATTCTGGGTCTTCCCACCTGGCGCTTCATTTTGCTGCTGTCTCGCGTATTCGTCGCTGCGATTTGGCCTCGTCGATCAGCTAGTCACCGTATCCGCGCCACGACGGGCATCGATTGGCGGTTCTGTGAGAGCAGGTCTTTCTCTGCTCAGCCCGGCAGCCGCCCACTCCCGTATTCCTGCCTCTCGCCGATGGCAGCGCGCGACCGAGCGGCCCCCATCCCCACCGGTGAGGTGAACTGGGCGTGCCGCGCCAGCTGACTTTCCCCAACGACGGGCCTGCCTGGGCCTGCAGCTCGTCCTCCCAACTCTTTCGATCGACAGCTTCTCGATCCTGAACAAAATGCAATGTCCCGGTTAACTTTTGTATTCGGACCCAACAACACTTTCTTCTTTGACTGTCCGAAGTCATGGAAATTGTGAGTATGCGCGTTCGGAGAGGTGATAAGAGGTTGGGAGCGAGCTGCTGACGGTCGGACCCACCAGTCACAATATCCCCGCAAGCCTGCGGTCGTTGATGAATGCATCGATGAGCCCGGAGTATCGGATAGCACAACCATATTGCCTTGCCCTTGGCCCAGCGAACAACGCGCCGGAACCCATCTGGTACATTGGGTGTAAGGTGTGCGATGGCCAGGAGAAGATTTGTGAGTCGCAACTCCCCGCCTACCTAGGTACGAAACGAATCAGCTTGGGCACCCGCTAATCGCACCTGCGACAGTCTACTCGCAGAACTTCTTCGAGTCGAACTATCCCGACCTCGCGCACTGGATCAAGACAATAGCTAGTGCGCCGCGACAATGCTTCATCACTTTTGGTCCGGGCTACAGCTACTTCGCGTCCGCACCGGGTCTGGGATCGATATGGGCTGGAATACCAACTGATCTGAGCGACAAAGTGCAGAAGGCCTTTGATACTCCGAACTGTGTGTCGCTAGGGATGAAAAATGCGTGGTTCGTCCTATGGCCGGATGGCTACTATGCTTGGAAATTCTACGGCCAGTATGGGACTTTGGACAAGATATTAGACGCTGCAGAACCTCGATCAGTGTCCGTAAGTTGCCAGGATTTCGCCAATATTAGAGCCATTCATAACGATGTGTGATCTAGTACCTCGCAATCAGCCCATACAACGACCAGCAATACTTCGTCGCCTTCCGGGATCGCACCGTCAAGTACAACCTCTCGCCCGAGTGGATGCCACAAATGCTGGAAGTGTTCAGAGAGTGGCAGGTGGAGCTCATGCAAAAGCAAGTAGTGCAAGTAGTGCAAAGACAGTCGATGGTTGGGTACCCTCCTCAACCCCCTCAGCCTCAATGGAACCCGAATCCATATCCGCAAACACCGACCTCTCCTACGCCGAGCTACCTCAATCCCTCTACACCAGCGACCCCCCTTCCGGCATACTCCAGCCCTGTGCAGAGGCCGTTCTCGTTATATAGTCCGTACGGCGACAAGTCGGAAAAGTCGCCCTTGGTCATGAACGGAGCCATGTTCGCTCCTCAAGGTCCCGCTCCCGCGGCGGTCTCTAAAGAGGTACGTCCTTCCCAATCATCTCCGATGTCTCGATCCTAACTGTCCGTAGAAAAGGAAGAGTTTCTTCTCGAAAAGATTGAGCGTGGCTCCGACCGCAGTTCCGGTCGTCTCCAAAAGCGCGTCCACTCTAGCAACCGAGGGTAGCCAGACGTGTGTAGTCATGTAATGATTTTAATGACCCATTGGGACCTCTCAAGGTTGGCATAGGATAAAGGAGGCTATAAATCGGTTTCCATGGTTGGTTATCTATTGCTCGAGCTTTCAGCGTCCGCGCGGGCGCTCATTATACCCAATGTCAAAAAAGGTTTCTTCTTCTTGCAGAACCTTTCGTTTTCAATTATTTATACCCTTCTCCCATTATTCCGCCCATTCACCGACGACCGCAAGGGCGGGGCCTCGCGCTCAAATCCGGACAGACCTCGGAATCGACATCCGACCTTCCCAATTCGGCCTTCGTACCTGCGGATGGCTAAGAATGACGCTGAAATTGCCCACGGTGGTGTGCCTTTCCCCACCCCTCGACTCGTCACCCTGCATGTTTTCTCGCCGACAGCGGCCGATAAATTGTTTATCTGCAGACCGCGGCATGTTCCCGGATTTGGACCTGAATCCGGAACTGATAGGAATTCCCAATACTTAATATTTCTGCTCGCCATTCTAATCTTCGGCCGAGTAGCCCTACCATATTGTCACAGTCATGGCTTTTTCGGAACATTGCGCCTGGTTATCCAAGCTGCTGGCTTTGAGTACGCTTCTCATTAATCTCGCATTCGCAGATCCGACTGTCACGATCCTCAATGGCACATATGAAGGCCTCCACCTTTCCTCCTTCAATCAAGATCTCTTCCTCGGAATCCCATATGCTCAAGACACCGGCGGGCAAAACCGCTTCTTGACCCCCCAATCCCTAAACATATCATGGACCGGGACCCGCCCCGCCAAACAATATGGAAACGCCTGTCCGGACAACAACCCCAATGCGGATGCACAATACGGAATGAGTGAAGACTGTCTCAGCATCAACATCGTCAAACCTTCTACCCTCGCTGCGAACCAGAAAGTGCCGGTGTTGGTCTGGATTCATGGCGGAAGCTATCAGGTTGGCACGAGTGCGTTGCCAAACTACAATCTCACGTACTTAGTGCAGAGGTCTGTGGAGATTAGGAAGCCAATTGTTGCGACGAGTATCAATTATAGGAAAGGCGGGTGGGGGATGATGTATTCGGATGAGATACAAGGGACCGGCAATACAAATCTGGCGCTGAGGGATATGAGGAAGGCATTGGCGTGGATTCAGGAGAATATTGGAGTCTTTGGGGGAGATATAAGGAATGTGACAATCTGGGGAGAGAGTGCTGGGAGCTTCGCTATCGTGAGTCCACCATTGATCGAGCATGGGTTTGCGATAGAACATCATGTTGACGAAAAGCCAGGGCCAACTATTGATGAGCTACGGCGGCCGAACAGACGGTTTATTCCACCGCTCTATTCAAGAGTCCGGTTCCGCAGCCACAGCGTGGTACGTATCTCCCTCTATATTCGATTTCAAAACTCCGATATTAATATAATCTAGGTACAACGGCTCCGCCTGGTACCAGCCCATCTACAACAAGATCATCTCCCAAACAAACTGCACCTCCTGGCCGTCCCCCCTCTCCTGTCTCCGGACCCTCCCCTACGAAACCCTCTACCCCTTCATGGACAGTTCCAAGGTCGAGGGCCCCGGTTTCTACCCCGTCGTCGACGGCGACATCATCCCTAACTATCCCACCGAGCTCCTACACTCCGGCCGCTTCGCCCACATCCCTCATCTCTACGGCACAAACTCAGACGAAGGCACCGACAACGCACCTGTCGGGACTATCAACACTGACGACGACTTATACACATTCCTGTACCGCGACACGGGTTTCAACTTCCCGGCCGGCGTAGTCAGGGAAATCATGCGTCTGTATCCTGACGACCCCGCCCAAGGCATCCCGCTCAACACCGGCTCAACACGGTTCCTCGACCAAGGGTACCAGTACAAGCGCGTTGCGGCGATAGTGGGGGATGTATTCTACCACGCGCCGCGACTCGACGATGCACGGTATTATTCCAAGTACAGTCCAACATACATCTACCGCTTCAACACGCGACCGTGGGTCAATGGCACAAATGCGACGTTTACGGATTTGACGGGCGAGTTGGCGCCTGCGTATAAGGGCGTGCAGCATTTCAGTGAGGTGGCGTTTGTGTTTGGGAATCCGGCGTTTGTTGGGCCGTGGGATGAGTATAGGGCGTTGAGTAGGCAGATGAGTGAGCAGTGGATTCAGTTTGTGTATGGGGGAGATCCGAATAAGGAGGGTTTACCGACCTGGCCGAAGTATAGTGAGGGGGAGAAGGGGTTGAATTTGGTGCTGCAGGCGGTGGGCAGGGGGTATGATGGGAGTTATGTGGAGGAGGATACGTATCGGTTGGAAGGGAGGGAATTCTTGACTAAGTGGGCAAGAAGGAGGCATGTCTAAGGGCGACCACGAACTATGAAGATAAGTTTTGGTAATTAATGATAATGATACTTGATCTTGGAAATCTCAATCCATGCTTTCACCCATGCCTTCCTAGTTAACCACAACGATCGGCCTCGGCACAAGCCTCAGTCCTCTGGAGAACAGGTTGTCGGGATCATATTTGTGCTTCAACTCCTCCAGCTTCCTAGCATTGCTGCCGTAGACTTCCTTGGCAGAAACATCGTTGTCTACAAAGCACAACATCGTCAGCATACCATGGTTAAACGTTCAGAGCGAAATATGTAGGGAGCAACTTACTCGAATAATTTCCATACACACCAACCCCTTCAATTTCCCGGATCTTCTCATCCTGGACAACTCCCGCCGTCTGACTCGCCTTCTTGAGAAGCCCCTTACTGAACTCTCGAATCTCCCCATCGAGCGCCGGGTCGAACCTGAACAAATCAGCAACCCATCCCACTTCCGTAGCGAAAAAGACGATCAAGCTCACCACTTAAACATACTAGCCAGATTATAATAATCCCCCCGATTCGCAAACGCCATCTCCCCACTAGGCACCTCCACCACCTTCTTATACGGCACCGTTTCAAACAACAACATACTCTCCCCCATCCTCTCATGTCTCTCCACAAACTCGGTAAAATCGCTAAGCAGACTCTGTACAAATGCCGGATTGAGAGGGAGCTTGAATGCTCCACCGCCAAACTGCTTCCGGCCATCGAAGCCAGTCGCATGGTTCAAGAGGGAGTTGAGTTTCTCGTACGGAATCATGGACGTCATATCAACCAGCGGCTCCGCATTGAACAAATCCGCGAAGAACTCTTTTGCGTCGGATTCCGGCCCGTTATAGAATAGTTGCATGAGCACGACTGGAGCGTTTGCGGGGGGCGGGGCGGAAAATCCCCAGAGGATGGCTTGGTTTCCGTCATTTGTGGCGTGGAACTTGTTTGCGAAGGTTACGATTTCGGGGATCTTAGTTGGAGGGAAGACGAGTGTGCCCGCGAAGACTGGGTTTGGTTGAGGGTGGCCTTGGAAAGTGAAGGAGGTTACGACGCCGAAGTTTTGACCGGCGCCGCGGATGGCCCAGAAGAGATCTGGGTTGGAGGCTGAGGAGGCGGTGACGAGTTCGCCGGATGCAAGGACGATTTCGACAGAGAGGAGGTTGTCTGTAGGGGTTGTTAGTTTTGTCGGGTCTTCTGAGGATATGTGGAATGCATTTTACCAATCGTTAGACCATATTTTCCGGTCAGATATCCATAGCCACCTCCCAATGTCAACCCTACAAACACATCAGCACAATTCGCCTCAAGGTTCAACAAACTCGTAAACACTCACCACCCACACCGGTGTGATTCACGGTACCCCCGACGGTTGCCAGTCCGTATTTGGCGGCCTCAACATCCACATCTTCCCAAATCGTCCCACCCTCCGCTTTGATAGTCTTAGCTTCCGGATCCACGGTCACCTTCCGCATCTTCGAAAGATCGATAACCAGACCATCGTCAATTGCACTCGACCCTGACGTAGAATGACCTCCGCCTCGAACAACGAAAGGAATCTTGTTGGCCCGGGCGAACTTCAAAGTCTTGCTGACATCAGATGCAGATTTGATCAGGACAACGGCTTGCTAGTCTCGATGTTAATTCTTTTGTCTCAGAAAGACGAGAGAAGGCGAGCTCGGGAACCAAGATCACAATATGAATAAGGCGGCGAGTAGTGAAAATAAATACATGGCAAAGGAATATTGGATTCTTACAGCTCTCTTCTCGCAATGCTCACTCCATCTCTTGATGCTCTCGCCGTAACCAGCACTATCCGGGGTGAGGACCTCGGCAACAGAACCTCCACCCTTCAATTCTTCTCTCAGCGTCGCATAGACATCTGGTGCACTTCCCATGATTGCCGATCTGAATTTTCTTTGTGAAATTGAGTAGCGTAAGATTCCGATCCGTTATATCTGAAAACAAAGAGAGATTGCCGAGTCAAGATAGGGCCGGATAAGGGGCGGTTTTAAGGGAATATCGGAGGCGAGAAATCGAGCAGGTGAAGGGCGTAGAGACTAGAAGCTGTTCCTCAGCAGAATGTATTTTCGGGGCCGATGTTTCGCCTTATATGTAAGACGAAGAGGGGTACAGCTTCCGGCAGCGGCGCATTGTTGGTTTGGTAGTGATCCGCTACCTACAGAATCCGCCGTGCCACGCATCCGGGTAAGCTCCAACTTTGGAACTATTACTACGAACACAGACGAGTAATAACGCGAATACAAACACGAAGTAGCTAATAGATGCGACGCCGGTGAAGAACAACTTCCATATAAGGTAGGTCTTTGCCAAAGCTGGGCAGGTATTAGCGCACACGCTAGAAAATGCCCACACGAATAAGTAATCGACGTTATTTTGAATAGACATGCGTCAGCACAACACCCTTCTATCAACATATCGAGGGGGAGAGTAATTGCCCGAATTGCGCTACAGTCGCGCTACCTTCTACATTGGCTCTGCTTTTATCAAAGTCCGTTTGAGAGTCCTGGAACACCGCCCAATGCTAACATCGCATATATATCATACAAGTTGGAGAAACCGAGTGCGACTATTCATCCAGAATATTCATGGGCTTTTGCTTCCTTCCTTTTCTGCCGCCACTTCCTCGAATTTTCCTTTCCTGCTTATATCTCCCATCCGTCCTGGCTCGCATGCCTTCATAACCATGATCCCCAATCGCAACATCGATAACCTGCTTCTTTGGAACTTTGAGTTTCCTCCCCTTCTTATCAACCTCGTCCCTCGGCCTGCCCAGCCTCACATTCTTGGGTATCCGCGTCTTTGCACCCAGGGCCCATAAATCTCCCCAACGAGCCTTTCGCGCATCACGGAAAGCTTGCTTGCTGAAACTTTTTGGGACAGTCCATCGCTCAAGTTTACCCGCTGGAGTACAAACGTCGAGGATGATATGACCTCTGCGTTTCAGAGCTGGAAGTACTAATCGAGGAAAGGTAAGCGGGTTCACATCGGCTGGGGTTCGAAGTTCGGTTTCGGTGTTCCATTCGTGTCCCTCGAAGGCATCGCCCGTGGTTTGCTCATTCTGAACTACGCCCAGCCCGAGAGGATCGTGGAGTGGGAGGCGCTGGTCTCGGCCACGCTGTACGGCAATGTAGCTGAATTGCGCATCCTCATGATTTTGGTCAGTTGCATCAAGGATCCGCTGGAGATAGGGTGGACGAATATATCGCTGGCTGAAGAAACAAAAATCTTTTCTTCCGGTGCTGATACCCGGCGTCAGATACATTGGGCATTGTTTATGGTTTGTGCAGGGGGCAATGATCATTCCTGGCTCTTTCTCAGTGAACCTTGTGGCAGTGAAAGCTGCGTCGTCGTCTGATTTGGAAGGCTGCTTTTCGATTGGAACCTCGACTCTTGTTGAGTCGGGTGATGAGATGTGTTTTTCGAGGAGATGCTCCCGAGCCGCGGCGACAACCTCGAACCCTCGTGGTAGGCCCTTCTCGAGGAGGACGAGGACGCCTCCCTTGGGATTTAGGAGAGACCAATACTTCTCCAGCTGCTCCTTGCGCAGGTATTCCTGCTTTAGCGGCCATAGAGTATGCGGTGCAATGATTAAATCATACTTCTTACGCGGCTGTAACTCATTCTGCTCCTCTTCAGATTGAATCTCGTCAGGCAATCGCGGAATAAAGGTAGTGTTTTCCAGAAGGCGACTGGCACGGTGTCTTAACACGTCAGAGCCGGTCACGACGGTTGTCTTGCCAAGAGGAGTCGGTCCAAGCGAAACTTCACCGGAATCCTCCTGCATGCGAAGCCATTCGGCCTTGAGTATCTCATGCCACGCGAGAATTCCAGCTCCGCCTGATCCCGCATCCAGTATTACGGGACCACCCTTTTTTCTCAGAAGACGCTCAATCCAGGTTGAACCAAGTCGCCTTCGAACTTCGACTATTGTGCTCATCACGGCGGCGTAAGTTCCGGGCATGACAGCCGCCAGGAACACATCGCCCTCAATTTGCCCCATGTCTCCTTGAGCTGCGTCGAGAGGAATTGGCTTCTGTTCTTTTGCCAGGCTTGCGGACACCGTGATTGCCGAATTCGGCAGGCCCTTACCACCGAATATCCGATTTGCAGATTCAGCCAAATGTTTATGGTTTGGTCGTGTCAGAAGCTCTGAAACAGGGTCGACGAAGGTCTCTTTGGGCAGGAATACAGTGGATGGGGAGGGGGCGAATCGGCCTGCGATGGTCAAAGGATGGGCTCGTACGAAATCCTCGTCTTCCAGAACGTCTTCCTCCTGTATGAATTGCTCATTGAGCACGCTACTGTTTTCGTAGATATCCTCGTGATATGCTCGCGCCCTCTCTTCTTTCAGCTTTTCCCATTTCTCTTCTGACATTGTCTCGTCTACGGATTCGTCCTCGGCAGTAGACTCCACATCTTCTTCAAGCTCGTCGATAGTTTCTACTTCCTCGAGTCCTCCATCTTCACCCTGTCTCAGCAAGACGTGCGATCCGTCTGGTAGTTCTGCTTCCAAGACCTTGTCTGCTCCCGCCTCCACTTCCTGCAAATGCTCTGTTTTGTCCACAAATATGGGCTTCCCGTACAGCCTTGTATATACAATATATTCCTCCGGACTTAGGTGCCCTCGAGGCAGCGCATCGCCGAACAATTGTCGTGCTCTTCGAGCCGAATTTTCGACGCTTGTAGGTTCCACGGGGCGGGAGAGAGTGCTCTCGGGGAGATCTGACGGTTCGGATGCTGTTTCCAGCTTTTCATCATGCCGTCGGATGCGCGTCGAAGAGAAGGATCTGTATGGCGAAAAAGGGCTGGCGCCCGGGGTCAAGGCGTTTGCTCGCAGGTTCTTGACCGATTGTGGGGGGAGGGGAATCTGTCCAGGGTGCCCAACGCGCATGTGGGAGGCCAGGCTAAGCCTGCATGGTAGGCAGATTGCAGAAAACCTCCTCGCCGCAAGCATATTCACGTTTGTGGAGGCGACCGGGGCGGGTTGCGGCGCTCATCCTTTGTGGTACCTTTGCGCGACGCATGCTCGAGGTTGCATGCACAGAATATGTCGTGCTAAGCCGCTTTCGGCAGCCTCGAGCCCACCAATGGAAAAGCCACAATCAACATCACAGACGTCGGGAAGCCTTGGATGACATCACAGACAACGAAGCTTTGGATCACCTGCGGAAAAGCAATGTGTTTTTTTTCTAAAGAGAGCCAGTGACGTGCAAAGCAAAACAGACTGTTCTAGACCACCCCCGACCCGCTCCAACTCGATCACAATGGACAGCATGCTGGGTCTTCTCACCTCCCCAGAAGCGGCCCTGAAACCTCTCCAACCGCGCCGCCATGTTTCCCAAGCTGCCCGCCATTGTGATCCACCAAATCTTCATCCACCGGAAGCCGTTAGGCCCACGTCCCCCACCATTCATATTTCAATTTAGGTATGTTCGTCCCCTTAAAATCTCTGAAAACCTCCCCAGTGGCTGGTAGACCATGCCGGGGAGCCGTGAAACGCACGATGAGAGGGGTGAGGGCAATAACAATGCAGAAAAGACAGGGGCAAGGGGGGTTATTAGTGCGAGTTGAGCGCCGAAACAAAAAGTCGATGATCATCCACAGCCGCTGTCCAGTAAAACTGTCGTGTGGTTCTCGGGTGTATTACAGATGATGGGTCGTGGCTGAATTTGTCCGAATTGTTGGCTGCCACAGCGGAGGCGCCGTCCAGTCCAATCATATAGAGATATTTCAAGACAAATTCAGAGATAGACCGCAAAGCTGCTCGACCGTTGAGACCATGCGGAAAACGAAGACACCGAAGTCGTAGCCAGGTCCTATGAAAGGGGGTCGACAAACAGGGGTCCGAGGGGTGATCCATGGGAAAGTGACCGCCGTCCAAGAGAGTAACAGGACGGCACTGCCGCATTTCCCATTCGTTGACTGGGGAGTGGAGTCGTGTGTTACAGCCCGACGTCCACGAAAGAGAGTTTGAGATGCCGATCAAGAGCCGCATCAAGAATCAGTAGCCGCCAGTTGCATACTGATCCCCACCGCCACGCTTTGACGAACGAAGCTGCCTGAACATTGAAAACAGAGGTTAGTAAGATCTGAAAGATGGCATCCCCCCGCGCCAAGCGTTATGATCGAACACTAAACGCAGAGGAGAGGAGTCCCTTACAAGGATCAGATGTGTCGAAACTCACATTCCGGTGCCCTCTTGACGTGCATTCACGGGACCACGCTTCGTAGTGTTGGCGGCCGTGGTACCAGCATTGGCAGCGTTGGTGGTGGTGACGTGACGGCCACGACCCTTGTCATCTTCCTCTCCCTGGCCTTGAGCTCCTGCGGCTTGAGCAATGGCCTGGGCGTTCTTCTGGTACTTGTAGACAGTCCAGTCAAAGACATAGTCGTACTGGAAGCCCTCGCGGACGAAGAGATCGCGGAAGATCTTGCGGAGGTACGAGTAGTCGGGCTTGTCGTCGAAACGGAGGGAACGGGTGTAGTTGAGATAGATGGCGAACTCGTTGGGGAAACCACGGCAGAGGACCTCGGTGGGCGTTGTCATCTTCTTCTCCATGATGCGGTCGTATTTCTGCTTCTTCGTGGCCGCCTTCAGGCCCTGCCAGGGAAGGGATCCACGGCAGAAGTAAAGCATGACATATCCAAGGGACTCCATGTCATCCCGGCGAGATTGCTCTGGACATAATCAGCATCCGAATCTATGACCAATTTTGCAGAGAGTTCGCTTACCAACGCCCAAGTGAGTGTTGATACTGGCATAACGGGCAGTACCAGTCAAGTTCTTGTTCTCTCTATAGGGGATGTGGAAGTGGGTCTTGGGGTCACGGTACTTCTTGGCCAAACCAAAATCGATCACGTTGACCTGGTTGCCACGCTTGCCGATGCCCATGAGGAAATTGTCCGGCTTGATATCACGGTGGATGAAGGACTTGGCGTGGATGTACTCAATGCGGGAAATGAGCTGGTCGGCAAGCAGAAGCACCGTCTTCAGGGAGAACTTGCGGTTGCAGAAGTTGAACAGATCCTCCAAACTGGGGCCAAGGAGATCCAAGACCATGGCATTGTAGTCGCATTCGGTTCCGAACCAGCGTACGAATGGAATGCCGACGCCGCCGGCGAGCGACTTGTAGACGCGGGCCTCATACTCAAGCTGCGGGTGCTTGGCCTTGACGCTCTCGAGCTTAATGGCAATCTCCTCACCAGAGATGATGTTGGTGCCTACGCCCACGTTAGACGGACAAAACCAACCGAGCCCGAGGCTGTCTCACCTAGGTAGATGTCACCGAAACTACCGCTACCGATCTTTCGTCCAATTCGGTACTTGTTACCGACGCGGAGATCCTGTGCAGAGTGTCAGTGGGGTCCGTTGAGGCTGTTGTTTGGCGTCCGGGGGGGGTCACGACGTCGAGAGGGCGGGGTCGAACGTACCATTGTCGTCATGTTTGGATTGGGGTCAACCTAACAGAGGCTGAGCTGTCGAAGGATGGTGGTGGAGTTGTCGTTATAAGAAGGTTTGGGGTGGAGGAGGGTTCGTGGTCGGAGGTTCAGCCTGGTTCGGGAGTACCGGTCAGTGAGGCTTTGCCAACAAGGCGGTGTGTAAGCGGGACAAAGCCGGCGAACAGCCGCGTGGAAAGGCAGTGCAGTGGATCGAGAGTGGGGAGACAGTACAGGAGGGTGAATGCGTGTGGAGTGAGGAAATAAATAGCAAGTGGGTGCGAAGGTGGAAGGCTGGAGGCCGGCAGCAGCTGGGCGTGACTTACAGGGCGTGAAGGGGAGAGGCCCAACGGGTAGCGGCACTGGCACCGATGCACTGGGGAGCGGAAGGCAATAAACGTCGCCGGACGGGGAGGAACGCTCGAACAACGGGCTGCACAATACAAAGGCAGCAAACGACCCCGGATCTTGGACACTCGGAACTAACTGAGTGAAGTGAGTCTGGAAGGGTGAGAGGGAAGGCGAGGGTTTCGTATCCCAAGGCGCAGAAGAGGAGGCTATTTCCGCCACGCCAAGCCGCCTGACTAAGCGAGCGTCAAGAACCTTGGAAGTGCGCAAAGCGAAAGACCGATCACGACGCGCCTGCGCTGCTGCAGCCGCCGAAGAGCTCTATTAACAGCCCAGAGCACGCCCTCTGGCCTGCTATTCGGCCTCCCTTCGCGGCCAGAGCCCTCGTCCCAGTCTTCGGAGCAAATCCCGCACGGCGTTTCAGGACCCGCGATCAACTGGACAGCATGGACAGCATATCATGCCGCCAGTCCTCCGGCTGAGGGGTTGCTTGTCACCTGCCTGCCACCCGTCCCCCTTATGCGCGATCCTGACTGCTGCCGACAAGTCACGGTATTCTCACCATGTCTCAACATCTCAGGCACTGGGTCTGCAAGCTGCCCCAAACAGGCAACTCGGGTGCATCATCTGCTAGGAATATCCTCTCTTGACCTTCCTCATCCTCGCCGAGGGCAGGAGGGCAGCCGATTCGGGTAGGTTTTGGGCTGAGGCTGGAGCGTCGGGCTTGAGAATCATGGGCTGCTATTTCTGGCCCCAGAAGTAAGTCTGCCACATATGCGGAGGATGTTTATCCCTTTGCAAGGGCAAGCCTCCGAGGTCACGCAAACTCGGTCCGCCCAGTTTGCACATCCAATTTGCATTCGGACTACCGCAACTGCAACGAGACACAGCACAGGTCAAAATAAGCTCCACGCATTTGCACCTTGTTGCTCGGCAGTTTGGAGATTACCTGTGTATGTGGCCTGACACGGCTAGGGCATGCCCAAACGCGGTGGGAGGAGTCCATGAAAGATCCTCGGTGTTCTGGAAGGCCTTTAATTTCACTTGTGAAAATGCCCAATGCCATACTAGCAAATACATACTTATATGACAACCGTGTCTGTATGCGTTTCGAGCACATTGCATGTTGGTGGTGCGCACCTCGAAGCCGTGTAGGCGACGTTTTAGCTAAGACTCTGTTCTGCTCGCAAAAGCAGATTGGAGGATGATTCCAGATCAGGCAAATCGCGATGCCAACAGTCTTATGCCACATATTCTCACTTGCAGGACCCCCGATCCTGCGGTCCCCAATGGCTTAATCCGGCCGAGATCACAGCATCATTTAGAAATCATAGTCTGCAGGCGAGACGGACGTCTCCACGTGTTCCGCGCCCTCATAGCCACCCAATCACACATGTTCTCAAAGCACAGCTCGGGGAATTTACGATAAAAAAATGCGGCCCAGGCGCTTAAGCAAGTACACGAATGATGTGAAGGAGTGAAAATGTCGCCAACGACGGTATTTCGCGGAAGTATATCATATGTCTGGCCCATACTGTACCGCATCCCTTGTTGTGCGCTGCAATGAGCGGAGGATTGCTCTGCGGAGACACTTGCACTCGGTGTAGAGTGTCCCGAGAGCATGTGGCAGTTCAAGATAGCATCTTTTGCTGTCCGCATGAGTTTTCTATCAGATGTCGTATAGTTAAGACAAGTTTGCTGTTAACGTTACTGCCAAGCCACTTATATCGCTCGCTTTTCCCTCCTTTATTTCATTATCCCAGGAATAGGGCTGAATGGGACCGCATCGAAGGACAAGTAGGACCATGTTCTGAGGATAGATTGTGGGCCTCCCGAGCGCAGGTGAACGTGGTTGCTGGCAGCGCTCACCACGGGAGCCGATTGTCTTAACGAGCAACAAGTCGGGTTCTGCTTATGGTCGAGGAATACCGACACTATATCACATCCCAGGGAATCAAGAATGTAGCAATCCAAGAGCCGTTTGCTCCCAGTTCGCAAGTTCCACCTTCACGAGCCAATACGAGGCATTAAAGAAAGAAAGCGACCAGGTTTGCGAACGAATCTCATTGCCAGAAGATGTTGTCTGATTCGTTAGATTTCTATGCGGCCATCGCAGGGTTCACGCCCGGCGTCCTGATCATCATGCACACAGGTATTGTACATTTTCCTCCACTATGCCCATGCCGTTGCCCAATTGGCATTCCATCATTCGAGGTCTTCAATGCGCGGACTGGTTCTTGTTGGCCGGGTTGCGCGGGTCGTTCTTGTACTCATCGGCTGGGTACACGGTTAGCGTCCAGGTCCGTCGCGGGGAGCATAGGTTCGGATGGAGAGGATGGAAACGAGGGGACTAACTGGCTGCCAATGTGTTCGCGAAAGAATTGACACCATAGAGGATGACGAGGCCTGTAAACTTCCGTTAGCTCCTCCTTCGACCCGGCGGAAGTTCAATTGTGGCATAATCGGCAGCTAGGTTCTTGATTTCCCTTCTTATAGAGGAATTAGGCGCTCGGCACGTACCAGAGATGTAGAATGGGGCCATTGGCCGGGCTGCAAGTGACATCCGTTAGCATCGTCGTTCGCGGCCGGCTTCAAGCCCGTCAATCAGTTGGGCGGACAATGGACATACCAATCATGCCGGGGAACTTTCTGCCGAGAAGAGAAGGCATGTTGATATGCGTTCGGAATGGGATGGGTGGGGCGGGGTCGACGTGAGGTTGATGGATGTGGGAAGCTTTGCGAAGGTTTTCGGTGAATCGGGCTCGTGCCAAGACCTGCTGTACACGTGACCTCGGACGCAATTGGAGGGATCGCAGGTGCGTGGGGGAGTAAACACAACGAACGAACGCGACAACCGTCGGACTTCTCTTGCACCACTAGCTCCTCGCAGTCAACCACAGCATACCATAACTTCCAACCGTGCAAAGGCAATGGCAAACTCACTTGAGGGCTGCGTTTCGGCCTTACGGAACAGCATGCAACTCCTAGACTCGTCTATCGGAATCCTCGACGACGGTGTCAACGACTTTCCGCGCCTCGCCAAAGTGCTGCAGACTACAAGGGTATGATACTCTTATGTTACATTGTTTAGTTGCCTGTATCAAGTCTAATTCTACCTTCGCGCTGACCCTTCACAGCACTTCGAGCTCATCTCAGAACCTGATCTCCAAGCCGCCCAGTCTGCATTGCTCTCAGAAATCCGCCCCGAGGTCGAGAATCTTCTCCAGCGTGTCTCAAACCATCTCGACAAGCTCGAGCGCCGTGAGCAGTCCCTGATTGCGAAGTGCGACCTCAATGAAGGACGGCTTTCGCGAGACACCGGCTCCGAATCAGCTTTCCGTCCGAGCAGTAGAACCAGTCAGGGGCGAAGACCTGGGGATGAATCAGGAAAGGCCGCGAGCGCTTTGCAAGAGATGAAGTACAAGCAGTTGCGGCAAAAGAAGCAGAGGCTCAGCTACGCGGTGGAAACTCTTGAGTTACAGGCGAAACAGAGGGAGCGGCAACTGAGAATGAGCATGGCTGCCCCACAACAACTCTACGACGATTGAACGCTAAACCGAATCGTCAGGAGCAATATGTGGTGCCCTGGAGGTCTGATTTCAAGCTGGTGGGGTTCGACCTGATCAAAAACTTAAGGGTCGGATGGACACTATATCCCAATTATGCGCTTTGTCTGTAACACAATCACCCTATCTAGGGTCATCCTGGATTCCTGCATACCCGCTAGGAGCGAGGGGTGGAGGGGCCCCGCGGCGAAAGGACAATCCATCAGGGATCGAATGACGAGCATCATCACTTCGAGCAAAGAGGTTCAGAGTGTGATTACGCGATGGAACCAGGGGTTGGGAGCTTGGGATGGTTTCCACCGAAATGACTGAGGGCACATACAAACCGTAGTGTACGGGTGCACTTCAGGTGGAAGTCGATTCGACGATCTCGAGTCAGCAAAACAATCGACTTGTAGCGATATGACGGTAAAGAACTTTCCTTTCCTAAATAAAAAGGTTATCCACCTTCGCACTTCTTCGTAAATGCATCATATTTCTCAATACAGGCAGTCCTCCCACAGAATGACGACCGAAACAGTAATCAGGAGCACGTATGCTCCTGTAATGATTAGCGACGATATCTCAATTCCGCAGTTCATGACCCGATATAATCCGGACAACGTTCATCATAGCAAGATTGTGCACGTGGATTTGTTGAAAGGGAAGGAGCTCACATATGGTGGACTGAGAGAGGGGGCCAGTAGAGCTTCGTGGGGTTTACAAAAGAATTTGGGTCTAAGACCTGGCAACGTTGTCTGCATCCTGGCGCAAAACTCTGTGAGTTGGGAATTTTTATGTGTAATATTCAATACTGAACAACATTGCAGTCAGACTTCGTTATTTTGGCTCACTCAATTTGGTGGACTGGTGCTGTAGTATCGTATGTCTTCCAAGGAATTCATGTTAAAGAGCTTACCATTGATGCTAATGTTGCAATGCAGACCTATCAACCCACTCCTCACCACAAAAGACATCCTGCACTGCCTGAATCTTGTCCAGCCTCACTTGGTCGCCGTTTCAGGAGCCTATCACAATAAAGTCCAGGATGTATTGAAGCAGTATGATGGTGGAAGGCATAATGTTCGTCCGCAACTGATATCGCTACTTGATCGTATAGAAGGCGTTAACAAGGTACGCAACATTTTGGCAAAGATTTGATTTATAACGACACCTAATGTTCGAACAGTTTCCTGAGGACATTGAAGGAAAGAGTTTTGAGCAGAGTACCGTACCTTATGAGCTCGCAGGGCAGAGTTCAAAGGACGTCATAGCCTCGATAATATACTCGTCAGGCACTACTGGCAAGATGAAAGGCGTCAAGATCTCACATTACAACCACATCATCAATCTTCTGCAAGCCCGCGGCTCGTTGCCACTACGCCAAAATTCGGAACAGCGGATCATCTTCTTTGCGCCCTGTAAGCTATCCCACGCATATAAATTGCCGCAGCCCTTGCATCATAATACCCCGTACTAATTCCCTTAAGATTGTCACATCTACGGACTAGGAACCGTCGTATTGAACGGAATGTGGCTCGGTAACTTTACTTGCGCGCTCCCGACATTCGACCTTGAGACATACTGCCAGCAGTTCGGGAAATATAGAGCAACGCTGGCATATCTCGTCCCGCCAATTGTGCTACAACTTGTCGCTTCCGATGCGCCCCGGAAGCACGATTTCTCTGCTTTGGAGTGCATGGTTGTTTCCGCTGCTCCACTCAAGGTAAGTTTCGTATATTGTCAAAAGCGGTTTCGAGCTCTGACCGCCAGCCCAGAAAGCGCTACAGCAAAGAATCAAAGCCGTGTTCCCCCGCACAAAGGTAATCCAAGGTATGTCCCTCTATTCGTGGGGAAGATAGTGATTAAGAAGTCTCAGGGTATGGGCTATCCGAATGCTCACCTTCAGTCCTGTTTCAACACGAAACTGAGGAGCAGTTCGTCGGGACATGTGGGAGACTACTCTCTTCAACGTATGTATCGGTCAATATGATCACTTGCAGATACTGATATGCTCAGTGAGGCGCGATTGGTAGACCCAACAACAGGCAAAGATGTTCGTATGGGACAGGAAGGCGAGCTGTGGGTCAGAGGTCCACAGACTATGATGTAAGCCTCCTAACTCTCAGACCTCTGGACGCCATACTAAATTTTGCAGGGGTTATGTTGGCGATGAGGCGGCAACCTTTGACACCTTCGTTGGGAAGTGGCTCAGAACAGGCGACATCATGGTCCGCGACGAGAATAACAACTTCTGGGTTACGGATCGCTTGAAAGAAATGATCAAATACAAAGGGTATGTTGTTCCAACATATCTTTGTCATCGCTAACCTCCCGGTGGTAGTCTCCAAATCGCGCCCTCGGAGCTGGAGGATATCCTCCTCCAGCACCCTGACGTGATCGATGCCGCCGTCTGCTCAATTTACGACAATGGGCAGGCGAGTGAAGTACCATTGGCTTACGTTTCTCTCGCGGATCCACATCATCTGCTCCCGGAGAAGATGAAGGATAGTCTTCTGATGGAGATTAAGGAGTTTATCGACGGACAGGTTGCGGGATATAAGAAGCTCAGAGGTGGTATATATCATTTACAGCAACTTCCTAAGAATCCGAGTGGTAAGATTTTGAGAAGGAATCTGCCTGCTAAACTCAAGGAAGGTCGGTCTGGTGTGCTATAAGAACAGACGGACATGGCCACATCCGTTGCTTCTTCGGTAGAAACAGGTTGGTTGCAAATTGCATCGTAGTTTTACAGCGCAACACAAAGTGATAGGAAAGCGGTATATTATTACGTGTGCTTGCACCTTGGTAGCTCGTTTGGGAAGACTCGGCCGGGTAAGACGGACCCCGCATGGCAGATTACGATTAGCGTTCACTTGACCCCACATCACACCTAACTCAAAGGTCAACCTCCACTCTGCGGAATAGCTGGTCGAGTCAGTGAAGCCGAAGCTTGAGCATCAGCTTACAGCCGCGGTCAAAAGTAGGGCGTGCTGACGGTACACGAACGTGACATTTAATTCTGCTCCATCGTCATCTTATGTCGTCGAGTTGACCGTACACACTTTTCTCGTGCTCTTCATTGACTTTCCAGCTTATTCCACGGTCTTCTCTGCATTGCCAAACGGACAGCTCAAGTATCATAACTCCCGCGCAAGCTTCGCCTGGGGAACTTTCCATACGGCGCTTTGAAATAATTTGGTTCCAGCGCGGTACAACTTTGCAGCATCTCCTCCGTCCAAGTGCAATTCCACAGTAGTAAACACAACGCACCCGGTCCATTGCCGAAATGTCTCCCGCACCTCTCTCCACACCTCTGACTTCGCTCCTCGGCATTCAGCATCCTATCATGCTGGCTGGTATGGACCAAGTCGCAGGCCCCGAACTCGCAGCTGCCGTTTGTAATGCAGGTGGTTTCGGGACTCTCGGAGGAGCGCGGTATACACCTAATATGCTCCGAGAAATGATTGCGGAGATGAAGAGCTATTTGGTAGATAAGAATGCGCCTTTTGGTGTGGACTTGCTGATCCCGGCGGTTGGGGGAAGTGCGAGGAAGACGAATGTGAGCTAGTTTTGTTTGGCGGGATCCGAGATGGAGAGAATGCGTGCTGATTCGTGTGTGTGCAGTATGATTATACCAAAGGTAATCTGGGAGAGCTGCTGGATATCGTGATTGAGAGCGGAGCGAAGCTTTTCGTTTCGGCAGTTGGAGTCCCGCCGGCCTGGGCAATTAAAAAGTTGCATGAAGCTGGTGTGTTATAGTGAGTTTTGTTACCTGCTGCTAAGCGGAAAACGACTGACAAACTTTGCAGTATGAACATGATTGGACATCCGAAAGTGAGATGATCCTGTCACGACTATCCTTACTTGAGCTAAAGAGGTCTATTAGCATGTTCATAAGGCTTGTCAGGCAGGGGCGGATTTGATATGCGCTCAGGGAGGAGAGGCTGGTGGACATACTGGTGATATCCCAACAAGGCACGTTGATTCTTGTAGCCTTGAGAGTGCTGAGAGCTCACCATACGCCAGTGTTCTTATTCCGGCAAGCGCGGATATCTGCAAGCAGTACCGATCTCCCCTGACGAAACAGGCTGTAACCCTCGTTGCTGCTGGCGGTATCAATGATGGCCGAAGTGTCGCAGCAGCTTTGATGCTTGGAGCAAGTGGGGTTTGGGTCGGTACGAGATTTATTCCATCAGTGGAATCAAAAGCCCCGGCAATCATGAAGAAACAGTAATGGCTCCTATCGCTTTACATTGGCAGAAGCTAACGAGATAAAGGGTTATCGAAGCTGGTTACGATTCTTGGATCAAGTCCGTAATATGGTCCGGACGGCCGTTGCGTGCGCTACGGAATCCGTATATCGAAGACTGGGAAACCAATCGCCAAGCTGAGATCAAGGACTTGATTTCTCGGGGGATTGTACCGTTGGTCTATGAATTGGATAGATTGCATGAGGAAGGAAAACTGACGGACGAAATCGAGGACGCTGCTGCATTAAGGTATGTGCATAGATGCGCTTGCCCCATGATGCCATTAACCCAGTAATAGGCCAATTGGAATCGTAGCAGGATCTGTGAACAAGGCTGGCCAACACGCAGCCGAAATTGTGAAGGAGATGGTGCAAGAGACAGTTGTAGCACTCGACCAAGCCGGTACTTTTGTAAACGTGTCTGCGAAGCTATAGCAAGACCTAAAGGGCGGGCTTATCCCAAGCTAAATTCGATACCCCTTCGACTCCACCGATTCCGAGCCCGATCCTCTATGAATACGAAATGATCGACTTTCAGTTGACTTCGACCTCTGAAAAGCGACGCCGGTCGCCTTCAATGTCATTCATCATTTCGGGAAATTTTTCGTAGAACTTTTCCGTCACAGTCCAGTATTTCAGATCACGATGATATCTCTCAAACAGCGGCGATGGATAGTATGCCTGGATCATCTCGTCATAGAAAAAGGCGTCTTCGAAACTGAACGGCCAGTCGAACTTGAGGTAGTGCGAGTAGCACCGCGAGAGATCTTCAGTCTGGAAAATATCGTGATGTTTCTGAACTAATCGGTCTCTCAGAGTGGGCCAGGCGAAGAAATCGAGTGCGATTGGATGCTTAGTCCGGGCCTGGGAGGGACTTGAGAGAATGGTTAATCGAGTACTGTTAAAGCGGGAGTAGGATTTCCAGTACCTCGGTCGAAGCCACTCCGGCACTTTATTCAGCTCTTCTTGAGAAGCATTAAGATAATACTACCCATATTGTAAGCACATGCACGATTAATGAACATGACTGGCTGACCTTCAACAGTTTGAAGCTCTTGTACGCGACTGCGAGTCTCTCCATGCGTGGGAGATGGCAGAACAGAAACTCGTCGACTTCCTTTAGTATTTTCAAGGCGGGGCTCTGCGTCCACTCGTTAAATGAAGCCCAGCCCTGTTTGATACCAACATAGAGCAGACCAGCTTCGATATGGTCTGAATTTAGGGTGGCGGTACCTGGTCGATAGTTGAACACCTTTCCAAATAACTCATTGCTCTTCTTCCAGATTGGACATTGGCTATTCTGACCCGATGGTGTAGAGGGTCGGGTTGGTTCACCGAAATGAAGGACGACAGGACTTGGGCAGTAATTTGGACCGAATATCTCTGATATGAAGGGCGCGAAAGCTGCGGTTGTCGGCGAGTCTGGTACGTCCAACATATTGCCGTCTTCTGGTATTTCTTCTACGGGATCGAGGTCAAGATTCAATCCCATGTTGAGGTGAGAAGGCGTCAAGTCGGTCATAACTGTCATCCCATCCAAATCGACCGTTCCAGTCGTCGTTGGCATATCGCCGAAATCGATCGAGTCGAATTGATGGGTTATGGGCTCGGGTGATATTTGTTTCGGTGAAGATGGTTGAGGCTTTCTGTCAGTCTGGGTTGCCGGATTCGAGATCGGATTCGTTCCAGGTCTTGGAGATTTGCCTATCTCCGTAAGCCGAATTTGCGCAAACAAAAGCTCAATAGTTGGAAAAACGCATACCGACACCAGTTGCACTTGGCGAAGCATCCGACCCCGGAGGCGCCGGATTCTGTCCTCCCCTCGCAAAGAATTCACCTCCTACTACGCTCTTCACGCTATCGATGATGTCTCGAAGCCTCTCATTTTCCGCTCTCAACCCATCGATTTCAGACAACAAACTTACTGTCGCTCCATTCCGATCCTGGTCACGCAAGATCTGAATAGTGCGTTCCAACTCAGCAATATGCGTCTTTGTCTTTTCTCGCAGCGATCTCTGTGCTTCTCGATCAATTGCTCTTTTTCGCTCCCTGCGTTCCTGCTCTCCAAGACATGACGCACGGCGTTTCCGTTTTACCACCGGTGCAATAGGAGTGGCAGGAGGGTCGGCATCACTAGCTCGGCGGTTTACCATTTTATAAAAGACCCAATCGTTGGACAGCAGCCGAGTTACAAAAGTGAAAGGTCGATATCGTGCAGTCGAGTAATTGGCAATTGGAACTTGGAAAAGGGGCCGGCCAGACACTGATAACTGTACTGTGGTAAGCCACCCGAGGGAAGTTCCCCGTCAAGTTGCCGGGATCCCAAAATGCGGGGGAAAAGGTGGGGTTTGGGGAAGATCGGCACAAGATTTCCTGGGGATGCTCCAAGTAACGTTGATGAGGACGCTGGCAGACAGCTATACCATTCCTGGAGTCGTTGAGTCGTTCGAACATGGGTTAGACTGTATTGTGGCTGGAGGATTGACTCGTTTGGCGGCTCGCCTGACGCTCGAGATTGGTACGGAACGATTAGCCATCGCTTGGGAATGGTAGAGCACCGGCGGTATTCGTCAATTCTCGGTAATTCCATCGTGCAACAATGGGGTTCCCCACAAACATGCGGAATGCTGATGATGTTGAAGAAAGCTTGTCAAGGTACACCGAGAAACTACAATTTTGACGGTTGCCAGTTTGGTTTCCGCTTTTGTGCAAATGCCATCAAGCCCTCCAACGCGTTCTCGCCGGAGTTCAGTGCCTCATTGTATCGCTCTAATGTGAGCTGTGTAGCCCGCTCAACACTCCCAGTTTCTAAAGCTTCCTTCAGGCCTGCCCTCGTTACCACAGCCGAATCTGGCGAGATATTGGCCACAGCACTGGCGAGCTTGACGGCCTCCTCTAGCACGGTATCTTGAGAAGACGATATCCGGTTTACGAGGTTGAGCTCCCTGGCTCGCTGTGCAGTGATGGGCTGGCCTGTCATTGCGATTTCACTCGCAATTGGGAGACCGACGATGCGGACCAGTCTCGCAGGCCCGCCAGCACCAGCATAAATTCCGCGCAATGCTTCAGGGAGCCCGAAAGATGCGGTCGGGGATGCCACAACCATATCACTAGGCCTCGTCAGCAGTCTTGCCAATAGCCAACTGTGTTCAGTGGTATATACCATCCGAGCACAATCTCGAAACCTCCACCAAGCGCAAATCCGTTTACAGCTGCAATAATCGGCTTCTTGCCCGCACGTCTGCTGATGCCACCAAATCCACTGATCGGATGTTTCATCAAGGCCGGACTTGGCTTTTCTTTCGCGGTTCGTAGTTTGCCCAATTCAATCAAATCCTGTCCCGCGCAGAATGACTTCTTGCCTGCGCCTGTAATAATGGCAACCCGAAGGTTTGGCTCGCGGTCAAACCAGTCAAACACCTCCCCAATTTCCCAGTGGCCAGCAAAGGGGATACTGTTCATCGCTTTCTCGCGATTGATGGTGACGAGAAGGACATATGGGGCCGGATAGCTGAGGCTGACATGGGAGGTTGACGGCGGGGTGGTCTGCGGTTTCACAGACATCTTGGCAGAGGATAAGATGCGTTGTCGGAGATAGCGAGAAGATGAAGGAAAGAGAGATACTTACCGGTCTTCAAGAGCTCACGCTTACGCAACAATGGAGGACTCCGCGTTTCCTGGGCCGAGGTTGTTGGAGCTGTCTGTCTCTTCCTGGCTAGCGTAAAGCCTTCCACGTTCGGTTAGTTAGCGTTTCTGTGCCATTCCATTCCACTGGATGTCGTGGAATGAATGCCTTGTTGACATCGAATTACGCTGCGAAGACATTGATGCTAATATTCCAATGCGTACTAGGAAATCATTCCTCACCCCGATGGGCGGCCGAAGTCCTCTGACATCGACCGTATGAGCTCAACTATGCGCTTCCCATCAAATATGGCATCGGATGAGACACTGCCTTGCAAGTCTGCCGAGATTCTATCTCACCTTTGAGACTATGTGTCAAAGCTCTCTGGTCGCCATTATTCGAATCTTCCAAGAGCTCCTGACCAGATCAACTGGGATCAAACAGGCAGGAGTGTAGAGTGCGGGCAGACAATAATGGAGATGGCTTTGATTGGTTGCGCCAATCACCGATGCTCGTCGAGGCCCGTGGACCACGTTCCCGGCGCCGTAACGTTCATTCATCCGGCTCCATCTTTCTCGACCTCAACGTTCACTACGGCTTCATTGATCCGCAATGAGCATCATCTCGAGTTCCCGCCTTATAAAGCATGCACAATGTGTGCTCAATCGCCATCCGCGCCGTCTTCGTGATGGGAACAGTCCTCATAATCCTCCTCCTGGTTGACAGAACCATGTTGGCCTCCAAATATGTTATCCCGCTCTTCTGGCTTCCTTTGACGGCCGCGCAAACAACACAGGTTGATCTCGGGTGGCACGCGCCTAAGAAGACTTGGATCAACGACCTGTCTCAAGTCCTGAATGGAACTGGAACCCATGGCTTTATCTTCAACAGCTCGGTGCTACCTACTGGAACCCCATATGGATCGTACAATTGGTGCAATATGCCGCACGTCAGAGCGAAAGAGTATCCTGTGGCTAGTGTAGAGTACAAACTAGAATATGTGGAAGTTGTACGTAACCTGGGTTATCAGCGCTACAATCTATAAGTTCGCTAACCAGTCTCCAGATTCACAGACACCACAAGCGAACCCCTTACGCCTCTAATACCTTCCCCAAAGAATCCTACTCTTGGAGCTGCTCAGATGAAGGCCTTTTTTACTACGGCGAACCTTTGAAGTCAGGGGGCAATACATCGGCTGAAACATACTGGAGCGTATTCACCTCGGAGAGCAATCCGTTCGCGCCTACAGGCTTTAACGGGACATGTCAATTCCCTCAGATAACGAAGGAGGGTTTAGATGATTCCTGGCAACACGGAAAAGACTTGTACCAAGTATATCACGACAAGCTGAAGTTCCTGCCGCACGAATTGGGCTCAAAGCTGACCTTCCGGGTCACGAACAATGTCATCACGAGCCAAGTCGCTGGCATGCTTGTCTCTGGAATGTACGACCCCTCTGAAACCGTTCCTCTTCGCATACAACCGAGTTCCGTGGACTCACTCGAGCCCGCTTATACTTGCGCATCGTCATCCTCTTTATATGGTTCCTACGGCGTAGGGAGCAGCGTATCGAATTGGACTGCTCACCTGTCAGCTGCTGCTCCGCTCTTCCAGACCCTGGACGCAATTTCTGGTGTTGATCCCACCTCCAAGGATTGGCACAAATCCTTCGACCACTACTTCGATAACCTCTCAGCGCGACAGTGCCACGCCAAGCCGCTACCCTGCAGTATCAAAGACCCAAAAAATTGCGTCTCTCAAACCCTGGCAGATACAGTATATCGACTTGGAGAGTACGAGTATTCTTTCATTTACCGCGACTCCCCGCTTGCACTACAGGCTTCTACAGCCTCGTATGGAGTATGGGTCGCGGAACTGGCGCAAAATATCCGCGATAATATCTCTAGGAAGAGTTCAGTTATTTATCGACACAATGTTGCTCACGACGGCTCTGTGTCTAGACTCCTGAGTATCTTGCAAGTTGATGTCATGGTATGGGTTGGCATGGGCTCCGAGGTCGTCTTTGAGATTTACTCCCGGAAGGGCCATGGAGACAAGAAGTATGTGAGAATACTTTGGGGTGGGCAGATCTTGGAAAGCTCGAACCCCAGTCTCGGAAAAGTAGATATGTTGGACTTGGATGTTCTACTGGCTTATTTTGATGGACTTGTTGGAAAGGGGGCCAGTAAAGTGCCTGGGCTTTGTCAAACATCATGAGTGGGGGATATATTGCTAGGCTCTAGGAACTCATTCAGACTCCGCCAATTAGTACTTCTCCTTGTCTTCGCATATCTTCTTGAATACTTCCTTAGTATGGCCCCATATCTTCCCTGCCGCTCCATCCTTTCGCATGTCATCCATGTTTTTGCTGCTACCAAAGACCTCGCCGTTCCAGCTCAGCATGTATCCACCGCTTCCACTCTTCCCATCACTCCCTGTTGCCACATTCTCCACATTTGATGCCTTTCTGGGCGCGAACCTGGGCGCCGTAGCAGCAAAAAGATGTCTTCCCCCGCTCTCCTGATTCCCAACACTGAGTGGCTTTAACAAGAAAGCAAGTCCCCTGAACGCGTACCCCGCAATGCCAGTTATCCCCTCGCAGCATTCGAGTCCACAATGGACGGATACGCATGCACATACGACACATCGGGATTCTCAGCCGCGAGATGTTCGACCGCAAAATTATTCATGGCGCTCGCATGCGTTGCGCAATTCTTCAGCGAGAAGGTCGTCTTGAGCGACAGATCCGCAAAGTTCGGAAGCAGTTTCAAGCCGACCTGAGGATCGAGGACCGAAACCACTCTCGCAAGTCTAGACTTCGGATCTGTGTCGTTCGCGGCAGAATGCAGCAGAGGGGTGAGGTTATGCGCAAAGCGCATACGAGAGTAATAGTGCAGCGCGAATTTGCGATCTAGACCTTCCTCCGTCTCGTCCCGGCCTTTCATGGTGAGGTACCCCACTGTCATGAATAGCAGGTTGACTTTGGATTCTTTCGCTTTGATCTGATTGCATGCTTGGTCTACATTTTTCAACAGCGAGACATCGCTTTTGATGAATTCGAGCTGGGAGGATGGATTGAGTTCTTGGAGCTCGGCGATGATGCGCGTAGCCTCAGTTTGGTTGCGGCCGACGAGATAGACGTGAGGCGCATTGGTGTTGCGGACAAATTCTCGCGCAGTGTAGAGACCAATACCGCTCGTGCCTCCCACGAATATGGCGACGAGGCCGGGGGCGAGGGATTTGAGAGAGGCGTTTTGGGATCGGACTTCGGAGAGGGAGACCATTTCGGGGAAAAGTTGTTCAGGTGAGTGCTGAAATTGAAAAGGAGTAGGAGAAAGTCGGTCTTAGATAGTTGGTCTACAAGTTGTATATATATCTATGTATATGTGGGGTGCTCTTTTGCAAGGAGATAGAATATCAAGCCACTAGTGCGAATTTCGTCCGACGCGCAAGTTGCTCTCAGCCATGTCCGAGCCTCCAGCCAGCTCCTTATTCGGGTTGGTGGCTGAGGTTGATTCAGCGCCCGCTGATGATAGGAACCATGAGATGTGGTATGGCATCTTTCAAGTTGGGGGTTTGCGAGGCACGGATTAGCGCGTTGCGGCTTTGACGGTTTGGGAGACGCCAAGACCGCGGATGACGCAACTGTCGAAGACAGGACGCGTTTGCAAAACATTCCGACTTCCTCTCACGAAATTAAGCTTCCTACTTTAATAACAGCATCTCACAACACCGATTGGCTTTTTATTTCCACCAAATATGCCTCGAGCCAAACGCCCGCTCAGCGAAGCAGACCCGAACGCGTCGACACGCTCGTCCAGGACGCGTTCCAAAGCACCCAAACTCCAAGAAAAACAATCCGGGGGTCCCGACCAGCAGGAGACGGAGCAGAAGAGTAACGAGAAGCAGAAAGATAGCTCCCCGGAAAAGGAGGAAAACAATGAGAACGCGAACGATAGCCCAGTCCAGCCCAAGATCTCAACATCCAGACACAAATCGCTCCAGGTGTACGAGGAGCATCCCATCGACGCAAGCATCGCCGAGCGTTTCGAAGATCGATCCTATATGATGCGAATCATTAAAACATACAACGATCTTCACATTCCTGAGTTGAAGGAATTGCTAGCGGAACGCGCACTACGGATTTCTGGAAAGAAATCGGATCTGGTGTCGCGCCTGGTGCAATGGGACGACCAACATCCCAGTGGCGAGAAGAAAGTCGGTGATGACCACAAGGAAGCTCTTGCACGGCAACCCGTTCCTATCGGAGCAAATGCCTCAGAGATGGGCCCGAAGAAGGAAGATCCGGTCACGGCGATCCAGAGGCGTGGTCCCGAAGGCCCGCCCGTGTACGACGAGTTGGGCTTTGAGCTGGATTACAAGAAGTGTACGGGTGGACCTACAACAAAGGATGCAATGGTGAGAAACATGGACAGGGTGGTGGAGAGGCGCATGCGCGAGAAGAAGATTAAGGCGCGCATCATAGGCGTCGCAGTGACCGAGGACTTCCACTATCTTGCAGAGTTGCTATGGAACGACCGTGTATCGAAGGATCTCAACATCCCTTTCCACAAGGTCACCGTCGCCAAGTTCGAGGAGTGGCAGAAGAAAGGATTCAAGGCCAACCCTGGAGATTTTGATGCAGACAAGGTCACGGAATCGGAGAAAGAAAGGCTGGATTTCCTAATGTCGGGTTGCGCTCTCAGGAAGTAAGCTGCATCGGAAAGCAACGTACACGTAGGACTCTTTTCCAAGGCCAGGGCCCGACGCCCCTATCTCTCTTAGAGATGGGTCCGCTCTTCTCCACCACCCCTCTCGTCAACCTTGCACCTATTCCTTCTAGAGAGCGGTTTGGGATGAACAAAGAGTTCTTAGTTTATTGGATGCGCATGTAAAGAGAGCACCGCTGATAATATGGTGACGGGAAGCCGTCTGGGAGCCCGGATGCCGTTCCTGGCAAGCTCCATGCACGATAGGGAAGTTCAATGGTACAGTAAAAGGCAAAGTACGGCCAACTGTATAAGGTTCTGATGGTACTAAAAGCGAGTATTCGCTTCAACTATGTCAAGAGGTTGCGATTATACTGTTTAAGAGCAGACAGGCAAATGTGCATACCACATAGTGGGCGTCGCACATAGCCACGACTAATCATATCTTCACTAGCAATATGTGCAGCGTATCCCCTCACTATGGACTTGACCCGGCGGCAATTTATAGCGACAGGAACATGAACCATAAACCTGGTTCATTGAGCGATCACTTCGGTAACCGGAAAAGCAACCCGCAACCAGCTACCCTAGCCACATGCTGCGACTTTCCCGCAGCACATTGTGTCGGGCAATTCCATAAAGTTCCTAAGCAACGACAACGGCAAGACTTACACTCTTGTAAGTCCGAAATGTTTTGATTCAGCGGGGGCCGTGCACTGACCACGTTCCGTACTCACAGGTACATCTCGATACTTCGAGCTAAACAACATTCCCAAGCCAGAGGGGTACGAAAAGGAGCAGTAGTTCATTTACTCTGTAATAGCCCTCACTTCCCTTGCCCTCGTCACGTCTCACCACGTTCCTCCATCCACCACCTACCCTCTCAACTCTCGACAATCGTCTCGCCCGCTCTCCCGTCTTCTCATCACAACATCTATCTGACGCTCTGCTTTTTCAAAAGTGCACCCCCATCGGCCTCCCAATGGTTTTGGTGGATCATGCGTCCCATTCTGGTTCCCCTCGCTTTTACGGTCGCGCTGGGGATTTGGTTGGGAAGGAAGACGCAAGGAGCCGGGTATGATTAATTTATTGTAAGAGTGGATGGAGCATGAAACGTTGAGCGGGGAAACCAAGCAAAGGATCTTTCCACATTCGGAAAAGCAGTTCACACCCATTCTTCTCTCGCTTTAACTGGGCTGGGCTCTGCATATCTTTGTCTTCTTTTGCATGCATACCAACATCTTCTTGATTGGGATCATGGAATTACTGGGGCTTGGGTCGGGTTGGGACAGGGTGTTTGGGCGTTTGTGTCTTCTCTCTTTTTCGACGCTTAGCTGAGTGAGGTTTTTCGTTACAAAACTTGTTCGGTGATGGGATGGGATGGGGATAGCGCTTCTTTGCGCAAGGTGTGGTTGGGGATGTGGGTTTTGTGGGACTTCTGTGTATATTCTTAGGCGGGCTTGGCGGGGGAGCATGGGATAGAAAATGTGGATGAAAATGGACGAAGAGTGTGAGATTTTGATATGCTTCGGGAGTGTGATGCTTTGTTTCTTGCTTTCCGCATATGAGCGACTATGAACCTCCAAGATGTTCAGTCATTAGGGTGGTCAAACTGGGCCATTCTCGTGCTTTTAGCGTTTCCAACAGTAAGTATTACGAGTCATCCTTTTCGGTTCGGTACGGTCACGTGAGCCGCACGGAAGTTTGAGACCTCTCAATCGTATACGTACGATAGTAAGGCTGAAAAGTGTAACCGTACACGGTTCGCACAGACCTTTTTGGTGGTTTATGAGGGTAAGGGCTCAGCAGAGGGCTCAGCAGAGGGCTCAGCGAAGGGTACCCCCACGATATACGATACAAACAAACTCTAAGCCTTAACCCTACCTTTCTGACCAGTAGGAAGACCTACAAGCGCACTAAGAAGATAACAGAGCTCTAGCTATACTGCAATAGTATATTGAACGACTTATAAGAGGCAAAGGAGAACAGTCCTTTGTACAGAGACTCTCTTACTTAGTAGCACGAGGTAAGGCAGAGGACCTGCCCTACAGTATACAAAATCGCCCTTAACTTCCTCTCTATACTAAGCACTAGCTGCGACTGCGGGAGAGCCTTCTCTAGAGGCAGACGAACTATTACTTTTAATAGGAATTTACTCTCTGGCTTAACGATTAATGCGCTTCAATTACAAAATAACTAGCTACGTCGCCAAGCTGTTTTCAGTGAGCTCAACAATCTAGCCGGCTATATACGCAAGAAAGAGGCACGCGATGAGACCCTAGGGGACCCTACTGCTACACCAAGGTTAACCGTTACGTCGTAACTTTTGGTGAAACGTACGAAACGTACAAGAGCTTTATCATGAAGTATTGTGTAACCGTAAGTATACTTGGCGTCTGTTAAACAGGAAGAACGTAATACAAATCTGAGACGGAACAGGGACGAATTGTATCGAGTCGAATCGGATCCTTACTGTTGGACGCTGCGTGCTTTCCCCTGGATTCTAACACCACCAGCGATATTTTCCACGAAGTGGACGACGTATGCCTCCGAAGACGGCAGGAATCGGTGATATCATTTTCAAAGAGTATACCTAGCTTCTTTCGGAAACCCGAAGATCAGAGAGCATTTCAAGGTAGATTTTCAGGTCATGCATTTTAACATTGCCCCACAAGAACTTCTCCAGTCCGGCAGTGGCCTCTACAGCAGTTATTTGCTCTTCATCACCATCCGGATTTTTGTCAAACAGGATGATTGGATTGCCTGCATTCCAGAGCTCTGGCGGATCGAAATGAAAATCTGCATCCCTAGGGAGGTCACTGGGATTGCTATAGAGCTGTAAAAGTTGCCTGATATATGGTCTATCGGCGCGAGGCACGGGGTCTCCGTGGGTCACCAGAGCAAGAAAACAAGTGTTGGGGCTTTGAAGATCCGGGTTTGTATGAACATTGGGGATGGAGATGACCGGGGGCGCGGCGAAAGTGATACAATCCCCGGGGATTGCTATTTCAATATTAGAGCAGCCCACTTCCAAGAATTGCCAAAAAGGTCAAAGGATGAAGGGTAGTACCTAGCGAGTGAGACAGCTGGAAATGCAGATATAGTAGAGCAGCCACAGCTCCCCCGGCGGAGTGGCCTGCGAAACAGATCCGGTCGAGAGGCTCCGTATAGGAGCCAATAGCGGAGAGGATATCAGGTACCATGCTTTGCGCGACGTAGAGAAATCCGCTGTGGGCTTTCACCTCAGGTAATGGTGAGAGAAACTTTGATTCCATTAGCGTTGGAGAGCTGGCAACGGCAATCAAGTCATTATACACTCACGCCGGTTGCATCAACAGGTTCGCCGTTGGCATTCGTGATCCAGTCAATTGGTGACGTTTTGTTCGTGCCCCTTATGGCGACTACCAAAGTACGGCTTGGGTTATGGACGCGGATCGCTGTTGCCTTGAAATCGCCCGCTGCGGTCGCTGCAATCTGGTGAACGAGGTCATAACTGCTTGAGGGAAGAGATATGCCCGGGATTACGGTCTTGTGCTTCCGAGCATACACAGACTCGGCGCAGTCTGCTGCGATATGCACGATCTCAAGTGTTTCTCGATCGCTAAGTGAGCGTTAGAGTGACGTATGCCCAAAGAACGGCAATATCGACCTTTGCCATTCAGATAGATGCGTTGGAGCATGGCTCTGCGGGTATTGCTCGCAGAGCCGCTGTAGACGCGTCGCAACATTCTCCTCTCCAATGCTCAGGCGCTCTAGAGATTTCAATGTCAGATGCAGCTAATTTCCCAAGACTCCACAACGAAAGACAGTAACCGACCGTTTTCAGTCAACCTGTTTAGTAGGGTGTCTAGAGTAAGAGAAATCTCGGCAAGATTGGTTGACGCTCCAGCCGAATTCGCTGCGGAGTTCGCGTGGACGCTAGCCGAGACGGCCGCTGATTGCTGTGCAGATGTCGCAGCTACACGCCGCGCTAGACTCGACTTGATGAATTTCTCCATATCTAGTCCGGAGAAAGAACCTCCAAGAGTGATGCTGCCAGTGCGAAACTGGAATAGAGGAGAGATGAATGTCCGGATCGTTGGAAACTGATTGAATGGCGGGGGAAGGCTTGAGCTTCCTATTTTTAGAAAATGACGCATTTGGCTTTGCTTTTTTCCGCGTGTGCTCCTGTCATGCCTTCATCGTAGGCGACAGAAAGAGAGTGTTTCTTTTCCATCATGCTGTTGTAGCGCCAGTGTTCAGACATAAACTTCTTCGCAAATTGGCCATGGCAGAGGATCACAATAACTCACCAACCCCTTGGGCCCCGGTGGAGTCCTCTGTTGACGGTCTCGAAGGGCATTTGGACTCATTGTACTGGGAAGGCGTCACGCGAGAAATGCAAAATGCGATTATCTCGCTGCAACGATTGGAGAATGTACCCAGCATTCCCGAGGAAGATGATATCACGAAACGGATTCCGGCTGAAAGCGCTTTCTTTGTGACGCCTTGGGGTAGGTTTCCTCCTTACCCAATTCCGTGTAATGAAATTCTGACTCATGGTAGCAGCTTGGAAGCTCAGCGACGATGAATGGGATGGTATTTGGGAGTGCTCTGCGACAGTTATGGCCGGTGGGCTCATTGTCACTCCAACATGGGAAGCAATTATCTATACTGACACTTTGACCAGAGCATCAGGGTCATGATCTCCAGTATCGGCGAGCAAGGATGCTCCTGATTGGCCTGGGTCTGCTGGATATCAGCAGGATCATTGAATTCAGAGACCCACCTCTCAAATCCCTTGAGGGCAGAGTCCAGGGTAGTCTATCGACTTCCTTTGTCCGTGTTTTGAGACTGATGAAAGTTAGTGAACATCAGCGAGATGCCGAGAAGCTCAGGGCCGCCTCAACTTCTCGTGAATGTTGTCCCCTGTTGCGATTGTGGAAGGGCAATACGTTCGAGCTTTTACACATGCTCCGAACTGTGTATTCACCACAACACTACTGGAAAGACCAGATGTTCCCTGACAAAACACCAATATAATGTTTGCGCTCGCTGCTTCTTGACTACCAACCACCCAAAACAGCATCTGCAAATGGTCAGGCCCTATGACCCGATGGCAGTTGAGGCCACCGCCAATATGGATGAAAAAACAAAATTGAAACTCTCCAAGGACATTCGAAAACTGCAAGAGCAGATTGACGACGAAGAGGATTTCAAAGATGAGAATAAGAGGTTACGAGCCATCTTTCGAACTGTACCAGAATGGGCCAGGAGAATAGCGTTGCCTTTTGGCAACGTTCACGCTCGGACCATGTTCGGCCCTCTGACCTTTGAAATAGGCGCTGGACAGTAAGTGCTGGATAGACCAAGTTCAAGACTCCCTTACTCACATGTATCAAAGCTCACAAGGTGGTGCACTTGTTACGTCGAGATTGCCTCCAGACCTATCATATTCCGATATTTGGCGCTATGTTGTCTCGAAAAGAACGAACCCCGCCCTAGCAATATCTCCAGACAAGAAAGTCTTCAGGTGCAATCGGACAGTCGAGCAGCAGAGCATTCATGCGTCGACAATACAAGTGCTCGGAGGGCTGTTTTCCGGTCACAACCCAAAATGGAAAAGTCAGGAAAACGAGGTCATTCGGCAACTCATAATAGAAAGCTTGCAGTACAAGGAAAAGCCAACAAAGAGTCAAGCGTACAACGCAAGACGTTTGCGAGAAGCCTCCAGCCGTGTCGTCGACCTCCTGAAGTCATTTCTTAAGAAAGAGGTCTCAAGTTATCTTCGGCACTTTGCTTCCACTCTTCTAGCACCCTCCACTGAGTTGAGATGGCATCAAGTCTCAAACAACTGTCAGACATTTTGCCAACGCTTAGTGGTCCATCCCGAAAAATTCAACACCATCCTTCCAAAGACTAAAGTTATGGATATTGAAGACGGATCAGCACCAAGATATCTGCTGAGCTTTGCTTCAGAACACCATGGTTCTATGTACGATACTGAGCTGTATCATACAACCCCAAGCGCAGAGTATTTTAACGAATTCCATACTAGCGAGGATATTGTGGAATACTTTCAGTCTTGGCCAGACATCCCGAAGCCCAACATCTGCGCAGCACTCCTGTGTTGGCCATGCCAAACCGAGCAAAATTGCTCGATTGGACAACATATGTGGGCATTTCCCCACGAATCCACGTCTTTAATTCAGATGCACATCCTTCGGGTTCGGACGAGCTATCGCCACGACTACGAAACACAGGATCCACGTGAAGAACAGCCGTCTCTTTTTACAGACGATGAATGGTTCCGCAATCGTCTGCTCGTTCTTCTTGGTTTTGATTCATTTCTTGGAACAGCAGGCGCTTTGGTTGCATCTTACCAAGCGTGTTCGGACATTCTGGCGGAACAGGGTCAGCCTCGAACATGGCAG